>VZTX01023007.1:501573-737404 GCA_013400915.1 Pardalotus punctatus
TTTTTTTTTTTTTTTTTTTTTTAGCATAGAATAGTCATGTTGTGACTAAGAATTCCGTGATTACACAGCAGAGAAAGGAGAGAGTCACACCTCGATCTCTCTCCTGGAAATTCTAGATTCCTATCACATTTACCTGTGTCTCACAACCTGGATACAGAGGGGGAATAAGAAAGAATCCAAATCAGAGAAGAGAATGGAAGGCAAGTATGAAATGTCCTGCTCCATGGACTGGAATTAACTGATGCAGTAACTGCAGGACGGGGGCAGACTGGGTAGAAAGCAGCTTTGCAGAAAAACACCCGGGGACCCTGCTTGATGACGAATTGGACATCAGTCCCTGTTTGTCCTTGAAGTAAAGAACCGATTACATGTGGGTTACATTAGCAAGAGTGTGGCCAGCAGGGCAAGGTAGATGATTATTCCCTTCTGTTCAGGGTTTGTGGGACTGTGTGGACGGTCCTGGGCCCGGGCTGGGGCTCCACAGCACAAAAAAGCCCCACTTGCATGTGTGTGGTGCTGCACGACCAACAACCTTCGTGGAGATTTAGAGGATTCTGAAACTTAAGCAGATTAATACGAATAACGAGATTCTGTATTGGAGATACCTGTGGTGATTGTCCACATGCTATGCTGACTCCAGAACAGAATATCTGTGTGGCAGCTCTTCCAGCTGAGGACTGAAGAGCCTCACATCTGCTGTGTTTTAGTAGGGTACAAATGTGGATTCTTGTTGTTTCTCAGGAGTTGATACACGTTAACTACCTGCCTCCTGGTAAGCTGTGCACATATCACAGTTGAGAATTAATCTGTTTAGTTGTACCTTGCAGCAGCGCAGCAGCTTTCTGAATCTTCATGAACAGACCTTAAATCTTCAAGTTCACATTAGTATTTTCCTCATATATTCACTGCTACAAAAGAATGACCAAAATCTATTCAAAGCCAGTGATGTGAAGATCCAGTTTTATGTATGAAAATATACAATATATTTAAAAGCTCCACAGCTGCTGCATGGACATCTGTTACTGCTTTATACATATTTTTGCTAGATCTCCATAGCCCAGTTTTCAGGTTGAAGGGTATACCAGTTTTGCAAGTTCTTAAACTTTCTTCTCTTTTTTGGGATTAATTCAGTGATTCCCAATGGTGAATGCGATTGTTCCTATTTGTAGAATAGCCTTCAACACACATTTCAGTGCTGAAGTTTGTCACCAATGCAGAAGAGTAGATCTCTTTCTAAAGAAAGTCCAAACACATAGTAGACAGCTCTGTAACTCAGTGTAGAGGATGAGAAAGGAAACATGAAAACACCATACAGGAATGATTGGGTGGTGATTAGAAGTAATCTGCATCTGGCCTGAAACTAAATGAATGCTCTGCTGTTGTTTACAGTAAAGATGATAATGCAGGGTGTGTAGGGAAGGCAAGCTAGCTCTTGGGAAGGGGTGTATATATAGACATGGAAATTACCATTTCTGAGGTGAAAGCAAACTGCAGAGAATTTAATGTGTTGGAACTGAACGGACCCGATAATCCCTACCTCAGAATATTGAAGTAACCAGCCCATGAAATTGTAAATCTGCTGGTTTGGATTTCTTTTAGAATCTGTAGATAAGGTTGTTTTATATGGCTGGAAAAGGGTAGCTGTGGTGTCTCGCTTTAAAACCAGAGCAGAGACATTCCCCTGATGGCATTCCCCTTGTTAGTTTGATCTCAGTGAATTAGTTTAGAATATATTTTGAGGAAGGGAATGCTTCTAGACATGCAGATGAACAGCAAATGACATGAAATGCATCAGGAGTTTACCAAGAGAGGTGCTACCACCACGCTAATCTGCTATCCAACATGTCAACTAATTTTTTTTAAATGGAACAGGAGGCCTTATTTGGATTACAGCAAAACGTGATGCATTGTTACATGGGAAAATACTAGTGAAGATTAAACAAAATGAAGTTTAGGATAAGGAGTGAAAGGTGGCAAGAGGAATTACTGATGATGTGGAGCACTGGAATAATAGACAGAAGAGCTGGACAGGAAAAGAAGATGCATAATATGGATAGCATACAAATGTAACATTCCTGTTTATAGGCTGGAAATGCTGCTGTTTGAAAATGACTGATGAAGGGAAAGAATGAAATATGGCTGTCAACTGCAAGGTGATTATGAACTGTGTGTATGATGCAATCATAAAGGAGAGCAAACATCTTAAAAAGGATGAGGCAGGAAGGTTTTTTTTTCAAAATTGGGAAATACTGAAACCCTTCTTCTGTAGCACAGCGCTCCCCTGCAGTGCTGTACATCCAGAACACTCCATACTATGTTAGAAAAGGTGATTGTGATGTGGAAAAGGAGCAGAGGGGAGGCATTGCTTTGGCTTGTCTGGTCACTGAAGCAGTGGCAGAGGAGTGCTCTGCTGCCTTCTGTGAATGCCTTGTGGAGAGAGCAGCGCAGCACTGGGAACAGCGATGCGTGCTGAAAGCAAGTACAGTGCCATCCTTGAGGTCTAAAACACATCACCAAAATACTCTTCTGGACTATGAGACATCTAAATATTTGATATTCTGTAAAAGGTCCAAGATCATATTTTTTAGGTCTGTTACAAGACTGCTGTGTTAGGAAATTCTCTGCGTGTTTTTCTAGAATGGACAGCATTGCTGCTCTTGGAGAATAGGATGTTTCTAGTCTTTCTCGTTTGACCTGGTAGCAGGAAAAATTACAGCTGTAAAGGATGTTATTTGGCTGGAGATGTACAAAGTAGATGTTTAGGGCATTATCTGAATAGTTGTGTTATTTATTGAAGGAATCTCTTTTAAACTCTGAGCTATAAACAGAACTGAGAGAGTTCTTGAATCCCTTCTTGCTGACATTCTAATTTGGAATTCATTCAGGATGGTGAGGAAGCTCAGATCTCTACTTTCATGACACCCCTCAACTAGTTGCTTTTCAGACTCCTGTCTGATACCTCTTTACAGGTCTTCTGGGTTTTATGTCAGTACAGAGTTGTCATAACTCTGACTAAATTTCTCCCTCTTCTTCCATGGTTCAGTTTTCAATCTCTTCTAATGTCAAAACACTATTTGTTCTGCTAACCACAGTGCTCAATAGTACACTGAGCATGGAATTTAAATGTAAAACAGGATGCTTCATAAACAGCTGAACTAATGAGGACTGATTTCCTATTGAAATGTATCCTGTTATCCTAATTTACCTCTCTACAAAACATTCACAGATCCCACTCATATCACCTACTTACTTGGAGAATTAACAACACACAAGGTGGTTAGTGCAAACCTATTTACATGCTAAAGTGTTGGATAAAGATTGAGGTGTAATTACCTTCCTTCAGTGGGAATCTTCACTTTGTTCTTCCTCCTATGCTCTCTTAGTTGTCGATTTTCACAAAACCAGCAAGAATTTCATCTATTGAAAAGGCTGACACTCTGTCAAATTTAGATGAAATTAGCCAGAAGTTATGAATGGGAAATACCTAGAGAGACAAGCATTCCTTTTCACAAGAGAAGCTGAAGACCTTCAGGGGAAACAAATCTGCAGTCACTTCAGATCTCAATCATACCTAATAGAAGAGGTGAAAGCCTCTATGTGTTCTCCATCACAAATGATTTAAAAAATACAGCTCTGAAAATTCTCATGAGGGAAAAAGGTAATATGGAAAGTTGTGTGGTGGAGGAGAGACAAGATCCGATTATGTCTCTCTATCTTGATCCTCTGTGCTAGATACTTGCAAGCAACAAAAGCATTTCTTTGGAGACATTGAGGTATGCAGCTTATTTGAATCTTATTTCAGACAAGAGGAGTAAAGGACTTGACAGACTTGTAGGTATTCCTAGACAATTGGAAAAAACAAAGGAGACTGGAGAATTATAAAGGACTTGGGTTTTTTTCCCCCTACAACTGAATTATATAGCCAGGATCTGGATCTTTGCTTGCTTGCTTTGTTGTTGTATAACACTGAGTTGACAGATTCCACTGGATCTACTCTGTATTTGGTGAAAACTAAAAATCAGGTACTATTTTACCATTCTGGCCAACAGGCTCTGAACCAACCGATCCATCTTTCTCTGAGCTAACTGAATGATAAAACTGAATGAAAGAGGACACATTTTGAGACAGTTGGGCTCAGGCTTGCTTTCTTCTTTTTTCCCCCCAAAGTGAACAAGCTTTTGATGTTCTTCTAAAAGTGCTTATCATACATGAAATAGCTATTTTTTTTTTTTTTAGAAATATATTTGCTGCTGCCAGAAGTCCTGTATGTATAGTGTGTATATTTTAAAATGTCAACCCGTTTATTGACACAAATGTGAACACATTAAACAGGTTGCATATGTTTTATTTAATGTGAATGCAAGCTGTGTATATACAGAGTAAGACGTGTGTATGTTTTTCTGTATCATCTCTGTGCATAATACTGTGATTCTGTAGGTGGGTTGGATGGCTTTGGAGGTGATGAGACACAAACAAAATTTTGTGTTATGCTTTCAAATAATGGGATGCTGTTTAAAAGGGTCCCATTTTTAAATTCTGGGTTATTTGAAAATGAAAATATTTAAGATAACTTTTGCTTATATGCTGTCTGCAAAAATCAAGTACTTTCCATGTTAGTAGAAGCTAGTTATAACAACAACTAAATCCTCCTTTTCCTGTGTGTTCTGAACTTACCGAAATTACCAAGTGACTTGTACAGATTTAGACAGTTTGAATTTTTTTTCCTGCAAGTGCTTTTTGCAGCCAGAATGAGGAAGGCAGGAAATGGAACAGAGAGAATGGGAATCCTTTCGTCCTTTTGGCTGGATTGGAGCTGGATGTGAAAGAGTTAAACAAGACTGAGAGTTCCTAGCAGTCTTCCTACACTTGTCTATAGAATTAATGTAACTGTTGTTCCTGGTATTGATGTTCTCTTTGGATGTAAAGAGAGCAGGTGTCATTTAGATCACTGCATGATACAATTCTTGTTCTCCTCCTAAATTCTCATCTCACCTTGTCTATAGATTTGCTGATGATCCTAAATGATCTCTGCCTCAGGTTTCCCTTCTGTTTGGGGGATGGCACTGCTTGGGAAATGTAATGAGCAGCGGGAGGGTTTGTGGGTAAGCAGGGGAATTGAAGCTTCATTTTTTTAGGCAGTGTGTATGTTGCAAGCGGAAAGAATCCATGGTCTGTAGTCATGGGCAAGTGTAAAACAGCTGTTGCAGAAAATTAATTTTCAAAAATGCATGTGCTTCTAAGGACCAGGCAAGACTTTCAGTCTTGAATGTAGGTAGCTCTAGAACAGTACCATTGTTTAAAATTTAGGCTTACAATTTTTCTTCTGTTTACTTAGCTGATACATGCAGAAAGGAGTAGATATAGACTTTGACTCAGGCTATTTTTTATTTGGCTTCATTTTCATTAAGGGATTAAATTAAACTATATAAGTATAAAGGATGCATATACACACATTGTGTTGTGGGTCTTACAAGCTTTTTCATACTCGCCTTTTGCTTTGATTTCATGGATATCTCTGTGTGAGTGATTGTTGGAAGAACGACAGTTAGGTGGTAAAGGTGCTTTTCCCCAGAGGATTGCTTAAAATAGTTATTGAACTATGATTCTACTTCATGCCTCTAATGGAAAACTTCAACTTGAAAATGAAGATTGGAATTCAAATACCACTTAGAATAAAACTGAGAGGAAAATGCTGTTTTCAGAACAATGGTTTTTAAGAGCGCTTACCGTTGTTCTGTTTTCCTCAAGGTCAGTAGCAAAACTATCCTTTTTAATGAGAGTATAGCTTGGCTTGTACTGAGCATTTCTGGAGATGACAATTTTGTATGTTGTCTGAAGAATACTAGGATGGAAATGGAAGATTTTCACACAAGGATAAAACAAGCAAACTCTCTCTTCATATGTTTGGGAAACTGGCCAAATATGGCGAAGGTTACTTGGATAACCTTTACTCCGTCAGTGCAGTGCTGCCAGCTCCTCACATCCTGCCTAGCTGATCCCATGCACCTTATTTTGGATAGCAAGTCTTCAATGGACTGGTTTACAAAGCCTCAGGTGAATTTTTGTAAGACTGCAGGTGTCTAAAATCGGAAAAGCTGCTGTAGATTTTGTGCACTGTAAGCAAGGATTTGTAAGAAGTGTGTGTTGGCTGGCCATATCTGTGTTTTGTTTTCAGTGTTCTTCACTGCCTGCTTCACAGTGCTATTTAATCTGTGTACCCTGAGAAATGCATGCAAACTACAGAGGTATGGCACAAAACCTTCCCTAGTATCAGCCTGTTAAAATCATAGGGTGAATTGTCCAAAAATTAAAAAAACCAGTGGCCAAAAGAGTCCTTTCAACAGACAGCTTCAGAAGCAGATAAGATCTGTGTAGGGACTTGTGCTTTCTTGATAGTTCTTGGTTTTGAATGATCATACAAGAATGAATGAAGGATTTCACATGGGCAGTAGATGCCCAACAGATACTGAAGTTACTAGGGACAGCAGAGTAATTGCACAAGCTTTGTTTCTTTAGGAAACTTAATTAAAAACACAGGTGAAGTTTGGTTTTAACAAGGTAGTAGTGTGTGTTTTGCCCCTGGCATGTTTTTTCTAACAAGCATGAGAACACTGTAATACTTTTGTAACAGCGTTATTCTAGGTCTGTTTTGTGTTCTGGAAGCATTTTTTTGTCTGTTTGTTTATTGAACCTTACTCCACCACAATTTTTATTTTTTTTTTTTGTGAGAATTCCTTTAAATTCTCTTCCATTTTTATAAACACCTAAAATTGGCTGCATTTGTGCTAGTTCATATTTTATTGTCCCTGTGGACTGGAATGTGTGTTGAGCTTATAAACTCTTTGGACTGTGCAGAGACCTCATTGTTTGTGCAACCAGACTTTTTAATCATGACACTCAATTGGAATGAATATTTAAAAATGCGCACCATGTATACTCTGATGCCAGAGGCAAGATCATGCTCGCATTGCAATGTGAGAGGTGATTAATACAGAAATTATATATGTGTAACTATACATACAAGGGATTTTTCTCTTATGTAATATTGATGCTCATTCTTTTGCGCTCTTAAAGTGGTTAAAATTCTTATCTGTTGATAGACTAGAAGCATAAGGAGGAAATCATATGGATGTGAAATTACTTTCCCTCAGAAATTGTCAACAAAGAGCTATTCTCTCACTAGATCATGTATATCGATTTTCTTGCAAAACATGATATGAAAGTATGATTTTTTTTTTTTTAGGTTTTTTGATTGTTTTTCAAAATGTTGAGTACTGTTGCAGCGAAATGAGATTTTAAGTAGACATTGATTATTTCCTTTGATTAGATGTAAATAGTATTACTGGATTTCCCAGCAACTTAAGACTTTGTAGACACGTGTACATAATTCAGTAATGATCATATAAATGCAAATAGCCTACTTGATTTCCTTTTTTTTTTTTTTTTTTTAAATAAAAAAAGGTAATAGGAATATGGATTGCATCCTCCTAACTTCTGTGGTAGGAATTATACTGCTGAAGTTAGCACTGGGAGTTAAGTATGCAGCCTTTTCATTCTCCTCTTAGGCCTTAATATTTGGGTCACCAGGGCAGAGGACTGGACTGGGAAGAGAGTAACTACACAGACTGTCTTCTAAACCTTACAATATATCATTTTTCAAGTACAACAGCATCTCAAAGGAATCCTAGTGCTTTATATCCATTCATCAGTCTGGCTGAACCTTACTTTATTAAGGCTTTTTGAGTTACGAGTATTCAAACTACTGTCATAGCAACTGATAAGTGCTGTATGAGCGATTTGTAGGAAACATGGCAATACTGACAGGTTTGAAACCAGGTGACTGAAAGGGCAATTATCTGTTCTCCACATATGGTAAACACTCTCTGGTAACCCCCAAAATAACTCTTGGGCAGCTGCTGCTCTTTCAGCTGTTCATGAGCTGCTACAGGAGAAGCCCCGGGACTTTCAGGGAATGCTGCCCTCTCTGGAGCACTGGGTACCTCCTGCTTAAGCCAAAGCCACTGAATGTCAATTCTGCCTTTGTATTTACATCCCCCAAATCTGACTGTGGTGTAGAACATGTGAAAATTAAAGCTCTCTGTAATTAGGTCAAGGTGTAGAAGTGACAGGCATAGGAGTGATCTGAAGGTGGTTGTTTTACACCTCTTCTGTTAGCAGTGGAATATCATTTGAGTTAGGAAAGTTGGTATTTTTTTCTCCCCTGCCTTAGATGTTACCCTTTTGAAGGGGGTTGCTCCTTCTCCACCCCCAGTGATGTCCTGGCATTTGGATGTGGGAATTGTTCTATTACAAACACAATACATCTATTAACAGTAAATTAAGGTTAATGAATTTTAATATATACATTATATATTTTTAAAATGTTTTGTAGAAATACTCAGGTGAATCATAGTCCTGAATTAATTTCTTGTCATGCAAAGGATTTTATCAATATGAATCCATGTTTCCTGAGTGGAAAAAAGAATTCATGAAAAGAAAACCTGAAAAATGATCTTGTTGTCTGAGAGGGCTTCGATTTTCCCATATTTGACAGTTGTGCCTTACTAACAGCATGGGTTTGGGACCTTACAAAAACCTGTGCCAAGCATGATGTGGTTTTCAGTCTTTCCAGACTGAATTCCCATGTAAATATTTTTACAAAGTAATTGCCAGTACCTTTTATCATGTTTGATCCAGTCTTTAGATATGGAGATAACTACAGCATTTATTTATATGAATAGACCCTTGGCCAACTTTGTGGTGACATATCAATAGTTATGATACATGATTTCTATTCAGTAAATCAGTTTTGTCTTGGAGAGTGCATGAGGCTTCTTTCTACTTCCTTGAAGATCAAACAAATACATTTCATGAACTCTAGGTGGATTATACATATGCTGATAATCTGGTCAAGCCATCAGCAGTTTGTCTTTCAGTTTCAGTGGAATGAAACTGGGATCAAATAGTAATTTGATTCTAAAAGAAGTTGTTTCTTAGTATCAGAACTGATAAGACATTGTAGAAAATGAAGAAAATAAAATTCTGGTACCTGCTGCAATTCCAGGATTCTGAAGGAAGAAGTCAGCTCATTATCTTTCTACCTAACGCTTAGAGATACTGGATTGGATGTACCTCCTAACTGCTGTTCTAGAATTGACAGGCATCTAAGCAAGGCTGAAGTTGAGGTTTAACACCATAATGAAAAGAAAATGTACATTTCAAACTCTGTTACAACATGGTTGTAAAAAACCCCATGTATGACATCAGGGTGGTTTTGGGGTAAACCACAGCAGGATTTGTGTTTAGCAGTGTCCTTTCCCCCAAGCTGTTCTCATACCCTCCCTCCTCTCTCCTCCTTCCCCCCCTGCCCCATCTTTAACTTGGCTTTACTGCAGGAGTGGAATTGCCTCAGTGGTCAAAAAGCCTTTTCTCAAGGACTGGTCTCAGCCTGCAGTTGCATTGTTGGAAAGCAGAGATGAATAATGCCAGATCTAGTGTATTTGCAGGCTTGTTTTGCTGGTCCTTGGAAAGTTCTTCCCTGCTCTTCTTTCAGAGACTATGAAAAGGACTGTGCTGACAATAGGTAATACTGAGCCTTTTATTTAACTAGGAGATGCAGAAAACACATGCACAGTTTTATTTGCATTTATTTATTTATTCAAGGCCAATACCCTGAACTGTACAATTTCTATCCGTGAGGTAGTTGCTTTTCCTCCCCTGAAAGGTAGAAATGGCCCTAGCAGACAAACTGGATCAGTTTGAAAATGCAATGGACCTCATGTGGAAGATGCACCATTTAGTAAAACGGTGTGGTTATTTCTCCAGGGCAAAATGTCTAAATACAAATGTCTCTGCTGTTCTACTGTTTGTGTCTTGCATGTTGTAATATCATCCCCATTCATCACACCAGTGATGCAACAACAGGGCCCATACTATGCACATCATTGTTCATGCTTCCTGTCTCATTGTGGAATACAGAAACAAGGTTTTCCAGTGCTCAGAGGGGTTTGTTTCAAATGTTCTGTTCCCTTGACAAAGAAGGACAGACAGCTCCATCCATGCCTGAAGTACTTTGTTTAATATATCATCACCCCAAGACACATTTTGAAAGGGTGCAGCCTTAAATACGGTGCTGTCAAGGAGAGTTATGGCTACAACTTTTATTGCTGCTACTTGCAAGAGCAAAGAGATAAAGCACAGGAAACATGCAATAACGATGGACATGTTGTTCTGACGCACGCTACTTTAGCTGCAGTCACTGAGTTTTTGTTCATGGAAGATGCTTCCCAGAGTATAATGGCATATCTCAGTCAGCATGCTCATGGGAGGAATTATGCCATTTGAAAGCTTCATTAAAAAGAAAAGAAAAAAGCCCAACATCTTAACAGCTGTTGGAATTACGGCCTTCCAGCAGTTACTGAACTGAGAAGGAAATGAGCCAAAAAACTAGACCTAAAAAGATAAAAAGATTTGTATGCAGTTACCAGCCCTTTTTTTAATCACAGTGCTCTGACTTCACCAGCCAAGGCAGTGGCATCAGTGTCTTGGTATCTCCATAGTAGTTGTACTGTCTGCCGTCCTACACAAAGCAGACAATTTCTCCCAGGATCTGCCAGCAGCAGAACACACCATCTGAGCACCAGAGCTTGTGCAGAGAGGAGGGGTGGTGGGTGTCTGCTGCTCAGTGCAGAAAGCTTCCCGGTGGTCCCACTGCACTTGGCATCAAGGGAGACATGGTACTGCAAGTGTAAACAACTGCCTGCATTACATGTTTCTCTTCCCATCACTTGAAAAAAGCATTTGGAACGAATTAAAAATAACTGTCTGGAGTTCTGTGATACTAGCTGGGGCTGCTTTCATGTCCATGATGCAGCCAGCGTTCTAAAAATACAGATTTTGCAAGTTAACTCCATAATGTATAAATGCAATCGATACTGTTAGATGTGAATTTCTGCAATTTAACAATAATACTCCTGCCACCACTGTAACACAATTTTGTTTGCCCTTTGAGATTGTTACCACCTTTTGTCAGCATCCTACAAATGCTGAACATCACTGTGAGCACTGGGAAAGAGTATAATATCTCTTCCTTTGCTTAGGCTAGAAGGAACTGAAGTTTGAATAAGAAATGCAGGAGTTACATGTGGATGGCTGAACACTGGGAGGAACTGTTCTGTGACTTTCTGTGACATTCTATGACATTCTGTTTTGAAGAAACCTTCTGTGTGCCACTGGTTGCAAAGGTTTCACCAATTATAGGAGGAATGTTTAGTCCTTTAACTCGGTGTATAAGAGTAACCAACATGCTGCTCTGTTCCAGTGTGTTCTTCCAGTGTGCAGCGCAGCCATGGCTGTTGCCGTGAGGGCAGCTAGAATGGCATCATTATGGTTCTGCTCTCAGTGCTTCTCATTCCCAGAGAGCTGAGCTGCCTTTGCTCACAATCTCTCATTTGCTGGGAGATCACAGGAGACTGACTGTTGGAAAAGTCACCCTGTCAATGCCCTGTGTGGCTGCAGTGCTTGTGTGTCATGCCTGGGGTGTCCTTACCCTCAGTCCCTGTACTGAAGTGGGAGTCCAGACACAGGGCTAGAGCATCTATCGAGCCTCTCTCCTGCTCCTCTTCAGTTCCTTCTCCATTTTCCCTTTTTGCTTTCTCACCTTTCATTTCCCTGCACCACAGTAGTTAGGAGACTCTAAGAATGTTTGATTATGTCAAAAAAGGAGGGGAAAAAAAGGTTGTGGATAAAGTTGCTCGCAAGCAAATGACCAGATATTTGCAGCTTTTTCAGTCACTTTTTCAGACCTTTGAGTTACCTAACTGCTTGCTAGAGTACCTAATGTTCCTTTGAGTTTTCATGCTGATTTCTCAGTGGTGCTTTGTAAAGAAACTTGCACTCTGCTGTTGTGTTTTAATACTTATGTTCATTAAGCTCTCCAATAAATTAAATTTTGATTCAAGAGAATGTACGCAGAGGTCAAAGAAGGTGCATGATGTACAGACTCAAAGTGATCATGGATAGGGCTTAGGCTCAACATTTCATGACCATATTTGAGGCTTGGTGGCATAGCATGTTTCAGATCCAGTTTTCTTCTGTCAGAAATGATGCAAGATTTTTCCTCTGCAGAAGCTCTGGTTTTCTTGCACTTGTTTTCAGCCTGTAAGTCATGCGAGTTTAACTAAAAAGGGCCTGATTTTCATGGACTATTGAATTCTACTTCATGAAAGTGGGACCTCCCACTAGGATGTCTCAAATTAGATGCTCACAAGCAATGATTCAAAAAGCTTTGTCACGTTAGCAACTGTGTGTCTCTCTGTTATGGAATGAAATAGCAGAGAATATTGAAGGTTCAACAGAGGTGTGTGAGTTTAGGTATAACACTTGAAGACAGACAATTCCTGCAATACCATTCATCACTACACAGCCATTTTTATGGATGTTAGAAATCTAACCATTATTTGAGACAAAGACAAAACAAACAGGCTTAAACCCCCAAGTAATATGAATAGGTAGAAGTTTTAAAAAATGAATAGTATTTGAAATTACTCAGTAAGTGCTATCAGGAGAACTCTGGAATAATCAAAGCATAAGAAGCAAAGAGAAATTACTTGTATTCATAGGCACTGCTGCTGTATAATTATCAAAAGGCTGAGTCAAAACCGAGCAAGTCTGTCAAAAATTCAGCATGTGTCAGGAATTATTTCCTAGCTAATAAATAACATGGCAAAAATCTTCCCCCGAAGAAATTACCAGCTCCTTTGCATATCTGAATGGTATGTAATGGGAATAAGTGAATACAGAGTCAGCAATTGTGTGAGGAAAGAAGCCACATTACTCCTTTTATTTTTGGCTGTGCCTGAGGTCAGAAGTTCCTTTGTTCTTTCTTTACCTCCCATTAGAGCAAACATAGTCTGCTTCTTTTCTCTCAAGACTCTTTTTTTCCCCGTCCAGCTTTTTTTCTTTTGTTTAGATAAAGTAAAAATGTCTATCTGTGTTGTGAACTATGACTGCGTGGGCTCATTATTTTCAACACTTGCATGTTAATGAAATGTTGCCTTATCCTACATTGTAATACTTTTCAAAGGAAAAAACCTTCTTTAAAGAGGCAGAGTAGTGGAGCTGTAATTTATTGAGTTAAAACTTCAAACAGTAATACTTAATGTGCATGTTGTTAAAGCACTAACCATGCATCAAGTGTTTACAGCTTATAAGGCTACTTATGTAGTAACATGCTTTACTTACCAATGCTTCCATAATTTTGAGTACTAGAGCTTTGTGAGAAATTGACTCTCTTTGTTTTGCCTTTAGCTTTCAAGCTCTTTGTGGCCCATGTTATTGTTTGCTTAAAAGTTGCTACTGCTCCATCAAATGCAATGGGGAATCCATTCATTCGCTATAGGTGCTTACAGCAGGAAGAAGTTAAATAATATAATTGAGTGCATATGTGATGCTATGTTTGTAAGCAGTTCTATCTATGGAACTGGAAGGGTGAGCAGAAATGTTCCTTGGATTGTTGTTAACCAGTGTCTGAACTGTAACAAATGTGTAGCTGCTTCATGGTTGTCACTCTGTCTTTACCATGACCGTATGGAATTTCACAGTGACAGCAGGGGTAGAACTTGGATCTGCATGCACCACAAATCTTGGTCTCTTGCCACTAGAGGAAGGACCCTGCCTGGTTTTGGTATTCATGGATGGAGCTCCAGTAGTGGAAGCTGCTCTGTGTGAGAAAAGGGAATTAATTACTGCATTAGTACAAGTAATAACAGGAGCTGTTACTGGCTTTTATTGACTGTACAACATTTAGTTGCTGTATCCTTTCCCAGTCATTCATTTTATAAATGCTTGCTTGACAAGGGTGTTTATACTTGAGTGACACATAGCTCGTTTTTCCTGTTTATGAACAGATTTCCCTAATTATTAAAATCCCAGCATGTAAGATGCTTAGGGATAGTTATTTGATTGTGTAGCATATGTTTTCACATGAGACTATGCGGTAAGCTTGCATTTGTGAATGGGATCCTGTGATTCAGCATCCCCAAGCATGTTGGCTTGAGCAGCAAGTACTAAGTTTACAGCTGTGAACTAGTCATGGAATGACTTCTTTCAGTGCACTGGCCTGCGTTGCCCTAAGTTTTGCAGTTTCTCTATGTTTTCATTATCTGTAAGAGTTCTCACGCATATTTCTGTAAACATAGCTGTGTTTTGCTAACTGTGCTGAATTGTTTCCATTCCATTCCCCTGGGCGGAGATGTTTGGTGGACTTGTCATCTGCCCAGTGGGGCTGAGTGGATGTGGAACTTTCCACCTATCTGAGAGAATTTCTAAGAGAGTATAAAATAAAGTCAGGCCCCTCAGAGGCCCCCTTTTATTCCTGCCTGCTCTGACCGGTGCATGTGTGGTTCTTTCTGTCCAAGTGCGACAGGCCTGGGAGCACAAGTGGTCCTAGATTCAGCAACTAGTGTAACAAAATGTAATTTGGAAGGCCTGTAGAAGGGAAAGGTGATTTTACTTCAACAAAACATGTTTTTCCTTCTTATACTTACTCTTTGACTGATTTCACTTTCTTATCACATATTCAGAAGCACCAAGATGTGTGATCATGTGGTGGGGCTAGGATTACTTACAGGGACAGGAAGAGTAGAAGATGCTGGCTAATAAGTCCTTATCATACCTGCTGCATTTTTTTCTTGATTGGTGATCACATGGGGTTTTTTTTGGCTGTACCTTTTGTACTCTTTAGGAGTTGGCAGTGATTGCAATCTTAGCCCTTTCATTCTGTACCGTCACTGTAAGTCAATAGGCAACGCTGCTGATTTCTGTACTGTCCTTGTCTGGGTGGTTTATAGCTCTAATCCTGTTCCTTATATTCCTGTCACCTCTTAATGATTTAATTTTGCCCTTTATTTTCTAAAATCAGACCTGCATGCAGAAGTGCAGTTGATAACTGGTGTATTTGGTGGTGCCCATCAACATGTAATATCTCTTACTGATTCTTTGACTGGGTTTTTTTGTCCTTTCATACATTTCCATTCATACTTCATTCAAACTATTTTTCATAGTCCTGTTCTCTCCACATTTAATTGATTGATGGGATGAAAAAACATCCTTTGCTAAAGTACAGGCGAGTTCTGTAATCCCTTTGATCTCTCTAGTTCTTGAAAAGAAGAGCTGTACCGTAAAAGCTGTAGGTATATCCTGTTTTATTCTCTCACAGCCTAAGGAATCACTGCTCTTACTCTTTTCGCCTGTCCTCCCTCTGGTTAGAAATTACCAGTTTGATAGCGTGGAGCATCCAGTGAACTGCCAAGTTCATGCTGTCTCATAACAAGCACTGCACTGGAAGTTCCTGTGTTGTGCTTTCTGTGTTTATCTTGGAATCACAGAGTGTCCTGGGTTGGAAGGATCTTAAAGATTCCCCTAATTCTAATCCATGAGCAGGGACATCTTTCGCTAGACCAGGTTTCTCAGAGCCCCATCCAGCCTGGCCTTGAACACTTTCAGGGATGGAGCACCCACAACTTCTCTGAGCACCCTGTGCCAGTGCCTCACCACCCTCACAGTAAAGAATTTCTTATTAATATTTCATCTGAACCTGATCTCAGTTTGAAGCCATTCCCCTTGTCTTGTCACTACATGTCCTTTTAAAAAAATCCCTCTCCCATCTTCCCTGTAGGCTCCCTTCAGGTATGAAAAGGCTGCAGTTTGGTCACCCTGAAGCCTTTTCCAGGCTGAGCAAACCCAATTCTCTCAGCCTTTCCCTGTAGAAGAGCTGCTCCATCTCTCAAATCATCCTCATGGCTCTCCTCTGGACTCATTCCAGGTCAATGTCCTTCTGTGCTGGGCACCTCCCTCACCCTCCTGTCCACGCTGCCTTGAAGGCAGCTCAGGATACAATGGGCTTTCTGAACTTTTTCTCGTCCTTTATTAATTGAAATCTGTGCCTGAAAAATGAGACTTTTACGCTCCTTATGAAAGTATCCTGAACTAAGAAAAAAACAGAAGATACTTCATTAGCTTATATTATAAATAAGTGATCTGAGAGGAAGAGTGTGTATATATTACATACATAATAACCAGAACAGATAATTTATTATATGGGAAAAATTACTTTTGTGAAGAGGTTGGAAGATGTTTATTTATTTTCCTGAGAGGCATTATTAGTGCTAGCAACATGAGTCAGAATACCTATTCTGCAATAACAGCTAATCTTTTCTAGAGGATTTTTGTTTCTTGCTAATATATGTGAGTGATAGCAGATTATGTGTCTTTTCTGTTTACAGAATCTTGTATATTGTGATTAGCTCTTGTTTTTCCAGGGCTAAGATCACAGCTAGTGACTGATGAAGCAATCTTGCTTTTATTTGAGCTCATATAAGGAAAAGGTCTTTCATTTCCTTTCCAAAATCTTGGTATTTGCCAAAACAATATGGAGATGATTTGAAGTATGGGTAAAAAAAACCCACTAAAATTAAAATAAAATGGTAAAAGATATTTTTAATGCTTCTACAAGCCCTGTCTTCTTTTTACTGAGAGAAGGGGTGACTCGACCTTTCCCTTCTGGGGCCTATTTTTGCATTATAATGTAGGTCATAACTTCTTAAAACCTACATATTTGAAGCTAGTTGCTAATTCTATCTGTATTAATTTTACTTCTGAATTTGAGACTTCGTAAGACCTTGTTTTGAGTGCATATAACTTCTGTGAAAGTCTGTAAATGTAGAACTTGTGACCTTTAATACGAAAATAAGCATTTTTGTCATAAAATCAGAGAACAGCCCAGGTTAGAAAGGGCTTAAAAGGTCATTTGGCCCAACCTTTCATGGAAAGGGAGCCTAAATGCGATTATCTAGTCTGTCCAGTCGTGTCTTGTTCAGTCTTTACAAAAGTGGATTTATTAAAAGGTAGGTGTCCCACAATAGAAAAGCATATTTTTAAAAATAAATATTTAATATTGGACTTCTTACAGTGTTTGCCTCTAGATTCCAAAAAAAGCCTTTGTAAAAATAGTTCATTTTTTTCCCTAAACTACAATTGTTACCTTCTCTTTCTGTAAAGCCAAAGCATGACAAAAAAAATTAAAAAAATAATAGGCCTTTTTAAGGTATTGTCTTTTAGGGATTTGATAAAGGATAATGAGAAGACTTTCTTCAATAAATAACTAATATCTGTCTTCCGTGATTTGGATCTAGGTTTCCATCTTCAATTTCTTTATTTTGCATTTTGATTTTTCTGCTGCCTGTCTGAAAAGCAGTGGGGTATCTCTCAGCCACTGCTTTCTATCTGTGAAGAATTCGGACGATAATGATGCTCCCTTAGGTTCAGATAAGATTTTCATGCTGTCTAAATGTGAGAATTACGGAGGTCTAAACTAATAATTGTAGTGTCAGACTTAAGTGTGAGTGTGGGAAAAGTAGGAACTAACCGCTGTGGATGTGCCTCTGATTTGCAGTTGCCAGGTATCAAGGGAAGCAATGATTGTTAACAATGTGTGGGCATTACAGAAATTATTTTTTTGACTTGGCAGCAGCTTGTAAGGCCATTGCTGTCAGCTTCGCTAGTGTCCTTGGTGCTTTTGTCATCATCCTGTTTGGGTACTGAAAGACAGTGCTAACCTTTTTCTAGTGTTTTATTTGCAAAACACCTATTTGGGCTGTAATCTTCCGTTTTGTGATTTTCTGCAGAGCAAAGTCAAATGCTGTCTCAGGAGAAGTGATGGTAGCTCAAGTGTTTATGATTGTACATAGCTCCCCATGAGACTGCTTTTTCCTCTCTGTGACCACACTCCCATGGCATAGCTCTGGTGCTGTGCCCTAAAACCATGGTATTGTTAACCAAATAAGATAATTTGTGTATTTTCCAAAAGCCTAGATTGTGAAAATCAGCCCCATAACTCATAAAAAAGAGCATCCACTTCCATGTCTGTAAAGCAGAAATGTAAACCCAAATTGTTTCAGGTTAGTTCTCTAAATTCTTCGTGCACATAAACATGAGACACCTGCCTGTGTTCCTGTTCATATGCACAAGGTGTCCAGTGTTAAATTAAAACAACTCACAGAAACTTGGAATGAAACAACAAGATTATTATTGTAATATCAATTTTTAAATAGCATAAGAATGTGCGTTGTCAGTGGAAAGGATATGAGTAGGCAGGCAAAATCTGGGTCTGCACTGGGTTCTTATGTAACACTGAGTAGGGATGGACAAAGCTCAGGCCTTCATGATCCTTAGGCTAGACAGTGTCTGAGCCCTGTCTGTCCCCCCAGAACATCCTTCTTTTGCTTTTTTAGTGTCATGCAGAGCTGTTTTGCAAGTGCTTTCTGTCTGTTTTTTGGGTTTGGTTTTGTTTGTGGTTTTTTTTTTTTAAAGATTGTGTTGGAGTTTCCTGTGTGTGAGATGGATTCCGACCAGTTCGTTAAAAATGGAATTTATCCCTCAATACATCTGTAAACCGCTGTGAAAATTGCCATTTCTTTTGGAAATGATGTTTCATTTATTTCCCAGAGCTGTAATTCAGCACTAAATACTGGGCGCATGCCAAGTTATAGGACTGCAAAATAGATTTCTGAAAAAGCCCTTAGACTTTCCTAAGTTTTAAAATGTTTGAGAGGAAAAAAACCTAGTGACTGTTAAGGGTGACATTGAGAACTTCCTAAAAAATTAATCCCAAAATAGTTATCTTTTAAAAAAAAATTAGGTGCAGAAAACCCAAAGGAGAATTAAGGTGCCTTCTCAATTGTTAATTTTAGACTGTGTGTAATGTCCAGCTGTGTTGCTGAAGAATTTCTTGGTGAGGGAGCCTGAGCCAGTAGGTTCTCTTAGGTGGTGAACTGGGAAAGAGCATCTGGTCATGGTATGAAGGGTTCTGTGGTAATTATGCTTTTAAAGAGGAATAATTTGCAGTTAAAGCAGTAGACTTCGTCTTCAGAATCCATTTTTAAGGCCACATTTCAGGCTTGGTCTGATTACCGGGCACATCAGTCTGCCTTGTTATTCTGTCCTATGGAAGAATGGAATATTTTCTTTCTGCATGCTTTTAGACCTAAGGTCTGTAGGGACAAGAACTTGCTCTGTTTGCACACTGCTTATCAAATATGATCCTCCTATGCTAAAGCCCGTGGGCGTAGTCTCGCAAGAAGGAGTTTCTGCACTAGGAAGAGGAAAAATGTAGAAATGTTGCCATTTTGACTGTAAGTAAGTTTTTGTTTGCACAGTATTACTGTTATTTGCTTTCGCGGGTAAGCCAGCCACTCGCTTCTAGGATTCAGCGGGACATTATTTCCACTGCCTGGCTACTGTAGGTTTTTCTGCAGCCGGCAAATGTGTGCCATTACCTTTTATTGCCCGGGATTAATTGTTTTTCCCTGTCGGGGAATCCCGGCCGGGCGCTGCGCCACCTGCTGTCCGGCCGCGGCACTGCAGCGCTCGGCACGGCCCGGGAGCGGCACCGCCGCCTCCCGGCGCAGCATCCTCGTCCTCCTCCTCCTCCTCCTCCAAACTCAGCCCTCTCCTGCTGGGAGGCGTCTGTTTGCTTCAAAGCGTTTAGGGCGGCATCGTCGAGGTGTGGGATTTCTGTATGGCTTCGTTCAAAAGTTTGTCTCAAGTACTGGAAGTTAGAACGTGGCTCATTTCGTTGCCGCCTTTGAGGAATTAACTGCTTAGAATTTGAGATTGGAAGGGGGAAAGTGTTGATGCTAAATAAGTAATTTAGCTTTATCTCCTTTGCCTGCTGTAAATGCAAACGCAGGAAAATGCCCCAAATAAGCTACCTTTATCAAGCACCTAATTAGCTGAGCTGTTATGCTTCAATACAAGACAGGTTATGACTGGGATGATAAAAAAGGGAATTCTTTTATAGCCTAATTTTTAGATGAAGAAAAAGCTTGCATTTGATCACAGCCGTTGATTTTTCTGACAGCACCACAGCCTGTGACTTGTTCCTCATTAATACAGCTGTGTGAAACTGTTCTTTTTCACTTCACCGCATATTTTGTGTGGCTTCAGTGTTTTCTGCAGTTTGCAGTACAGTTTTATCCATGTTAACAAATACTGAGGCCCAGCAGGAGTGGCTCTGTAGAGTGAAATAGTCAGTGTAGAGGGCCAGATACACAAGGCTGCATTCATTCAGGGTTTTTACAGTAGTCTAGTTGCAGTCTTGTCCCAGCAGCTGAGCATCCTTTAGCATAGACTCTGGGATGTATCTTCTGGTTTTGTTTCATCCTGAGGGTATCCAGTTTGTCCCCTCTCACACTCCTCAGTCATGTAGCTCAGTCTAGAATAAGAAGGAATGCCTGGGGAGACTGTGGCAAAAGGGATGAAGGTATTCCTCCTCTGAATTAAAATGCTGATGTAAACTCGCTCATTGAATTCTTTCTCAGTTGTAGCTGAAACTGCCTGCTTCCCTGCTTTTTCCCACATTGATTCCCCAAAAGGAATTGAGATTGAATTTGTGAGACATATGTCATGGTAGCTGTAGGGTTCCAATGATAATGTTAGTGCTATTAGCATGCTGATTGAACTTTTTTCCCCCATAAACTTTAGAATTTTTATACCTGCAAGTCATTCATATTACTCACGTAACAAAACAATTTTAGATGTACTTATCCAAAATCTCTTAACCTCACAGATGGCAATAAAACCTAAACAGAAAATCCAGCATGCTATTGTGAAAAGGAATAAACTAAAAGAAATGCACAAAATGCGTAGATCTGATTCATTAATCTTTGTTAGTGGCACTTAGACAATATTATTGAACTACTGTGGTAAAATATTAATGAGGATTGAGATATTGCTTAGATGAGATTTTCACTGTAGTTGGGCTTTTTGGCTGCTTTTCTTAACTTTACCATTGACTTGCAGGGTAATGAATTTTCCTTAAATTCCTAGATTTTTTACCTTAAAGACTTGAGGAATCTCAAAGGTATGTAAATATTATGACATTTAATGCAAAGACCCAGGTACCTTTGTATGAGGGTTTGTTACAGGAATGTTTGGAATACTAAAAAATTTGAGACCTTCAAAGGAAGGATGAGAATAGCTGAAACAACTCTGTTTATATTACTCAGATATTTTAGTATCAAAAGTATTAAAATTATATTCTCCCAAAGAACTCTTGTAGTGTTTCACAGTTTTTCAACTGATAAACCCCTGCGATCATTTCTGTTCAACAGCCAGGTTTCCCCCTGAATTCTTTCATGTAATTATTTGCTAGCATCACTTTAGGTATTAGAAGAATGACACGTACAGTGTTTGATCATGTCATGGAATATAGCTTTGAAGATGATAAAAAAATACCTCAAGATGTATTGCACATTCAATATTGCTTCTTCCAAAGTGTTCTTTAGACACTTAAGAAGGCATGAGTCAACCTTTTAAAATTTTGCTTTACTTCATAAAACTGGTTTATAATATTCATTTGTAATGGTCTTAACATGGATTCTTATTTGTATAGATATAATTGCTAAGGTCTTCTCAATAGTTAAAATATTCAAGGACCTCTACCTTGATTGGTTCCAAACTGCTCCTGGTATCTGTTTATTGAAGTCTGTAAACAGTTTGTCATCACTGTGTGTGTGTTCAGAAGTCAGTGAAATACAGCAGACACATCCTGTCTGAATCAGCATCAGAAATTCTAAAAGCTGCACGATAAGAGCCTGAATTGTGATCAGTATCTAGCAGTGGTTGGCAATCTCTTCCAACAGAGATGTGCATTTCCAGGAATGCCTACAACAGTAGTACTAACACCCAGGATTTTTCAGAAGCTATGAGGAGGTGACATTTTATGTCAGGTTCAGTTCTTGAAGTTCTAAGGAAACTTCAGCATTCATGCTCCCTAAAAAAGGAGAAGTTCCGGGTTTTTATAGTTGCAACTACAGTTTGAGAGACAAACTTCCAAAGCTTTCCAATCTGAAGGTGCTATTTAAGAAAATGGGAGGGGCAGTCCCTTCTTGCCCTCCTCTGGTGGTGGGAACTCTTCAATTCTGAGACACCCAAGATCGTCAGGCTCCTAATGAGTGTTGTTGAAATGCCCACTTAAGCAGACAGAAAACGTATTACCATAGTTTGAGGGATGTTTTACAGAAACACCATTTTCTCTAGCTTATTTTTCATTCTACTATACTTTTTAGTGGTCTTTAGCCCTGCTATCCAATTGTCTACAGCTTCAATTTCTTATCTCAAATGGTTGCTTGTTGTAGCTTTGAGTCTATTTCACTGTCTCTCTTGCAAAATCAGTTTGTAGAAGACTTTGGCTGTAGAAATGACATAATTTTAAGGTCAGCTGTATCAATAAATATTGACTGGTTTCTTTAAACTATTGAAGTCTGTTTAAAAAAGTATTCTTCCAACTGCTGTATGTGAACTAGAAACTAATATATCTCACAAGTTTTCAAAAGGGGAACGTTATTCCATATTCTTAAGCAATGCTAAGAGAGTACATAATCTTTACAAAACACAATTAATATCTATATTAGTGTTTAATCAAGTGGAAACCTTTCAGGAATAAATTTTCCTTTAAAAGAATTTTCCTTTTAAAAGTATTTTCCTTTTAAAAGAATATTTCATTTTAGGGAAACTGATTTTTTTTAGGGAAATGTAGATGATTTTGCTTGATGCCATTCTAATACAAAGTGAATGGGTATGCATTTTAGAGGTAATGCATATTACTGACAGAAGCCTTTTCACACGTTTTTTTGCTTTTACAGGGTATTTTTGATGTTAGTTAAACAGTTTAAAAAGTCGTGGCCAAAGAATCAAACACTGAGTTCATAATTGACCCTCTAAGGACAAAACTATGTCTAAATATCAGCAAATGTCTGAAGACTGTTCAGGGCATTTTTCGCATGTTATAGAAGAGATATTTCAACAGCCTTACTGTTGAAATCTCCAGCCTTGTCATTCTTAACACACCCAAAACATGCATTTGAGCTGGTTTCACTTGATGTACCAGAGCACCCTCTAATTGAATACATTTTAAGTCTCTTTTAGTAGCTTGGTATAAAAGATGTAATCACTACAAGGTATACCTTGACATTTCCATAAAACAAGGCAAACAAAATGGGTCTTACGATTTTGAAACTTTTGTGACAAATAAGAAGAAATAATTGAAAGCTTAACTTCAGAACTTTCAAGACCAAATTCTAAGTTGCCTGTAAAATATATGCAACACGTGTTTTCCCAGGAAGTAGTGGTAGAAAAAAATACTCTAGTTTGCTATTAACTTGTGTATCCCAAAGTTAACATTAGTACTGTGTTTTGCAAATGATGACATTATAGAAATTCAGACCGCTTGATTTGTGCATATTCTCTAACTATTCAAATATTCTCAATGCAGATTCATTGTTGCATTAGAAAGAAAGAAAGGATTTACCTTCTCTTTCAGCTTTTCAATAATATATAATCACTGCATGTGTTTTACATAAATAAAAGTCTAATCCACAGTAGCCAAAAAAACCCAAAGATATCCAAGTCCTTTTCAATCTTTTTTAGAAAATCTTTTTTATCAATTGAAAAAGTAGTTAATATAAGCTTGGCAATAAACCAAACTTGTCCTACCAAACTGTATCCTCATAGCTGCGGGTGAATTTTGGAAAAACAGTATTATGTAATTTGTTGTCAAAATCAACCTGTCTGTGAATCACTATAGCTGGTAATAATAATAATACTCTGGACTACTTTTCTTGCCCATCAAATAACTAAAATTGTTATGGCCTATATTTTTGTATCTCCTAGCAACAGAAAAAAGTTCCAAAAAGTTTTATTTTTGGAAGTGTGCTAGAATTGTTTTCACAATCATTATATTTTCATGCTGTCTCACTGACAGTTTCCCATGAGCAAGTGAGAAAGCTCCTTTGCCTAAAGTGCAGTGATCCATAGGGGTTATTGCTCTCTGTTGCAATACATGTTGAGGTATAGCTCATCTTGTTGGTGAAGCACCGGCCTTGGGGTCAGTATCATGATCCCAGTCCCTGTACAGTTATGACTGAATTGACCTCGTTTAATTTATTATCATTTTATCTGCTGTTTAATCTGCAGTTTACATGGCCCATAGATTCAAAGTATTGTGTCCCATAGAGTCATGATAAAAGATAATGCTTATACAAGAACAGAGTAAACCATCTGTAGGTAACAAAACAGATTTTATAACAATGATGGATACACTGCCAAAGGCATTGCCTCCAGAGAATGTCCTGATGTGCCGGCCAGCAGGTGCGAAGGGCTTGGCCCCTGTGGAGCAGACTGGCTGCATCCGTGTTGCACAACATCCTCTGCTTGGATCCCAAGAGACTGTTGTTTTTCTTTCTTTGTATGAGCCACAAAAACTGCCACAGTTCACCCAAATCACACCATGATGCAGGGGGCTGTGCTGTATTTCCTGAGGTGTCTCACCATGGCAGTGCCTGCAGGCAGCACGCCTGCTGAGGCGGTACGGGATTGTCACAGTGCACGAGGAGCAGTCTCATCCAGCTGTCTGTAGGGAATAGCCCCTGTCGTCAGTCTTGTTCACAACTTCCCCTCATTCTGTGTCAGAAGAACATACCTGTCTCACCCTGAAAGGAAGCCCAGGAGCTAAGAGAGAGTGAAGTGTAGCAAATCCAGATCTGGAACAAGCAGGGGAGCAAAGTTATTAAAACACTGCTACACATGGCGTTATTTTAACTGCAGCTCCACTGCTTAAAAAAAAAAAAAATCAAATGTATTGTTTTAGTTTTGGTATCAGTCGAAGTTACATTTATATATGTGTGTTTTGTATAAAGACATAGTTAAAGATTTCTTGGTTTTAAGCTATAAAGATCTAATATGCAGAATGCTCCAGAAATCAAACTTCAGTATTGAAAGCTCAAGTGTCTTTCAGAATTTCCTTTGCAGGTGTAATAAATAAATAATAAAACTTTCAGTCATTCCTGCTGGATTGTTTCACTGATATGGAATACTTTCATCCAGTCGACAACAATCTCAGACTTGACAGTAAGGATCTCCTGCACCTAAATTTTTCTCTGAGGCTCTTAGCCAGTCTGTCCTGCTCTCGTGAGACTCGCTGTTGAAGTACTAGAGGGTAGCTCGGCTTCTGCTCTTATTGATTGCCAGACACAAGAGTCAAAATTGTCTTAAAAGATACTAGAATATAGAAGCAGTTAGGAGAGAGAATGAGGTGTTCATCGTCTCTCCCCTCATCTCCAACAGCCAGTGCAAAGCATGCTTTTGTGTTATATAACATGGCCATGACTGTATGTTCCTCTACATCCTTTCATGATCCTCAGCATCATCATTACCCTCTTTTCCTTTTGTCAGAAAAGGTCTGACAACCTCCCCTTTGCCCTGAAAATTATGAATTATAATCACATTTAAAGTGGAATTGTTAATTATGTGCATTTAAATAAGGTAGTTCTTTTCAGTATATTAATTTTCTTTCTAAGACGTGTATTAAATATTTTATATTTATTATTTCTTCACCTTCATCTAATTGCAGAATTACTGGAACTTCCGAAATCAATGGTGATGATAATGAGATCAGTAGAAATTACAAACACTGAAGTTTTCATGCAGAGATACAATGAAATGTTTAGTGAAAATCATTGCAATTTGATGAAATGGAGAGAACACAGGAACACAGAGCCCACTGCCCTTTTTCTCCAGGCAAACCCCCCTCCCTAGTTTTTCAGTGAAGAGTGACAAGCTATCCAGATGATGCATTGCTTTGAAAGAGCATTATTCAGCTGCTTTGTACAGATGATGGGACTAGATGACCTCTAGAGGTCCCTTCCAGCCTGGACTATTCTGTGATGCTATTGAAATGCTACCTCCACACATGGAAAATGTGGATTCTTTAGAAAGTGTTTTTGCCAGCATCTCCTCTTGAGGCTGGTTTCTACAGCTTTGTTTAGTTTTGATAACACCTTTCATAGTCCTTCTGTAATTAAAACATGTGTGCCATTCTTTCTAATACCCACATTAATCTGTGTAGTACTTAAGAAGCCATGAGAAATGTGTTTATAAATTCCAGTTTATCAAGCCCTTTTCCAGTGATCCAGTGCTCATGAATATGTGCTATATCAAATAACCGAAACTCACAGCTGCCTTTCCTACTTTAAAAAGTGTCTGACACCAAATTACTCTGCAAGAGTTTTGCTTTTGTGTCAGGTTAGACAGAGTGTGGGGTGTAAGCACCTCTCTCCTGAATTTATAGAGAACCCACTCAGCCTTCAGAAAGCCTATGGAAATGTATAGTCCTTATAGCCTACTTGGATGGTATCTTACTTAAGAACAAGTAAATACTGCACCTTAAAAGACAGGAATTTCAGCAGGATGCATAAAAAAAAAGGATTGCTCACAATTCTTGGTGCTATTTGATGTTCTGTTCATCAAAGAACTATTGAGAATGTCTAATGTGCTTAGTAAAGCGCCACTGTGATCGTGGCAAAAGATTTGTCTTCTGCTTTTGATTATGGTCACATTTTCATATGCAGTTTTTTTCCTATGTGCTGATTCTTTGAGTGTTCAAATAGGAAATTACCAGCAATTCTTGGAATTTTAATTTCAACATTTGTTTTATTTTTATCTAGATCTCATAAAAATATTTGTGGTTTTGCTAATATTTAGGCGATATGTAGTAATGAGGTGAGAACTTTGGTGTTTATGTAAAAAAGGCAACTCTTCATCAAGTTTGAGACAGTCAATATTTTTTGTTAATTGATGCAGGTTGAATCGATCGTACTGAAGCTATACTGATTTTTGCT
This sequence comes from Pardalotus punctatus, assembly GCA_013400915.1. Taxonomy (NCBI): domain Eukaryota; kingdom Metazoa; phylum Chordata; class Aves; order Passeriformes; family Pardalotidae; genus Pardalotus; species Pardalotus punctatus. The sequence continues at coordinate 528,309 of VZTX01023007.1, forward strand.
AGCTAAAAGTTTAATGTGGGATTCTCTGTGCGTTTCAGTATTAATTGTTTATGTGCATGTTCATTCATGCATAGCAGAATAACTGTTGCTTGGAATTTAGAGGATTTACATCAAATGGCCACTATATTTTGTGACTGGGTACAAAACTGTAGAATCATGAATCATGGAGTTGCATTTGGAAGAGACCTCTGGAGATTGCCTCGTTCAACACCTTGCTCGAAGCAAGGTCAATAAAGGAGGCTGCTTGAGGCCGTGTCCGGCTGGATTTTGAATGGATGGAGGATGAGGATGGAGGCTCTGCAGCCTCGCTGGCTGTGTCGCTGGGGAGGGCAGACCTGGACACAGCGTTCCAGTTGTTTCTCACAGCTGCTGAGGACAGGAGGATGATCCTAATGAGAGCTTCCTTTGTTTTTGCTGTTCTCACGTACAGAGCAATTCCTCCTCCTGGTCTTCTTGGCTAGTCTTTCCTAGAAAACCTGTATCCATTCGTTACCTGATTGCTGCAGTCAGATGTCTCCTGTCTGTGTCACTCAATACCAGCTGTGCAACTGAATTTTCACCCATGGGATCTATGCACTCCTCAGCTCCTTCTTACTGTCAGAATTGAGGAGAGAGACACCTGGGCCCATTTTTCTCTTTATTTATTTATTTTTTAAATTTTAATTTGCTTAATTTAATACAAATATGTAATAAAGATCAATTTGTAAGTATGATGCCAGCTTTTTTTTCTGTCTGACAAGTAAGTAGCTGCTGTAGATTTGTTACAGGCATGTAAACGTTATAAATTGCCTTGTAAAACTAACTTGTAGTTTGAGATTTATGCAGTGAAATAAAAGCTGGGGGTTTTTTGTTGTTCTTTTTAAAATTTTTTATAGTAGAACTTTGCTTCATAGAGAGATATGGATATTTTTGTCAGGGAGGAACATTTCAAGAAATAATTGTTTTCTCCTGAGCAAAACTTTCTAATGAATCTTTAATCAATTTCCTTGTTAGAGCAGCTTTCTATGTAGTGGATTCTAATGAAGGTAAACACTTCTTTTGAATAAGCATCCAAGAACTTCAGCTGAGAAGCAAAGTATTAGCATAAAAATTCCAGAGAGGGGTTATGTATGTTGCATATAGTGTCCTGCTTCTGATTTAAAGACCATTTTCTTTTCTATGTGGTTGCACACACAGTACCTAAGAGAATAGGAAGGAAGCGAAGGAATAGGTGAATTAACAAACCTGTGGCTTGTCTGTATTTGTTTATGAAGTAGAAAGATGCTGTGGTATAGAGGTGGGGAGAGCAGTGATGCACCAACAAACTGATGTTTTCTTCAAGGTTAGAACAGATAGCATGTTACTTTAATTTTTTGCCTTCTGCCACTACTTCAGGTGGAGATGCTTGGATTTGGAAATGTGTGGATGTTTGTCCATGGTATGTCTGAAATTCATGTATGTAATGATGCTGTGGCCTGAGGGTAGACTGTGATTCTGAAGGAGAGCTGCTTTTCTGTTGAACGATTCTGTGTCACAGGTATGTGATACTGATGGCTGGTCGTGGTCTCCAGTATGTTCAGGATTCAATGACATTGGGATTTCAAATTCTATACTCTTAGTATGTATACATAGTGTCTTGTTAGAATTCTGCCATACAAACCAGGTCAGGCTCTGTTTCACTTGCTTTGAGTTGTGCTGAGTCATTAGGTAAGTTGGGGATCAGGAAATACGGGTGCTGAATGCCTGGGTAGCTGAGAAAGCCCGGTAAATGTAGGGCTCTCCTTGAGAAAACAGGTCAGTAGCTGCTCTGAAGTAAGTACAATTCTTTGGTTGCAAATGAAATGTTACTAACAGGCAAGATTGATCTTTCTGTCATGATTGTGTTTTGTTGCTTCTCTCTTTTCTCAACTGATGGCATTTTTTCCCCTCACATTAATGGTCCATTTTAGTAGAGGCTTAGGAAAAGATTCTTGTCCTGTTATCTTAGCTTGTCTTCTTCCTTAATAATAATTTTTGAAATTGCAGGCTCTTGTTCTTTTGAATGAAAGTCTGGGCTTGAAAGGAAAAAGAATGCCATTGGAAGTGTATCTATAAATATATATATATGTACATACATAAAGGAGTATATGGAAACTAAAAAGGAAAAATATGAGAGCATATTATTTATTTGCTTCTCCATCTGTGACTACTGTGCTGTCAGGAGAGATTCCATTCCTGTGATGCTGTTGCTTACAGCCGGAACATTCTAGAAAACTTTGATTAACAGGGCACTAATAGAATTTTCCTTAAGCCACAGCACGTACTGAGTGAAGATATAAAAGATGTCAATCCTGTGTGCCCTCAGAGCAGTTAGCATGGTTCCACGGCAGAACTCATTTTTGCTGTCAACTTACCGGCTATTTTCTGTCTTATAGATAGGACTGCTTTCTTGTAACTAGTTGAGAAAGAGCACATTTGGTAGCATTTGGAAACTGCTGTAATCTTTAATTTAAAGTGGCTTCACAGAATGTCTGATGTGGATGCTGAGTTTGAGTGTGTTTGAGTGTTGTACATAGTTGTTGTTGTCTGGGTTTAAACCATGAGAATTAACAGAGAGATGTTTATTTAAATAAATATTTACCATTTAATTATTTCATATTTTATTTCATAATCTTGGGTTATTCTACACCCTGCCTTTATGGTAGCAAACTTTTCTTTAATATTACAATGTCACATGACAACCATCTTTCATAATGGAAGACTGCAAAGCTGTGAGATAAAATCTGACTGTCAAGCAGTAAATTCGTTATAACCCTTCATTAGCAACATTTAAAAAAAAAAACCAAAAACCAAAAAAATACTGCATTTTTACTTTACATTATTTATATTTTGAGTCTGGCAAAAAACCTGAAAAATCTCTCATAAGGGACAAATGCTTCAATGACACAGAGCCAAGGCAAAAGCTTTACAGTAGAAATTGTTCATTGACTCTGTGACTGCAAGTGTGGAAGAGCAGAAAGAATTAGATAACATTAATTAAAAAAACACAACAAAGCCAAGGCACAGGATTGGTGTATAAACAGCTTTAACTGTATATATTCATTTCCAGTGGGTCTGAAAACAAATGGACGATTACTGGGAAAAGATTAACTGTAACAAATGCAAGGAAATGTTTGAAGCAGTTAGAAAAGCTTTTTATAGTAGATCAGTTAAATCCAGTTAATTGTGTTTGATTTCTGTTTTCATAATTACTTCCATTGTTTCACTGAACTCCTGCTGAATGTCTGAACATAGTCAAGTTGTCGTGCCATAATTAAAAAAATGAATATATAGAAACTGAATACCGATGTGATTAGTGTTGTGCTACATACTTTAATGTATGTGCTGCTCATACTGGTTGAGAGCTGCTTCATTCTTAGCTGAGGAGGATAATCCACAATTTAAAACAAAGAAACCACAGTGATAGGTTAGTGTAGTTAATGGAAGTATTTGACTGTATGTGAAGGTAAAAAATCTATGTAAGAAAGTCCTAAGTAAGGTCATGTCATAAGGTCATGAGTAAATGCTTGTAATGAGCAACCCAAGTTATTTTAATTCCCTCTGTGACCCTGCACACTGGCATTGTCCAGGCTGGTAGCATTTCGGAGCACTGCTGGCAGCAGTCAGGCATGAGCTGGCCCGAGGTCACAGCACAGTGTGTGGAGCTGTTGTGTGCAGTAGGTTTTACAAATCTGGAACTGGTGTGTTGTGGAAGTGTAGAGCACCTGACATACTGACAGCAGGACATAACGTACATCGTGTACATACAGCTAGCTTTTGTGGATATTACTGAAGCAGATTTCTAAAATACAATTATCCAATGCTCTTGGAGCACAATTGAAGACCATAGTAGAAAAATACTCTGCAATGCATGCACTTTTCTGTATCTGTGGCAAAGGCAGAAAATCTGATTGTGTCTGGAGGGGTGACGTTGAGACCATGTTTCAAACTGCAAACACAAATATTCCCTTTCGCTCTGGGTCTAATTTTGGTCTCCCTTGCTTTGAGATAAACCCAATAAAGATGGATGAAGTTGCCAATGCGCATTGTGGCTCAGTTAGATGTAGCTGAAACTGCTTTCTAAGACCTTTTGGGCAGGTAATGATCTGATTCAGTAGGACTATGGCGTGAGAAGCAGTGGAGACTGTAGGAGAATTCTGAAAGGCAATGGCAAGCTCATATGGCAGAAACTTCCTACCATGTTTCTTTTTCGCTCAGCCCTTGGTCCAGCCAGTGTTGTCAATCACTTTCTTTCCATGATGGATGTAAGTCTGGCACTTGCTGAAAGGAAAAGCAAGTCAAAAGAGCTGTAATACCTTCTTTCCATTAATTTGACAGTGGTGTATTAGGGAACATTGTTTCTGAGTAAAGCCAATAGTGAATACATGATTGAGTCCCAAGCTCTTCCTGTTAGCTAAGGCTCTTCATTACCATTCATGGACGTTTTATGTAATTGCTTGTGTAAGGGTTGCACATGATGCATCGTCTACTTTGGATAAAAGGACTCAGCAGGTGCCATGATTTTATACTTTAAAAATGAATATTTAAGACCCAAGGGAAGCTATTCACAACTTTGGGGAGGTGGGGAGATTGTAGAAGTATAATTTAAAGTAGTTTATGGCTCTTTTAAAGTACTATTAAAAGAAATATCTCAACATTTCCTAGGGTGATTCATCACAAGCTGACTTGTCTGTTTAGGATTTTCCCAAATGTTTTTCTAGTTAGATAAAGGATACGCATGAATGCTCAAAATGATTTGGCTGTTTTGTCTGAATGATGACAATTTGTAGAAAACTGAATTTGCCACATTCCTATCTTTCCTTCGCAGCTGAACTGGGAGTTCAGTGCTGTTCCTTATACGTTTTTGATTTGTTAGGGTATTTTACATTCATAGGGCAGAAAAGCTGCATTCCATCCTCCGTATCAACCTGTACAGGAACTTAACTTGCATGGATATTGAAAGAATATATAGGAAAAATCAAATAATTTCTTAAATATGCCACCCCAGGATGAATTAATCCACTACCGGCACTCTAACTCCAGGCTTCAGAGTCTGGGTGTCATTGCCCTGAAAACTTCTATCAGCACGATTTCAGAAACATGTGGTGTTGACTCTTACTTTGTTCCCTCTAGTTTTTATGGGTGCCATTGATAGGAGCAGTATCAAGCCAGTGCATATTGCAGTGCAAGAAGTGGCTGTTTGCCAATGACTGTGCTTGGGAGTTTATATTTTCAGATATTTATTTTTCCATGCACGAACTGATGCCAGTGGTACGTGCCAGTACATTTAAGGAGAAAAAAAAAAAAAAATTCCTACTTAAAATAAGTGATTCTGTGCACTTTATAATATACATGCTTATAAATAGAGAAGCCAGGGAAATTATCAGTGTTTTTCAAGTGGGCATGTAAAGGACTCTCTTCAGAGTAGCTGTACAAGCTATGTGCTATAAGGAAAAGAAATGAAATGTAATCATTATCCAAACACAGTGGATAAAGATAAGAGTTCTCCACAATTTATCTACCAAATGTGTGTCTCTGTCTAACACAAAGTGACTCTAATACCACAGTTGTTAATATTAAGTCTGCCCACATATTTTGTGCAAAATCTCTGTGGTGAGGCATTCATTGCCTCGAAAAACTGACACAATGGAATGCTTTTTGTGCTGGCTCTGGACAAATTATAGTCCATTTTATCAGTTCCAAGGTCAGAGTACTATCATGGCTCTTAAACTGTAGTGCAGTAAAGTGGACTCTATTGAATGTTCAAGGAACAGCTGTAAGTTTGCCTGATTACTGCAGCCGGGCATCTCCAGCACCAGAGATTTTTGTCTGAACCTATTTGTCTTGTCTACAGTCTCATTTTGGTTGTAATTTAATTTCAGAATTGATTTTTATTGCAATATATATGGAGTTGTGGAGCTAAGACACTTTGAAGACACACAGCAGCCATTGTTAACATGTCACTGTAGGAATGGTTTCATTGCTTATCTCAGCTCTAGTACTAGTTCAAGCATAAGTCAAAGGGCACTGTTATTAAACACCTTGTACTGCCACAATCTGTGTTTCTTTCCCTGTCATTCTTCTAGACCAGTTCTATTCTTAGACTTGAAAAACTTAAGCCCTTTCACAGAGAACTTGAACTAGATTTGCATGGACTTAATACTTCTTTCTTTTTCTAACTTGTCTGCTACTAGACTTTCCTTCCCTTTCAAAAAAACCTACAATCAATATGAAACAATATTTTTATGCGCTGCATGCCTGCACTGGTGTGGGAATATTAATTTTCCTGTGAATAAAAATCATCATATATTCTTTCCTCTTGGCCCATCTGAAATGCAGAACAGTTTTTTCAAATTAAGATCAGAATTATTTTTTTCCTTATAAAAACTGTGTTATTGAGCAGAATCCACTCCTTCTCTCATGGCATACAGCCTAAAGCTCCTGATATCCCCTCTGTGAATAAGGATATTTCCTTTTCAGTTTGCAGAGTGGGTCATTTTAGGAATATCCTTCTTCCCCCAAACTTTACCTTTCCTTTTTCTGTTGCTCTCTTGAGTTCATGACCAGCTGCAGGCAGATCAGTGATTCAGTGCTGTGACTTCTGCTCTTTGGGAGCAGGACAAGGAATGTGGGGAGCTCTCTCTTATCTGCCATGGAACCCAGGCACACATGGGCGTCAAAGAACTCAAGAGTTCCTGTTGAGTAAAATGAGGGCAATACCACAAATAAAGCTGACATCTCTTGGTTAGATGGAGCTTAGCATGTATTTAGGTGATGTGATGTGCTTTATTGACTTGTGGTCTTAATTCTGAAATTTCTTTTGTTATTAATAGTTGTGGATAATTTTGAAATGGGTACCGCCTTGCAACTGCAGTAACCTTTTTTTAGCCCTATTCTTTTAACTCTGGAGGAGCACTGGCACAATCTATAACTTTCTATGGAGAGATAAGACTTTGAAATATTTTTTTTTCCTTTCCTTTTCAGGGAGTAATATGTGGGAGGCTGTGGACTATTTGCTTCCGACATAGGAACAACATTAAGTTGGGAATCTGCACTCCTGAGAGAATGCTGGGAATCTGCAGAGGGCGACGGAAATTCCTGGCTGCCTCTCTGACCGTCCTTTTTGTCCCAGCCATTACGTGGATTTATCTGTTTGCTGGGAGTTTTGAAGGTAGGAGAGGAGTAACAGTTGATGGGGAGTGGTGGGGTGTTGAATGATTTGTGTCTGGGCACACAAATGCAGATCAGTCATCATTGATTTTATTATTTAAATAAATCTTGTTTGGCTCCCCTATGAAATAGTTCTGATTTTATTTAAATAAATCTTGTTTGGCTCCCCTATGAAATAGTTCCCAAGGTGCAGATTTCAACAAAAAATTCCTTACCATGTCCTCACTGCTGAGGATGCTGAGTTAATTACTGCCCACAGTTACTTGGTTTTCCACTCATCTTTGAACTTTGAAAAGCAACAACTCCCCCCCTGCCCTGTGTACTAATTTATTCTCTGTATTTTCTAATTTTTAAAAATTGGTTATCCTATTCCCTGTATGATTTTTAACATCTCCTGTCAGATATGCTGAACACAGAAAATCAATGAAGATCTATATAAAGTTTCTTTGCATAAAAGTAGTTTGTATCCGCATCTATCTGACTGTCAGAGGATTGTTATAGTTGGAATATCTTTCTGTCCCCTTCTTTCTTTAGGTGGAAATCCTTCAGTTTATAGGTACATTGACTTGCAGCTATGTAATGAGTACTTTTTATAACAAGACTTGGAATAATCCCTACTTTGTGTTTTAAATTGCCTGTCTGATGAAGCTTTTTTCCAGCCTTTCAGAACTTCAGCAATAATACTTCAGTTAGGTGAGGTTTGAAGATTCTGGCCCTCCTGGTTTTCACTACTTTGTAGCTTTTTTATTTCATTTTTTTTTGGAGATGGAGCATTTTATGCTGGGCAATAGTTATGTTATTTTGGCAAGAGTGAAAAAAAGCTGTTCAGCTTTTGTAGTTACCTTAGCATGAGGAAAGGTGTTCCAACCTTGTAAAAATTATTCAGACACTGGTTTACAGTCTGATAATTTTAAAAAGGCATTGTTTAAAATGTCAAGCTTCTTTCATGTATTCTTGCCTGACAAATTCATGCTTTGTTTTGAAACAAAATGTGTTTCCAAGTTAAATTACAAGTAAGAACATGTAAAGATTTTCAGTGTGTGTTACATATGATTCTGAATTAGTTATATGCCATGTACAAATATTTGTTTATGCAAATTTATTTGAGTAGTTAAAATTCTACCTTAATGTGCAGTAACTCTGTGAGCTCATTCTAGAATGAAACAATTGCGGGATTCATGTGAAATTGAAAATACAAGGGGTGCTAGCTGCATACTTAAAAATAATGATCTGGCAGGCAGAACAGTACTGATTTTGTTTGATTTTTAAAAGCTGAGCAAATGCAGGCCTCACCTTTTTGGTTTTAGAAGAATATTGTGCTGCTCTGTCTTAATGACTATTTTAATTGTGTCCGCAGTTGATAATGCCATGGTGTTTTAAATTCCTCTGTGGGTACAATCCTTTGTTTTTACAGAGAATTCAATACAAATCTTGAAATTTGCTGCTACATGGTATTTGAAGTGACTTAAAGCTCTCGGTGTGAATTAATCTTAAATGCAAACCAGGGAGCAAAGCCCATTACCTATTACAAAGCCTTGCACTGGAAAAGGACTGGAAATTACATAAAGTTTGTAAGTCTTGGAGTTATTTTTCTGTATCTGTTATCTTTTTCTCTTAATTTTGGATGGGGCATTATTTAATCTTTGTTGTTTAAAAACTGAGGTCAGTTAGATGTTTATTTAACCAAATAATAGCTAACGTTTTCCTTAACTTGTAGGCATTATGGTGTGAGGAGCCAATTAAATCTTAATTTCTTTCTCAATACTGCTTGCTTAAATTCAAGAAAAGTGGCATCAACTGGTCATGTCTTCAGTCATCACAGAAGGCAGTGGGGTTGATCAAGCATGATTTGGTGAATCTATGATAATTATTGCCCCGCCAGGCCTGGGAATGTTTCTGTTTGAAGATACATACATACAGTACTAAAATCACCTGGGTCTTTTATTCACTAAGTAAAAAGGTTGATCCAGCTGAGTTGTCATAGCAAAAAATTGTGTGGGGATTCTTTTATTTTTTTTGCAGGTTTTTTCCTTTGTATGTTTTGGGGCTCTAGACTCAAATGTCTCTAGTATGGTATCTGCAGTGCTGTGACTGCCTTATATATTCTTGACGTAATTAGGAATTACATAACTCGTCCATGTGTTCATATCTGAGAACTTAAGTTACTCATTTGCCATAGCATGGGAGTGGGATCACATTTAGAAACTCTTTAAAAGCTTTGTTTGTGAACCGGCAATTTAAAATATGCTTTACTGCAGTCATTTCCCGTGTTTTGCTTTTTAAATAGTTTGCAGTTCCTTAAGACAGAATTTTGCTTTATTTTGGGTTTTGTTCCCTTGTCAGAAAGTACACGGCCTCCTGCTACTTCGTGGTTGTCACTCAGACACTTCCAGTAAGACCCTTCCCTTGGAATATTCATTGGAGATGGTGTTACCCAAGCTGTGACAGCAGTAGCTACTAAAAGCCTCATTAATCATGTATAAATGTCTATTAAGATTATGAAGTAGAATATTAAAGATGATATTGAATAGTGTATAGCCTTTGAACATACCTGGTTACTGTTGTTTTTAATAATGCACAAGGACAGCATAATTTCAGTTATCAGTTACTTTGAATGAGAAAGCTAATTGTTCCAACATTCTTAGATTGTATTCAAAAGACAAAATAATAGAGTAGGAAGGGTGGAGTGCATTTAAAATAGGGAAGAGGAAATAATCAAATAATACATGATGAATTTTCATTAGAAAGAAAATAGCAATTTCACTAACTAGCGGTTGCTCCATAAATAGCCTAATTTTCCAAGCTATATGTAGCAGTTTTCTATCCCCCTTACCATGAAGGTCATGTAAAATGGAGATTTGGAGCTGTAATTTGATCATGCTTTCTAGATTACTGACTCCTCCAAAGAATTAAATAAAAGTTCACTGTGGCTATGTGGCCTCAGCAGATTTATGGTCGCCTCTGTTTTGACAGGGTGAAAATACGCTTGAGTTACCAGTCCCTGTGTGCTGGATCCGCTTGAGGTTGAAAGTCCTAAAGTATGTGTGCAGGGCTCTTGTGTAGAACACATTTCCCAGGACAGAAAGAACCTTAAGATGAAAAATTGAAAAGTTGTGTGAGATCCTGTAGGCTGTCTGAGAGAGAACAGTTGACTCTGGTTTCTTTTAACTGCTCAGGTAGCATTTTAAAAACAGAGCCGCCTGCCTTCTTTCCTGGGACTTGATTTCCTTGTTTGTCCTCTTTTCACTCCAGTGTTGGGCAGCTTGCATTCCCTGACAATTCATTTCAGTCAAAGTCATCTGTAGAGATGTGATTGAAGCCACAGTTGAGTAAACACCTCATAAAATACAATAAAATAAACTGAAGAAAGTCTGCAAGTATTCATCTTAGTATTTAAATGGATTCACTTTGATGCTGTTCACACTCTTTTTGTGTATGTTTCCATAAATATTCTCGTGAATATGTTAATTGAGAAGACTGTCTATGGAAACAATGAATATCCAGTTTTAATATTCATGGGAAGTAGATTTTGAAATCATATTTGTGAATACATGAATCAAAAAACCTGATTCTGGGGTTCAGCTTTATCCAGTTAAGTGCCAAAAGTTTATCACGTGATCTTTGTGCATGATGAAAACTGCCTGAATTTTTAATACTTGCATTAAGTTGCTCATAGGAAGAGGCAAACAAATAATTAATTACTAAAATGTCTATCAGATACTTTCAACTGATGAACAAACATCAGAAAATAATTCCTTCACAGACAATGTAATCAAAAAGACACAAAAACTGAAATTGTTTTTTTTATTACATTTGCTTCAGTTGGCCTAAATTTTATCTGGTAGGTGTCTCAACAGGATTAAACAAGAAAACTTAATCCAGTGTCCACTTAAAATAGAAGCCTCAGCCTTTGTATTGATCCTGTCATTTTAATAAAGTTCTGAGAAAAGAAGTCCTGAAAGGGTGCCTCTGCATATATAAGGGCGTTACTGTGATGAGATCCTGAACAGGTTTACAGGGGCCGTGTTTCAGTCAATATTGGCTCTCTTTAGGTCAAAAGCAACCTCTTCATTTCCATTCTGGAGTAAATGATGGTGGCCTGCTCCTCTCATGTTAACGTTTCTTTCAGGCCACAGAGAATTGTCACTTAAGCACCTCTGTCTCTACTGCAATCACTCTGCCTTCTTAAATGTTTGGGGGCCCTACAAGAGCAAAATCAGTCATGATAGCAAAGACCTCAGGCTAATACGATTTTTTGTTGTGTTATCCTGGAAAACTTGTCCTTCTGTGAAACCCTGGTGATTTGGTTATACAGAATGCTGATGAAGGACCAGAAGGTCCATGCTGTGAAAGCTGAGTCTCGTTCTCTGTTTGTCATCTTTAACTTAGAAGTCAGTGATCCCATGTTTATTTTGTTTTGCAGACTTGAGAAGCCTTATATGTCCATCATCTAAGAAAAAAAAAATTAATAAGTGACTATTGAAAAATGAAGAGTTTTGTTCCCCATTTTATAAATAACAGTCTGCCTGTGAGCAGTGACAGGAAGTTTGAAGTAGTTTCTCTACCAAAAGAAGGTTGGTGTTATGCCAAGAGTGTTAGCCAAAATACACCATGGTCATGAGAAGCTTTTGGAGGTCAAATTGTGGAGTTGGTGAGGAGCGTGGATGTTTTTTCTTCTCAACCACTTTTTCAATTAAACTTAGAATTCTGTAACACAATTTTGTCCTTAACTAGTAAGGTGCGCTCCAGATCAGCCCCTAAATACTGAAGTCAGTGCTGTTTTTCCTTTAGCTTGCCAGGAGTTCACAGCCTTAAACCAATACCCTGTCATCCCAGGAGGAGCCATGAATCTTGCAATGGCCTCTTCTTTTGTCAGTGTGCTGTGCCAAATGAAAGCAAGCCCATGTAGCTTTTTGGAATTCTGGTGCAGAGGGCACACATTTTCTTTTGACGCTGATATTTTTAAGTACATGCTTTCAGAAAAGTAAAAAATAAGCTGTAGGCTTACTTTCTTTCTTCTCTATACAATCTCTGGATTGAAGGGAATGTTTCTTTGCTTCTAAACACCAGTTTTCTCCTGGCTTTCTTCTTCTAGACAGCTCTTAATTTGTCCTTTCTGGCAGAAACATAAAGGTCAGAATGAAAAGGAATTCTTTGACAGGAATGAGGGTCCAGCTTCTTTAGAACAGCAGCTAACTGAATATAATCAGTGGGATTTTTCAAGGGTTTTGTTTAATCTTTGTCTTCCTCCTTCTTTGACCAAACTTTTGGGAAAAATGCCATCTATAAAAGTTGTGTTACATGAAGGTGAGCAAATTTCTCCCAAGGAGAAGGGACATCTGGGTGCCCAAATTCTGTTAGGGCAGCATGGAAGACTAAAAGTAGAAGAGCCATTTCCTGATTATTCCTTCTCTGTTTCAAACATAGGTACTTACTAACTTCATAGTCAAAACATGGTTTTTAGTAGAAAAAGAGAAAAGTGAGATGAGGTTGAATGTCTCGTTAAAAAAAACCCGAAAAAACAAACCCCAAGAAGTAGTGCTTGGCTTTCTGAAACAAAATGTGCAGTTTTAAGTACACCAGAGCTCCTTTGTGTGCTGGAACTAATGTAGCCTGACTTGCTGTGATTGATGTTATGCAGCTGATTGATGTTGAAGTTGCTTTTCCTACAATCAGGGCATTTATAAAATCTAGCTCCCATATGGATCTCCTGGTATCTAAATAAATCTTGAGCTCATGCTGCAGTGTATTTCTCAATGGTAGAATGTTTGGCATCTCTCATCTCTCTCTCTGTGTTCCTGGCAATTGCAGAAGCTTCATTACCTGTGACTTCTTTCCCTCTAACAAAGTAATTTGAAATAATCAATGAGCTTTGGGGGCAAACAGGCAAGCAGGTCAATAAATGCATATGCATAAGATGAAAAAAATACCTGAAACAGAGATGCTTTAAAAAACTGAAATAAAAATTTGCTTTTTGATTCTCAGAACAATTTATTTGGGTAGCTCGATTTTTGTGAAGTTTTTGTATTTGAAATTTTCAGGGTGTTTTTCAAATCAGGAAAAGGTTTGAAATCAAAATCTGTCTTGTTAGCAAATTGCATCTGTAGTGCCTTCCAGTACTTTGAAACTTACATTTTTAATATTTATTAAAGGAAGTTAAAAATAAGTTCAAATAATTACTTCACACATCATGTATGGTCATTCTTATGTTGTGCAGATTATGGCCTGGAATGGTTTAGGAAAAGTAACTGAGTGGGAAGGTTGATATCCTCTTATTGGGTGGATGTGTTTTCGGTGTGCTTAGCTTAATAATACCAGTGTCTTCAACACATCTCTTTTATTCCCTCTGTAACCTTTTCAAACATTTTTCAGACATGACAGCCATTGAATTGTTCAGCTGAGTAATTATTTCCTTCCCTTGAAGTTTTACGTCTCTTGTGTTGCTTTGCAATTCTTGTTTCTAGACTTGAAAGAGATTTTTTTTTTTTTTTAATGTATCTAGATATCCTTGGACCATTGAGTGAAACGCACAACTAACTTCAAAAACATCGTCTGACAGCAGTCATCCTGGTTCACTCAGCTTTGTAGACACCAACAAAAAGAGGAAAAGTTGATGACCTGGAGACTGATAGGGTTTTAGCCTGAGATTCTCTTCCTGTTTAACCCTGCTCAAGTTATTTGAGCTATCCTGTGGCTATAATGTTTTCTAACTTGTGGTATGACCGCCCTTCTCTCTAATTCTGTGAAATGGTCAAAGTCCAGGGTGTAAACATCAAGGTTTTAAACATATTTTTTGATTTTTCTGATTTTGTTTACCTTTGAAATTGCTAAATGCGACTGTTTGCAGAGATGAGGAATTAGGGGGGGGAGAGCTGAAAGCAGTGAAGTTAAAATTACAAAAAAAAAAAAAAATCATAGAATCATCACATTTTCCTAAATTAAGTTCACAATCCAAAGGAGACTGTGCTTCTGTTTGGCATATCTACTTGAAAAAAATAATTATAGGCCAAGTTAAAATATTTTACGGTATAAATAAAGTGTTTCACAGGTACTGTCAGGGGTGGAGATGCTCCACTGTGAGCAGCAGAGGAAGCCTGGGCAGCTTGTTCGTGTTTTCCAGCCACTGAAGCCTGGGCCCCTACATCTTCAAACTGATTATTGTTCTTCCTAAGCAGATTAAACCCAGTGCAGTTATGGCTGTTGGTGCTACAATAGGATCTTCATTTGGTTCTCTAGACACAGGATTGAGGTTGTCATGGTGTAGTTTAATACCAAAGAATGTTGCATACCATTTGTGTAATATATAGAGGATTATTTCTGGAGCTGAAATAAAGCCATAGCTAATAAGATAGAATTATTCTTATATGTTGGAAAGCACTTGAAGAACTTGCTGGAATAAAAAATGTGAAAGCTATCTGTTTCTTATGTGATTAAATAGAGTTTAAAAAAAAATCCCATAGTAGTTATATGTTTCTCCCCAACATTTTATTCCTTTACAGCTCTTCCTATTTTATCATTCACCTTTCCTTGTTTACATGTTAGTAGTTCTCTCCTAGAGTAGTTGTAGCAGTCTTTGTTTAATTTGTGTTTCAAAATGGCCCCGTCAGACAAATCTGTAGATTGTTCTCAAAATTACACACAACAGTTACTGATGTTTCCTGGGCTTGTGAAGATCTGTAGATTTTTACCATCAGAGTAACAGTTAACAATGTCTCTAATATCTTGCATAGTACAGGCTGTATTCCATTGATGGAATTGGCTGGTAATTCCTTCATCTGACCCGTGCATTCTAGATACACCAAAGCTTTTCTTCTAGCCAGATTTCTGAACTTCATTTTAAAGCTGGTGGAGGATTCTAGCACATCTCTGAACAAATTATTCCACCCTGTTAAAAATATTTGCTTTAATCTCTGTCCACATATTTCTGGCTTCAAGGTAAGAAGTGAAAGACAAGAAGCAGACGATGAAAAAAACCAAAAAAAGATCATTTTAACAGTTTCAGTTTCATGTAAAATAAGCAATCATGATTATGAGATAATGCAGTACATAAAGTGCACTGCAAGAAATATCACCTTGAGAACTGCAGATCAAAGTGCTACAGTGCTGCAGCTATCACAATTCATAGCTGTTTAAAAGAAAAGCTAAATTCATAGGATAATTGCTAATCTTCCCATAGCTAGTAGAAGCTAGGTATCAGGATGTCATCAGTTGCCATCCCAGTCCAGGAAAAACTGATTTCTCAAGCATAATATTTGTTTTGGGCTCCAGGTTACTGTACCTTTTCAGTTGTGAAAAATAACCCTTCACAAAGGATCGAATCGCAGTTTCAGCTGCAGGTTAAGAACGTTTATTAAAATTAAGAAAGAAGATTTACTTGGGCACTAATTTGGCAGCCAATTATTCATGGGATCAAGGCTTATAAATTTATACTTTGACAATATTATATTCTCAATTCTCCAAATAAAACATAAAATCAGTCTGCAGTGTTTACAAGTTGCTTTTAAAGCATTAAAACATGGACGATTACTCATCCATTTTTTTCCCAACATTAAGACATTCAGCATTCTAGAATCATATTGAAATCATACCACCACTTTAATATTTTGCAATCGGTATATTTCATGCCTGTCACTGGATTTAATTTAACCTAATTCCATGATTTTGCTTGTGAACTTTGGCAGGAATAATGTTTTTGGATGAATGGATGCTGTAAAAGTCTGCTTTTTATTCTCTACTAATCAAACTGTTATAATGTGTGTCTCAAGGGATCTACACTGACTTTAACAAAGGATTCTTTTGGTCTGAAATGTAATACAGAATGTTTTCTAGCAGTATTAACTATAATGGATTTAGCTGTTTCATCTCTTGCTTCAGTGCATTACAAACCCAAGGGTTTAAGGTAAAAATCTCAACAGAGAGGTTACATTTTGTAGAATATTCTTACAGGAACCAAGTTTAAAAATCTGTCTGCACAGCCGCACATAATTATTGGTTTCCAAGGAACTCCAGCTAACTTTCTTCAAAGCTTTGCCAATATACACAGAGGTAAGTAAGTCTGAAAATAACAATTATCTAACTTATTTGAGTTGGGTGAAGGTATTAGTTGCTTGTTCATGCACACTTGAATGGAGATGTGATGAATTAAGTGGTCTTTCCTGTAGAATGCAAATGCAGTCGTTTAACCAAACGATTGAAACCTACTATTTATCTCCTTTAAATTGCATGATTCTGTTTGCCCACGAGCTGCCTCAGAGGAACCCGACTTCAGTCGCTGATGGTGACTCTCAGCTTCATACTGAGTTTCTTGCTTTTAACAGACTTAAGGTCAAAATGTACCTCTGTTATTTGTGTCCCTTTTTTCCTCTCCCCAATTTTAAACATTCTCATATGCCCCCTTTCTCTCCAGCTGTCATACTTGTACCTCCGTGATTTGATATTAATAGCAAATATTAAGCAGTTTCAGCTCATCAGAGAAGAGATATTAATCATCATCAGGCCCAATGAGAAGTTTAATTTTCCGCTTCTCTTTTTTCACTAAGCTCTGGTGGCTGTCACTTGCACTGATGTCTGCAGGACATTTAATAATCTGCTTCTGAAGATGCATTTCAGTGGTTTCTTTCATTTTATTTCCTCTGTCAATCTCAGTGAATTTCATCATTTTAGGTTTTAATTGAAGACCACTGTGAGGAGATGGAGAGAAGAAAGTTATTTCTTGAACAAAGCTAGTTCAGGGACTCATGATTTTTATTGTATTCAGTAGGAAGATGGGTTAAATCAAGGTGCTGAAAACTATGGGAATTGTTGTTTTGGTATGTGACTCACTACCTGTTCCTCTTCAAAAATTCCATATCCTCCCTGTCCTCAGCTCCTGAGGCATTTATTTATTTGTGCCTCAGAACTGTGGTTAGATTTGCAGTGCAGTGTGGATGATGTGGAGCACACTGAATCAGGGGATGGCAAGAAAGAATCCCCATTGAAAACTTCATAAAACAGCTTCCAAAATGACATCTGTACTAATAAAAGCCCTCATGTGGGATATTATACTAGCTGACATAGCAGTCGCTGTTTAAAATGGCAAGTCTCTTAGATTGGCACAAACTTATCTTACAGAGAAGCCCTAAATTTAATAGAATTCTTTTCTGGGATGATGCTACTACTGTCACCTGTTAAGTACAGTGAGACAGTGAAGTGCTGTCTGTATAGGTGTTAATGTGCAACCTCCATATCCCCCCCTATTGCGGGGTTTTATCAGCTTCTAAGTGGCTTTAAAAGCAGAAGGTTTCCATTAGGAGCAGTAGGAGGTTACAGTTTTCTAAGTCAGAGAAGGACAGATCAGACTAAGACAAAGCAACACATGAAGCATAAAAATGTTTAGTCTTCTGTATGTATCAGATGAACTTCTTGTATTAGTGGATTTGTTGGTTGAACAGTGAGGATGCTGTTTAATTTGAAGAGCACATCCTGGGAAAGCACTGAAGTAACATTTTTAGCACATCCTGGGAAAGCACTGAAGTAACATTTTTAGCAGTTCCTAAGTGTGGATGTTGCCATTGTTGCACTGCTGGCTGCAGGTGCTTGGTTTGGAGTCAGTGTTCCTCCTGTCTGAAAAGCAGGCACCTTCAAACTTGAAGAGACTCAGGCTGAGCACCTGAGAACTTTAATCCAGAGTCTCTCATTACCTTTTAAAATCTCTTAGAAAATGTGGCTCCCCTAACTGGTACTTTTCGGTATGGGGGGATTGATTTATTCAATCTCTTGTACAGCTGCATTATTTTAGCTTGCTAAAAGGCCTCTATTTACATTGCTCACTTGGGATGAACCTTGGAACTTCAGCAGGCCTCTTGAGTTTTCTAGTCGCAGAAACTTCCTGAGCTGTATTAGAAATGGTCTTTTTAAAAGAATTTTTTTGTTCTTAATAGCCCCTTTTTCACCTTGGGGTCTAAAGCCACAATAGGCCAATAAATCTAGACATTAGCTTAGAAAACAATAATATTACAATTGCAATTGCTACTGCTAGAGAAAAGACAGAACCCTTTCCACCGACAAATCTACAGCAAATAGTACTGTTTTTCTTCAGTTGGCCTGATCATTTATTTTGCAGGTTGATTCAGGGGAGCCAGGTCTAGGATATTATTATCAACCTGAAGCAAAGCATAATGGTAATTTTGTGGAAAAAAAAATTCACACCGTACTGCAATCTATGAACATATCTGATGTGCAGAGGAGGATGAGACATGTAATTTCCTTTATTTTTTTATCAAGGGCATGTGTTGCCCTTGCAAACAAATTGTTTGGAAAAACATTTGCATATTTAAATAGACTTATGTTTTTAATAGGTAAATAGTTGTTTACCTTACATATCCGTCAGTATATTACAAAGAGTAGAAAGACATTATATTATTTGAATATTGTTTGAAATATTCTCCTAAGGTCATGGCACATTCTTTAACTGCATGTAAGTAATGGAGTAATCTGAGCCATGTCTGAACAGGGGATGTTTTTCTGCTAATAACTGTTTGATTGCACAAAAATAAGATACTTGATACAGGAGCTGTGCTGGAACAGACTCTGGTGAGAGGCAGACAAGTAATGGAAAGCTTCTGCTGGTGGAAAGTATATCTGTGTAATTTTACATGGTGCTTGTTGGAAGAATCAGATTTTCAGCAAGTGAGAGCCGGAATCACAAACAGATAGTTGACAACTGGAAACTGTTTTTAGTGGATCGCACAGAATGATGTTCTAATGGTGTGGAGAAAACTGAGGAGGTGAGAGTGTAATCAGGAATGGAAGAGCTAACGAAGGAGAGTGAGGAAAGAGCAGTGCTCAGGTGTTACTGTCACTTGTCATAAACAATTTCTTGGTCGAAAGCTGAATGGAGAACTTGCAAGCTGGCTTTTTTTATAATAATCCAGGCAGGAAGAGAAGACAAAGGAAAAGATATGCATGCATTGCAAGTAGTGGGATGTAGTAAAAAAAGTGGATTCATATGGAAAATAGAAGGTATTATCTTGAGGAGTCAGGAAGACATTGAGTTCTGCTATGAAAACACCATTTGCAATATCACTAAAAGCAGCCTCGCTGTGCTGCACACTAACCTTGTATTTGAGCATCGTGTATGTGTGAAAAGATTCAGCACCATGAAAATGTGTACATTCCAAATTATTCATTAGGTTTGAATCTTCTGAAATGACAGGGAATTCTTCTGTGTGAAATCTATTCTGAACATAAAAGTTAACCAGTCAAACTTGCAAATGGATGATTAATATTTGGTAGTCATCAAGTGTTTGTGGATTTAACTGAATCAGTGTTTTAAAGTCGTAGGAAATCATCAATAATTGTTAAGAGAGAATTTGCTGTTATAAGGATTATGGATAACCTGCTCATTTAGTCCACTCAAGAGCAAATACAACATTAGATAAGCAATATATTGAAGAGAAAGAGAAAAGTAATCCTGTAAGTGAGGCATTTTTTTGTGATGGCTGATGGTGGAAGGGCTGTTTAAGGCTAATTTAAGTCTTTCTGGACCTCCTAGCACTTTCTATTATTAGTCTAACTCAAGAGCAGAGGCTATACATCATCAACCCTCCAGTAAGACTACTGATAGTTATGTGGTTAAAAATAATATGAAGACTGGAATAATGAAATCCAATGACTACAACTTGATAAGGAATTTGTATTCTGCCTGTGTACTCCAATAAGCAGTTCCAATGTACCACAAAAAAACTCAGGAAGTAACTATAATACTTAAGTTTTGGTTAATCATTTTCTGTTCATATAAAAGGAAGAGTACACTTCTGGGTGCTGAAACAGAAGAAAAGGAAGAAAAGAGATGGAACTGAAAGAGTCAATATTTTTTCAGGATGGCTCATTGAGCAAGAGCATGAGATAATGGCTGTGAGATTCCAGACTATGGGCAAAACAACATCCCTATTTAACGCTATCGATGATTTGTCTCTGAAGAAAACATCAGAATGTTGTTATCAAATTGGTGGCAATGCCAGCATTGGGTACAGGAGGAAAAAAGTAAGCAAGGAAGTATTTTCTTCTTCAGATAGCAAAAATAGGGTAAAACAGATCAGAACTTCACATAAGCAGTAATGCAAGATGTTTGAATTAGTATTTCTGAAGATGTTTGTTGAGAACGTGTCTCTTAGTACTGTCCTAAAGCATATGCTAGAAGGTCAGACCTCTTCTCTAGCTGTTTTAAGAGAGAAAGGTTGATAAATAGTGAAATTTTCAGGAAGACAAGGACTGCACATTTGTATTCAATGCTGCAAGTTGACTAGACTTTTCATTGCATACAGAAGTGGATTTGATCAGAACATAACAAGTTACAGCCTGAAATTGTAGCAATGGGAGATTCAGGTAGAGTTTGACAAGAGGAAAAGCAGCTCTAAATCGAAGAGAGTTTGAAGTGTCCTGATAGATTGTGAACAGGAGTTGTGAAATCTCCACCCTAGATTTTTTTTTTTTTTTTTAAAAACAGGGCAATACAGTGGCAAATTAAAATCAGTGTTGGTAAGTGTAAAGTAAGGCACCTTGGAAAAGAATAATCTTAATACACTATGGTGGACTCAGGTGATTGTCACTGCTCTGGAACTAAATCTTGGACTTTGAATAAATGTTTCTAGCAAAGTTGGATTTGATACTGGGGGATAGTAGGTGTCCTATATGCCAGTAGCCACAGGCAAAACTGATAGGCCTTGCTAGTGATTAGAATGGGAGACTTAATTGTTTTCTTCCATTCTTTTGCCAAATTGAGAGCTTTCTAAATATACAAGGCAGGGCAGAGCTTTTCACATGGGCAAATACTGTTAATAACAAGACAAATGGGTTTTATCAGATCAACAATACATTTAGAATGCAAATAGAAAGAAAATATCTGTTCATCAGATCGGTGTACTTCTGACACAGTCTTTCTGTGGTAATAATGAAATGCAAAAAACTCTCACTAGTTTTAATGCAAAACTCAAGCTGTTTAAGAAAGGGCTTATATGATATTTCAGCCTGGGACAACTGGGCTGTAGCGTAATAACTGAAAAGGTCCCTTCTAATCCTGTGTGGTATCTTTGCAAATATATTCCCTGTTTGCTTCATGGAGCTCTCTTGGGTTCCACTGAACAGGAAATAAAGAATCTCCTTTGCTAGAGAAGGTGTATTATTTGGAGATTATGTTTTGGCTTCTTCCTGATTTTAAAACACCATTTTAAAGGATTAAAGCAGCAGCAGAGCTGATTATTTAGTGGTTATTACTTGATGAGGTAATGACACTTGCCTTATTTCCTAAGCACTTTTTGATCTACTGATGAAAAACACTCTATAGGCTTGGTAATATTATTGTTAACAGTAGTGGAGCGTTGGGAACTAATTAATCACACCAGCCTTTTTAGGCAAAGAAGTGTTGATGGAGAAAAAGGAATGCTGTTAAGCTTTAGGAATGCTTCTTTTGAGTGACAGTCTCGCTGTGTAACGTGAGCTATTCAAAGCACTCGTGTGCACTTGTGTGGGAAAATGGATTTCTTTCAAAGTGGGTGGTTCAGGGTTTATTTGGGGTGTGTGTGTGTGTGTGGGGTCAGGTTTTGGTAGCAGGGGGGCTGCAGGGTGACTTCTGGAGAAGCTGCCAGAAGCGTCCCTTATGTCCAGCAGAGCCAGTGCCAGGTGGCTGCAAGGGGAACCTGCTGCTGGCCAAGGTTGAGCCATCAGCCACAGTGGCAGTGCCTCTGGGATAACAATTCAGACGGGAAAAAAGCCCCAAACTGCCATAGGAAGAGCAGCTGGAGAGAGGACAGAGAATATGTGAGAGGAAGACAGGTGGGGAGCAGAATGAGACCCCCATAATCCTGGAGGAAATTAGCAACATGCTACACTCCATATTATTTATAGTCTGTATGTAGTTTTTTAGGAAGCTGTTGATGAAATCTGGTTAATGAAATCCAAATTTGAGACTAGATAAGCACAAATGAGTTATTTCTTGAGATGAGACCTTCAATATGGTCTCAAATGAGACCTTCAATAACCTTCAAGATATAAATGAATCAATGGGAATCTTTTATTACAGTTTTCTGTGAATATGACAAATTCCATCTTTTTCATGAAATAAATATGACTGTCAAAAGGTTAAATGAAATAACTTCTTGAGAGTTTCAGTGTTCACGGGGAAGTCATCCAAGCCTCTTGACTTTAATACTCTTGCACTCTAATAAACCTGAGACAGTCTTCAGAAAACCAAAATGAGCAGTTTCTCTGCCATTAACCACATGAAATGAAAGCGCTTCCTCTTTTTTGTACTTCACATTTTACATACGTGGAAATTGTCTCGAAACTCTTGGAAGGAGTACCAGTTTAAAAAAGGCATGCTGTAGTCTAAATGTTAAAGAGAGAAAGAAAGGAGGAGGTGATGCATCAAGACTGTTAACCTGAAAAAGTAATTTGAGCACCATAACTCTTGTTATCCAGATAAGTACTGGAATACCTCTGTTTCTATCAAGTTTATTTTATGTTAATCAATATATGTTTCCTGGTTTCATATTTTTATGTAACTACAGCTGTGTGGCCGTGGTGGGTTGACCTTCACTGATTGCCAGCTGCCCACCAAAGTCACTCTGTCACTCTCCTCCTCAGCTGAACAGGGGACAGGGAATAACAAAAGGCTCATGAGTCACCCCACTACCAAAATCTTGTCATGTGAACCCAATATAGTGGTAGACCTTTTATTTAGTCATGCCTTGCAGATAGTTGTGCCTAATGTCTGTAGTCCCTAATTTCTCCGCCCCGATTCCTTGCTGAAGATTTCATCGGGATGCTGTACATGTGTTTGGCTTCACAGTAGACTGTGACAAGAACAGTTCAAGGGAGAAGACATTTAAATGCTCAGTTGCTCTTCTGAAATTACTAGTTCTCCTTTGTTCCACTCTGCTGTTTTACAAACAACACACTGAATGGTCATTCTGACTACCTCAGCTTGGTGGACAAAATTGAAGGCAATTTCCCAATGTCTTCTCCACGGAGAATTCTTTGTGATTTCTGTGGCTTTTGTTTCTTAGATATGTGGTTGTCTGGTCTGCTTTCGTCTAACACTTTATTTTCTGATCAATGGTGAGGGTAAAAGCAACAACAAAAAAGAAATTCATTGGAGCTGTTTTCTCTCCAGTTTTCCTACTTTCGCCATTTCTTACTGCATCACAGCCTGTCGCTGCCATGCTCTGTTGCTCACTTGCATGCTCACCTGCACCCCTTTTTCTCTTTCACATTTGTGCTTGCTTGCTCTCTATCACTTTCAGCCTCACTCACTCAAAATCCTGTCACTGTTCTCCTCTTGCACTGGTGCTGGTTCACACATCCCTCACACTCTTACTTTTTCCTCAGTGTTTTCACACCTTGAACCCTTCTAAGCCTTTTGTGTTGCACGTCTTTTTTGTGCTTCATTTCATTCTGTCTCACTGTCACACATGTTCAATTTTCTCTGTTTCATTACTGGATTCCTGGGGACATGTTTGCAGTGCTGCCTAGTGGGAGTAGGGCTGCTGTTCTAGTATTTCTCTAATCGTTTATGTTCCTTGTTCAGCACCAACGATGATGTGACCAGAAAATTTTAACCACTGCTAGTTTCCCTACACATGTGCATCATTAATTTTCATTCTTTCTTAAAAAAAAATGGTACTGTTTTTTTCTTTTTTTTTAAAAACTGATTTTCACTAGAAAAGAAAAAAAAAACAAGTTTATTTTGTAGATTTAAAACCAAGCAATATTGTTCAGCAAATTATAATATGTTCTGTGTGAAAGACTCAAGGAGCCTGGAAATGAAACTAAAAGAATAGCGCATTGCATCCCCCAGTTACAGAAGATAAGATCCAATATGGTTCAGATTTTCTTTACAAAAATGACATTTCAGAATTGAGAAGTCATGCAAATCAGTTGGGCTTCGTTCATCTGTCTAATGCTTTGCTATGCTGTATATTTTGCTAAGTACCTGCTTAGCTATGTTTAACATAAACAACAAAAAAAAGCCCAACCCAAACCAAAAGATCTCAACCGCTAACTGCATTTTATGTTACTGTGTTGGGACTCCTTCATACAATGAATTGTCCCCTTTATGAGTAAACTTCTCCTAACCAGTGTCCTTTCTGTTCTTTTTTTCTTACATACTCTTCAGCTGTGTGGGTTTTTTGCATCTGTTTTATTTGCACAAACTTACATGCTTATATTTAGGGCTTTCACTGAAGAAAATGTGATGAGGAATCATATGGTCAGCCAAGAGAAACTAGAAAACAAGATTTTCAGATAGTTCAACATTTCTGCACAAATCCATGCACTGCTTCTCTCTGCTTACTCTTGGTCTATTTTTAACGTGTTTACATTGACGCCGGTGAGATGATGGAACAGGTTGCCCAGAGAAATTGTGCATGCTCCATATTCAGAAGCATTCAAAGTCAGGTTGGACAGGGCTTTGAAGCGACCTGAACCTAGTGATTGATGTCCCAGCCCACTGCAGGGCTGGGGTGTTGGACTGGATGACCCTTAAAGGTCTCTTCCAACTCAAATAATTCTTTGATTCTGTGAACTACTAATGGTGTTGTGGAGGGTGTTTGTCCTTAGTGTTAGCTAGTTGCTAGATGGTTTTAATGTTATTTTGCTGCAACTAAGAATAAATAAAAGGTGAGACGTGATTTTCCTTTAAAATGATAAGAAGCTGTCTCTTTTTTTGTCGTTTATAAGAGGGCGAAGGGGTGCTAAGAGGGAGATATTCAGATGTTTTATATAAATAAATAAAGCAATTCATTGTGACAGGATAACGAAACTCAATGTGTATCTGCACTGCATTTAGAAGTACAGTTGAAGCACTGCCGTCACATATCCAGTATCCACTGCTGTTGGTAAGGTGGAACGTGGATAGCTTGGTGAGCAGCCTGAGGGGATCCAGCCTCACTGGTGTCAGTGTCTGAGCTAGTTCATGAGAACATCCCTGGTGTGTCTGCAGTCAGAGCTGCCTTAACCCATCACCAGAGTCACAGAGATCAAGGTCAGCCTGACAGGAGTAGAGGCAAGAAGGGCACCTGAGAATAGAGGGACTGAAAAAGCAGTGGAGGAGAGCAGAGGCCTTTCCAAGATATCTGAGGGAGTGATCCATCCAATTACATCTTGTCTCTCAGCCAGCACCTCACTCAGCTCGCTTCCTGGGAATGTTTGGAACTGCTGCGGGGAGGCACAGAGGGAGATTTCTCTCCTACCTCCTAGTTCCCAGTGTCAGAAGTTTGCAAAGCCTTGGGGCAAAAGAATCAACAGAGCTCCCAAGTTATTAATTAGTTGGTATTGGGGTAATCACTGTTAGTAATGATGAGACATTATTTTAATATGTTTGTAGTCAAAGTAAAACTTTTGCTGTCCAAAATACAACTTTATTTAGAAGATATTTTAAAAAGTGATATGAGTAGCATACCCACAGGTATGTCCATTTTTCTGCAGTGACAAAAGAATATATTTTTGAATTATGAAGGTTTAAATAGATCATTAAAGTTTGAAGTGCATTTTACTTTGGGAGCAGAGTGTGATAGGGGAAGAAATGTTATTTCCTGTCTCTAATGCTTTCCTTTGATTCCTCAGTTGTTTGAATTGCCTATAAGGCCTGTGTGACTCAAGTCTGTCTAGAACAGAAGTCCATGTTACCTGAGGAATAAAGAGCAGTTGGGGCATGATAAATGGCAAAACTGTGTTTGTGTTATGCCACGAGTGGGGTGATACTACATGCCGGTAGGAAAGGACTGTGCTTATCCTTTTTCTGGCCAGGACAGGGTGAGTTTTTGTGGTAGCCAAGAGGGGGCACGAGCAGGACACCGAGGTTATTCTCTGAAGGTTATTCTGTGACCTCATGTCATTGCTGGGGGCAGGGAAGGGGACTCTTGAGGAGAAGGGGTTCCTTCCTGGTTGAGAAAACGCGGTGGAGTGAGCTGTCTGGTATTGTCTATTATCAGGAAATTTTCTCTGTGAATCATTTCTTTTCTTATACCTGTTGTTATTAATGTTATTGCTGTTGCTGTTTATTTCCTTATCTCATTGCCATTTTCAGTAAATTTTTCTTATCTCAACCCGTGATCTTTGCCTTTTGTGCCTCCAGTTGGAGCGGGGTGGGAGGATGGCACAGGGTTTTAATGGGAGTATTACATTTGAGAATACCATTCCTAAACCGTGACGATACCGTATATGAAATGGTAGGACATAGTCTGCTCCTAGTTTGGGACCTGGTTTGGTTTTAGTGGGAATTCTTCCTGCCAGCTGCACAGTGGGATGTGAAATGCAGCTACGTTATTGCAGGGGCAGACACAGGGTCCCTGTCCTTGCTGCAGTGCCCTCCTTGATGGCTTTCTTCTGCCTCTTTCTGTGATGTTGAAGCCACAAATAGACACGTAGCAAGGCAGCAGGTGGTGGAGAGACATGGCCAATACCTGTGTATTTGCAGCTGAAGTTTTCACAAGTCACTATGTGTAAAAACGTAGCTTGGTTTGTTGTAAATTTCCAAGTCCGTGCTATCAAATGAGTGTAAAACTTAAGGAAGGCAATGAGTTATCAGCTCACTGGAGGCAAGGAAGGGAGGACACTAAGAAACATTTTAGCACATAATTCAGAGTGGATCTCTCAATTTTCTTGAAATTTATCAGAAAGGAAAATTCACTACTTTTTTTTTTAACAGTTCCATTCATTTCTTTAATGAGTATTTGAAAATCTTTAACCTTCAAGAGTAATTATTCTCCAAGTCTTATCCATTCTTTCAATTTTGTAGATATTTTTCTTCCTTTAAAAAAAAAAAGAAAAAACAGATTAATTATAAGAAGATGGATACTTAACTAAGCTTCAGGCTTCTTAGTAAATCCTAGCCTGAAGCTAATAAATGTTATCTCTAGCAATTTAAATGTTTTTTTCTTTTAATTGTCTTTTTTTAAAAAAGGGGATATGTTAAAAAATTGCAAGACAAGGTGATGTATAACTGTCATTAATGAATTAAACTCACCCATGGGAAAGCTTCATTATGTACCTATTTTCAATATCAGAAAAATAAAGATTGTATCTGTGTATCTCTGTGTGAACAGAAAATCTTTCTCTTTTCTTAGTCTGTAAAATAAGAAAATATAATAGTAACATCTCAAAAATAGGTAAAAGGAGAAAAGAATGGATATAATTCCTCAAACCTTTAAGTATTTTAAACACTCTCAATTTTTAAAGATTTAATAGAATTTAATTTGACTGATGGTGTCTCTGGCTACAAAAAATATCACTTACAGTATTGTCAATCCCAAATGCCCTAATATCCTGAGTTCTGGATCACAAAAATCATGACACTGAATTTTTAGTTGTTTCTAAAATGACTCTGCATCTGTTCTCCTAAAAATAAGTCCTCATTAGTTACCATTCGGGTTATGAATTATTAGGTCAGAATCTATAACTAGATAACAATTTCAAGTTTCACTTTGGCATTCTAAGGAACAAAAAATCTAGTTGTTATAGAAAGGGAAACCAAGACTCTTTGAGTGATAGTTCACATGTACATTCACATTAATTGAGACTGTAAAATCTAAGCTGTACTTGTAAGGCAGGTATATGGGATTTTCATCTAAATGAATACTGGGTTTTTTTCTTTTATCTGTCTTAAAGCTCTTAAGAAGATTTGTTGAAGAATTATGACATGCCAAGTAGTACTTGGGAGGTGCATCTTATTTTGCTGTTCACTATCTTTACTACTCACAGCATGGGAGTGCTGAGTGCTGTTTCTCTCTGACTCCGAAACAGGCATAGGAATCCTTCATTTTCAGATGAGCAGCCCAGGGCGTGGGAGCTTTTGGGAAATTCTGTGATAATCCATAGCAGTTTGCACTGCAATGTGCAGCTACCAACGGTTGTGCTGACATTGGGCAGCTCAGTAGGGATCATGGAACTTGGCCACCCACGCTTGTGGCGATTTCCTGCGTGTTTACTTGGGAAAAGAGTTGTGAAATGTCTGTTTCCTCTTTTTGGTTTGCCTTCCAATTAAAATGTGGCAAGAGAGAGCCTTGTGGGTGAAGAGCAGAGAATATGTTTGTTTAGACCTCGTGTGCAGAGTGAAATGGGTGTAGTGTAGGGCCTGATCTTGTCAGCAGCAAAACCTTCAGTGAGCTTTGTCAGCGTGCAGTTCTCAGGACCAGTTAGAAACGGTGATGGAAGTCATAGGTTAATTGAGTTCAAGGCCATTAAGGACATCCCAGTTGTCTGAGCTGTTCTTTGATGGAAAACTTGTGTAATCATTACTCATTTTCAATGACAAAAACGTGTACCCCATTTCTCCTTTGAAATTTGGCTTCTAGTTGCAGGTTCTTGCTAAATAATTTCGCATAAGATTAAACAGCTTTTCCATACTGCTCTTTTCTTCAGGTGGAGGAGCTTACAGTTTAATCAACTCACCTTACAAGCTGATCTCTTCCAATTGTGGGGCATCATCTCTAGTTTTAACTTTTCAGTTCTGCCTCTCTTCTGAACCCTCTCCAGATTTTCAACACCCTTTTAAAAATGCACGTGACAGAAGCCATAGTGGTATGAAATATCATTCTCATCAGT
Source organism: Pardalotus punctatus (assembly GCA_013400915.1). Taxonomy (NCBI): domain Eukaryota; kingdom Metazoa; phylum Chordata; class Aves; order Passeriformes; family Pardalotidae; genus Pardalotus; species Pardalotus punctatus. Next base: position 557,055 of record VZTX01023007.1, read on the forward strand.
ACTACATATATTTATCACTTCCTGCTCTTTACTCCCCCAATTATACTTCCAAGTACCAAATTACTTACATTCCTACTTCTTGAAACTCTTTTAAGATTACCTGCTTACCTATGCTGATTTTAAGTCCCTTCCATGATCACCGTTTTCCAAAATACATGATTGTATTTTATAGATACAGTCTGCATTGTTTGTTCTCAAAAATATTCCTTTGCTATTGGGCATAATGAGCTGCATTTTGTCTGAGTGTGCAGGATTGCCCCATCTGTAGCATAATTTACACTATTAACTTTGTGTTGTATGTGAAGTCCTGGGTTTTTTTAATTTCCAAAGCATCAGTAAATGTTAAATAGGAGCCACCAAAGTACTGAGTGCTTTTAGGTCTCAGCAGGCATTCCTATGTCTGTGCAATCTGCTTAAGTAGACAGGTTTTAGTTCTTAATATATAGAATGTTGTGGTATTGTATCTTTTCAACATGAAGATTTGTTAATAGATCAGACACCTTGCAGTGCCTTAATATGTTAATATGTACATCTGTGCATAATCTTTAGTTGCCAACTTTAAATCAGATGAAAAAAGAAAATCAGTCTTATCAGATCAATAGTTTAAAAAAAAAAAAAGCTGTCTATCTTTAATTATATTCCTGTCAATTAATTTTCTATCTTCTGACTTCTGGATTAACTTTTTCATTACTTTAAGTGCACTTAGTGCATTTGGCATCACTGCAACAGGCCCAAGAGCCATCATGATCATTTTGTTTCCCCTTTCTGACTACTGACACAGAATAAATACTCAAGTCAATAAAACAGCCTGTCCTTTCTGATGGGTATTATGTAGTGTTCTTGGCTGTTCCTGGCACAAATTCCCTCCTTTATTCTTGAGCACACTGTCTTCCCCTGGTTATTTAGTATGGACCACGGATAGAAGATATCCTGGTTTATGTTCTTGTTAACATAAGTCAAGTCTTAAAGCTGTCTGCAGTGCAACTAATTATACTATGTAAAATCACAGTGCTTATTGTGTTCAAAAATTACAGATTTTCTAGACTTTCTGAATAAGGGAAAAGGTCACATTCAGTTCAAGTACATTTAGTCTGCCAAACATGCACTGCTTTCCAAGACTTTGGTGTGTGATGAGTACACATATTTCTCATCTTTTCTCATCGGCATATTAGCTTCCTTCATTTTTTTTAGTCACGTATTAAAAGCTTTTCCTGAGAGCCTATTCCTTCTAGTTTGAATCATCTGGCTCCAAGACCCCTCCTGAAATTTTTCTGAAGCCCCATTTTAAGCCTGTGTCGGAGCATCATGGGCTGAGTTTACACCAAGGGGCCCTGCAGTCCAAAGAACTGATCCTGTATGTCCTTGCACAACAGTTCTACCTTAGTATGACTAAAATGGCACTTCCAACCGTGCACCACAATGAGGCTTCAGAAGGGAAAAATTATGAGCTTTCTAATCTCCTCTCTGTCTTTCTAATTCTCTGTTTGTCTATTCTGTTACTGCAGCTGTCATTGAGAACTCAATGGCTGATTTATAGTTTTTATAGCTCTTAAATATATCACACAAATTTAGAAAGGGAAACTGAAAAATGTTCAGCCTACCCTACATAAACTGTTCTTTCTTCTATAGTATTGCAGTCCATAGACCTGACTCCCCTTTAAAGATGAAATGGAATGTTTTATAAGCAATAGCTGCTACTTCTGTGGTCAAGTCACTTTTTCAACACCTCCAAAAGTAGGTCTGTCTCCATATTCCTTGGGACTTGGACCTTTTCCCTGGAATTTAACTTGTAAATCCTCTTGTTCTTGTTCCCCACAGACAGGACCATCTGGACATTGTTATGTTGTAATTGTGGAGAGCCTAATATTTTTGTTTGTTAGGATTATGGGATTAGTCTGGCTTTTAAATAAAGTGAAACAGACATCTTCTCATTAACATTTATATTACTTCTTTCTTACTTTGGCTGCAGCCAATAATACTCAAGTGTAAGTTTTGTGTGATTTAGCAGATTTTGGTGCTGTGAGATGTGGCAGCAGATTAATGCAGAGCTTGGCTTTGGCTTCACAGTGGAAGTGTGGAGTGTGGTAGAACTTCATTAGTTCACATACCCTAAACAATTGGATTCTCGCACTTCCAAATTCCTCTTCGACGTTTCAGAAACGTGGTTCTCCAGGCAGGGGCGAAGGTGCAGCAGAGATCACTGAGCTCTGGGATGGACATTCTTTAGCTCTGATCGTGCTCTTAGTCCTTCCCCAGAATCGCTGATGTAAAAGAAATGTGTAACATGCCAGGCAAAAAGATGCACTTGGAGTCTTCTGCATGATATAGACCGCAGGATTTTTTAATTGCCTTTTACAAAAACTTGTCCTTGATTTTAAAATACGCTGAGGCAGAAAATTTTTGGTGATTCTTGGTGAGTTATTTCAATGCTTAATTCCTTTTTCTGCTCAAAATTTGGACCTGTTTCTGTCTTTAATTTTTGCAAATCCAATTATCAACCTCTGGTTCCTGTACCACTCTGAGAACTGGAAGAGTCTTCTTGGAGTGAACTTTGCTATTTCTTTTGGGTACTGAAGGATATGAGCAAATTGCCTATTAGCCACACTTTTATTTATCTGAATAAATATCTGTCCTTCAGCAGTCAATTCTGAAATGGGTTTTCCAGCACTTGGGCCATTCTGTAGTTCTTCACATAATTCATCTTATTGAGTTCCTTGTTAAGTAAAGATCACCAGAACAGAACAGTATTCCATATTCATCATTTATATATATATAGTATAAATACACATGTATAAATACTGTATAAATATACAGGAAAATACTGAAGTGTTTTTATAAAGAATTGAGATTGACAAAATGTTTCCATTCTAAGTGTCCTTTTTAAGAGGCTTAGAGTTTTTCACAAACTGTGACTGTTCAGGATAGACGTCTACATTTTTGATGAAGACCCTATGCAAGAGTTCTTTAATTATTTGAGAAAGTTGCTTGTTTTCCAGGAGAAAATAATTTACCTTGCAAATATTATTCAATTACTGTATATCCGTAACAGGAAATTATTTCATTCTTTGTCCCCATTTTTTCCAATGCTGACTTTAAGACAGTTACCCATTGAATTGAGGTTTCTAACACTTCTTTGCTTAGAAGTTTATTTATTTCATGGTGAGGAGAGGACAGGTACAAAGGCGTTGATTTAAATGCTGTCGAGATGGAGAAAAGATAGCAGATAAAACAAAATGTTACCTATCTTGTTTGGATTTTTATTTTCTGTGAGTGGGTGATTTCAGCAAGACTTAACCTGAAAACTTCACATGTGCTATGAATAGGACCTTTCACAAGGGCAGGTGTCCATGATGTTGAAAAAAGCCCCATGCTTTAGAGAAAATGTTAGGTATGAAGATGAGATGCTGTGTAGGAGTAGCAGTAAGTGACCTGCCACTGTTACTTCAGAATGAGAAGGAAAGCTATTTCAGCAGGAGATCAATATGAGTATTTTGGTTATGTACTGTAAAACAATTACCTAGAATTGAATTTCAGTGCAAGAAGAGGCCTTGGTATATTCCTATGACTGTTAATTTAAATGCACAGAAGCCAAGAACTTTAGAGTTACAGCAGTTGTGGGAAGCATAATGTTTACATACTCTTCAGAGCATAAATTTCTTAGCATAAACAACAACACAAAACAGTACATATGTGCAATTGGAGAGAGTAATGGATACTGTGGGAATCATGTATGAATTTGAATATCTGGACTTTAAATACATAACCCCAAGACTGCACTCACTCACAGCTTGTTTCCCACAGAATATGTAAGGTATGGAATGAGTTATGTCCTGTTTTAAAATACAAGACCCTGATTCTGAATAAACTTAAGTGCTTACATAAATTCAGTCGTCTAAGTAACCACACTGCCTGCTGCAGCTTCTTCCTCATGTGGTTCACACGCATGTACATTTTTACTGGGCTTAGTTACTGGCATCCTAGAAACCATGCAAACCAAGAAGTGAAAACAAACACGTTAGGCAAAGTGCATTTTGTGACTCAGGGCACCTAGGTAAAGATTCTTGCTGGTTTGTCAGTTTGGCGTCAGCTTCCTCAATTCCCCGTCTTGTGCAGCAGAGGAGATCAAGGATTCTCTTTGCCTCGATATTTTTGCTGTTAGGTGGTAGTTAATACTGGCTAAGAATCAACTTAATTCATTTAGTGATGTCTAAGAGTCTTCATGGCTTGTAAATCATCTAGGACTGGTGTCTCTGCTATTAGTAGTTGTTGGCTCTGGTCATAGTAGTTTGTAATAAAAGGTAATAGGTTTTGAGCTTTTTGATCTCTCTTAACCTGCTGTTCATCCCTTTGTTGTTCAGAGAGTGTGTATTGTAAGATAATCTATGACACTTGATTGATTTATTCTCTGTTAAATGTCAGGTCTACATGTTGTGTTCATTTCTGACATGTTCGAGGGTGCCAGTTCATAAATACATCGACTCTGATTTTCTTCTAATCCATCAACTCAGACTAATCAGTAAGAAATCACTTCTCTTTTTTAAAACAAGTTTCTTTTGAGAAATACCAGTATTTAATTGTGTGTTTTATGACCTTTCTTCTGATGCTTGTTTTGATGTGAAACCTCTAAAAACACACCAGAGCAGCAAAACATAGGGAACTTAGTCTGGCCTCTTTGCCTATATTTGTTAAACATGGTAATTTAAGAAACAGCTGTGACCACATATTGTTTGGCTTTTTTTTCCTAATAACTATTTTTGTGATTTAGCAAAGACTGAAAGAGACCATATCAAAAAAATTGGAAGTTTTACCATTGGTATGAGTGGGTTAGGACATCTTTCAGAAAATCTTGATGGGTGGCAAGGTTTGAGGTTTATTTACTCTTTATTTTCAAACTTTTAGGGAACTACTTTTCAGTTTTTCTATACCATTAGTAGGGATAAGTGTATTTTTGATCTCATTTAGAGCCTGAGATTCTACTTAACTCCACTGTGGAAGTTGTGAGGACTGGAGAACATTGCCAAGTCTTTTGAAACTCATGATGTGAGTTTCACATCAGTGCTTACAATGTCTGGATGCTTCACCACTGTTTCTTGTAAAGACAGTTCACTATTATCTGGCAGTGGTTGACACAAGGACTGGGTATGTGTCTCTCAACTCCACTGCAAATTAAAATTTCATTGATTCGCTCTTGAAGAAGCCATGGCCACCAGCAGCCTTTCCAGAGCCTCATAAGGGTAAAGTATCAGGAGGGAGGCTGTGTCAGCTGGACACACGTGGTTTTTCTCTGCCCTACAGTGGCCAGGAGGGAGGTGCAAAGCCAGGAGAGCGATGCTGCCAGCTCCCCAGCACAGCCGGAATTCTGGATGTCTCCCACCTTTGCCAGCTCCCCAGCACAGCTGGAATTCTGGATGAGGTCTCCCACCTTTGCCAGCTCCCCAGCACAGCTGGAATTCTGGATGAGGTCTCCCACCTTTGCCAGCTCCCCAGCACAGCCGAAATTCTGGATGAGGTCTCTCACCTTTGCCAGCTCCCCGGCACAGCTGGAATTCTGGATGAGGTCTCCCACCTTTGCCAGCTCCCCAGCACAGCTGGAATTCTGGATGAGGTCTCCCACCTTTGCCAGCTCCCCAGCACAGCTGGAATTCTGGATGAGGTCTCCCACCTTTGCCAGCTCCCCAGCACAGCTGGAATTCTGGATGAGGTCTCCCACCTTTGCCAGCTCCCCAGCACAGCCGGAATTCTGGATGAGGTCTCCCACCTTTGCCAGCTCCCCAGCACAGCTGGAATTCTGGATGAGGTCTCCCACCTTTGCCAGCTCTCCAGCACAGCTGGAATTCTGGATGAGGTCTCCCACCTTTGCCGTGCTGGTGCTGCTCTGGCCGTGTTGCAGCCGTGAGGGGTTTGGGAGGAGGAATCGCTGCAGAGGAGCTCTCAGCTCGCTGCTCTCCAGCAGCTCTGACAGATGCATGGCAATGTGCTGCGCTTTGGCAGCAGCCAGCGGCACTGCTGTGAGTTGCCAAGACAATTGGCAGCAGATGGCTTTGTCCAATTCTGCCATGAAATCCATTTAAACTGAAAAGATATTGTGTTTGTAGCTGATTCATCACAAGAAAATGAGATTCCTTGTACTCTGATTTTAGAAGTCGTGAATTTCACAGGCACTGATGAGTGTCCAGATTATTACGTAGCCTCCTCTCCACAGCCCAGCGCCATGGTCATGCAAAAGTGAGAAAAGTTGTCTTTCTCAGTGATATTTTTAGGCAGATTTTCTATATTTCTATATTCTATATTTCTATATATTTCTATGTAGCTTCTAGGATAACTTTTTGAAGTGGATTACTGCCAAGGAAAGTTTGGACCCACAGTTCTTGATCTGGTTTTTCATACCACTGTGTGTCCAGATCTTTATTTTGGCAGCTGACCCCACCATCAAAACAGTACCACATTGCAGCAGTATATGCCATCTGTGATAACTTTTTAAATATAATTTTTGCTGCAAAATTGCAAGTGCTTACTATGGTCTCTTGTCCAGCTTTTCTTCTATACTGATAACCAGAATTCTTATCAGTTTGAACTGAGAAAAAACAGTAACAGAAGGACAGTATAGAAGATGTCCAGTTTATATTCTTTTAATGGTAACCTGAGCCTTACAGAATCTTATATCTCTATATAGTTTATAGTTTTGTTTATAAAATAGGTTCATTTAAATAATAACAGTAAATGCCAGAAAGCCATATTGTTTTTCTGACAAGAGTGATCTTTTTCCCTACCATTCATGCCACTGCCTAAAGCCAGGCAGTCTTATACCTATTTCTTTCTGATAGTTACTTTTTAAAAAAAAAAGAAAAAAGTAGACTGTCACAAATTACCATCATTGTTGGCCAGTTTCTTTTGAACTGAGGTGAAAAATTTTCCTTATGTTTTCAAAAGCTTGAAAAAAAAATCTGAAAACTCAGAAAATATTTTGGAAAATCTATAGTTTGAAGAAAAAAAGCAAATCAATGACTTTGGGTATCCAGTAGTTTTTATGTTTGGACTAAATGTTGATAATATCCAAAATAAATGTATTATTTTCAAAAATGTTTAGAAATCTAAACCAGCTGAACAATTTAGAATAACTTTCTAATTTGTGTTAGAATTTAAATATTAAGTAAAAAGCAGTTCTTGGCCATCCTATTTTGAAAGTCTTGAAGACCATTTATTTTGACCAGGAATATACTTTTCAGTTGTACCCCAGTGATTTTGGAGCTGGGGGAATAGGCCCACGTGACCGGTTCAAAAGTGTCCGAGAGATTTAGGCAGATGAGCACAGCCTGTTTGTTCTTGTAACCAATGAGTGCCATTCTAAAAATCCCACTCCATCTCCCAAGCTTTATTTGTATGTTAAATTGCTGGTGATTAAAAAATGCTATTTATGGAGATGCAAAGGAAGGAAAGTGAAAAATACTGAGTGTGTTTTCTCAGAGCACCTCACCAGCAGACAATCATTTGTATGTGGTCCTGGTAAAGTATTTCTAGCCCAGAGGCAACTGCACCAGTAAAAAAACCTCTCTGTATTGGAATAAATAAGCTGCTTCCCCACAATGAAATGTACTGCTGGTGAACATGAATTTTTTTCTGGTGTAATTGTATGTACTCACAGTGCTTCCACAAGGATAGCAGTTCAGTCAGGGATTAAACATTTTCATACCCCATTTCATGGCTCACGAAGTCTCTCTGGAAGCTTAGGTGTACTGCCTGAAAGCTTGAAAAATCCCCTGAACAAGGATTTGGTTGTTAGCCTGTTACCAAAGTAAGAGGACTTTTAATATAATAATACAAAATTATTACAGATTATTGTTTTGTTTTTAATTTTCGTGATCTCTTCTGGGGAAAAAAGGTACTCTAAGGACCTCCTATTGTATTTGGAGCTAGTGAAGTGAACAGGGAATATTTTCATTTTAATTAATATTCTTACTTAAGAAGAAATTAATGAACTGTTCTTCCAAAGATCTTTTTGTTAGTATTTCATATCCATGGTACACCACCACATAAAGATGTTTTATTTGTGAGGCTGCTTGTTATTCTTCTCTCAAATGTGACTTAACTGCTGCATGGTGGCTTTGAATCGGTAGCACAAAAAGTTCTGATTCTGAAATTTCTGAGCACAGACAGCTTTAGAGCCACTGTGATGAATGGAGCAGCCTAAAAGTAGGCTACATTTATCAAAACTCACATTTAAGAGCTGACTGAAATGTTTTGGTCTGTTACCTGCACAAAGCAAATCATCACCAGTAGGACAGGGCACTCCCCTCTCTGATTTATTAAAATAGGACAGAGTGTTCGAATTTCAATTTTGGCAGCATTTTCATTATCAATATAATGAATGTAAAGCAGAAGTTAACATCTTCCAAGTCAAATTATTGCAGTACACATCAAAATAAAAAGTGGATATGGACAAAGCCTTCAGCAGCAGCCATGGGCATAAAGAACACGATTCAAGTTTGTGGCTTTTCTGCCCCTCCCTGCAACAGCCCTTGCATTTCCTGAGCCTTGTGTCCTTACAGAGCATTGGCAGGTGCCTGCCCGTCAGAATGGATTTGTAATAAGTCTTGGGATAGCATGTTCAAAAGAATATTAAATCTCACATTCAAGAGCAAAGTTAGTCTGTTAGGACTTCCTTTTTAAAGCCATTTAAGCCATCTGAATGAGGATAGATGCCTAAAAGTGCACGTTCCTGCATTTTCTTTGAAAATCTGCTCCTCTCAGGCTCCTCTGTGACTATTTCTTTTAATGGAATGTGCTTCTAAATCGTCTAAGTCATCTTCAGGACCTTATTTTTAAATAAAATTGTAGAAAGACATTGAAAAAAATCCAGATAAAATAATTTCATTGTAAAGTACCGATACAGGGGATTTTAAAAGTTCAATAATACTCGTCTTCTCCACACCTAAATGAAAACAATAATTATGAGTGCTTTTCTATCTCATTATTCTTCCATCTCCCAGTCTACACTGGAATTAGGAATGAGAAACAAGGAAAAAAAAAAGAAAATTAAAAAGTTTTTGATTGCTAGACTTTTCTTGACAGCTGGGGAATAAATTAATTTCAAATTAAGATAAAAATATAGGTTTGGCAGAGCAAGCTGTTCTGGAAAAGAGTTTTCAATCACTGTCTTAATAATTTTGGCCTACTAGATGCGTGGTAGGATTCCCTCATCTGAATTATAAAAGGAGTCACCAGTGCTTTTACTGAAGTTAGTAATTTTCTTTTTTCTCTCAAAGAAAGTGCTGATGGATATGTCACTGCTTATGGAGGATTGCTTTTCTATAAATATATCCATTGGTTTAGATTTATTTCTTATACCTCTGTGTAAGTCAACATTACATTAGCAACTTGAGGTACCAGTTCTTTAGGATTTCACTGTCCCCTGAAACCAGGATAGGTGAGTTTAGTAATATGTGTGCTCTGTAGGTTTCCCTAAATTTGAGTGGTCTAAGAGTTTGTGTGCTCTCTTTTTATTTTTTTTCAACAGATTAACCAAAAGTCTACCAGATGTTTTTTGATAGTAAAATTGAAACTAAGGTCAGCATCTGCTATGCTTGTTTCAAACCCAATAGGTATTTTTGACATCTTTGTCTTAACGGCTCCATTTCTGGATTTTCATTATGCTTTTTTCCCCCTGGTTCATGTGTTCTCTATTCTAAATTGGATTTGTGCTTCCTTCTTGCTATTTCCATTTTACAAAGCAAGATATGAAATGTGACCTCAAGTTACTGATTTTCATGTTTCTCGGAGCAGCGCTTCACTGCTCTCCGCATACTCCATTGCACTAATAGTTTAAGCTCTTTTTCCTGAAGACATATATAAGCCCGTCATTGTACCGTGCCCTGGGTTCAAAATTCTTCAAGCACTGAAATTCAATTGGCAAAATACACTCATTGTGATTTATTGGTAGCTTTATTGGTGGTCAAAAAGAGAACAATTTGCAGTGCCCTTTATGCTACCCTTGTGGCACAGGAGGAAGGTATTCATCCAGCACTTGAAAGTGCCATTGCCTCAGATGTCCTGACCTGCAGGGCTCATTAAGCCATCGTGTTACTGCATTTCCAGAAATATTGCAGCTGAACTGATAACAATTCCAGATGGACATTTTTTTCCCCTCTAGAAGCCTTTAATAGACATGCATATTCCATACATGCACCGTAATGTCCCTTATGTGTCACTAGTGAATCAGTTCCCCACAGATACAGAAGTCTCCAGTTGTGAATTTTTCTCCATTTTTTCCTGATCCATTTTTTGTTGTTCCCAGTGGCATAAATTAGCTTCACTTGTCACGGATCATATTTTCTAAGACTTGCAAGTGGCAGCTCTGCTCTGACTCTGCTCCAAGCCTTCCTTCTCTTTCTTGAGCTGCAGAAATTTGAGTCTGGAATATTTCTGCTTTTGGTCCCAGCATAGCCTTGGAGAGCAGCAGGAAAGGTGTGTGCCACTGTTGTGGGAAGGATGTGACTGAAGGCAGATTTCCCTGAGGCCATGCCCCAGCTCATTTAGAAAGTTCATGCTCACTGCCTGCGCTTCTGCTCTTTCTTCTAAGCAGCTGCTGCATTCCCTTCCTGCATAAGTGTGTCCCCTTTGTGAGGCTGTGCTAAAACCAATATTTAAGTAGTCTGCATTAAAAGTAGTCCTTTTTTTCAGGCAGTGGGGAAAAGAGCTTGGGAATTTCTTAAGCGCCCGTGTCACGGCACTGCAGTTTGTCAGGCCATTGCCCCTGCAAACTGAGCCATTGTTAGGGTTTGCATCTCTCCTGGGGGTGCACACACCACCCTTCACTTACACACACCTTGAGAACTTGGTTCTATATCCCTCTGTTAAAGAGAAAATGAGAGAACAGCCTGCAGAGCACTGATAAATAATCCTGATCAGTTTTATCCATGAATATGCTGCTTGTCCGTTGAAGCTATGCAAAAGTGAGTGTTCGTAAGTAAAAGAGATTTGTTTTCATTGGGTTTTCTTACATATTTCTCCTGTAAGTAGACTGTCATTAGTAGATTAAAAATTAATTTTTGGCTGCTTTGTCTTAACACCTGTAGCTGCAGTTCTCTGTCATACCTGCAGCTCAGTGCCAACTTTAGATTTACTTCACTAAAGGAAAAACAAATATAGAAAGAAAAAAGAAATTTAAAATAAGTGTTAACAGTACCTCTTTAAAACTTTACAGGTTTTATGGTAAAATGTATTTGCTGTAATTGGTTTTTTGCTGTGGTGAGTACAAACCAGCCAGGATTAAGAAAAGAAACAAGCATTCCTGAATTGACAAAACAGCCTGAAAAGCCATTCCACAACAGATACAGGAACATTTTGAACCATAACTGTTTCAGAGTGTGTTTGGTGACTGCTAGTAATAGACTCTTCAGAAGAAAAAAATTACTCCCACCTTCTACAGCCACTGTGTCACTGGGAATTGTGCCCACTTGAGCAAGTACCGAATTTTGCACATGTCTTAGAATATTCAAAAGTGAAGGCTCAAGCTGTTCTGTTTTAGGCTGCATTTACAGATGAATTTCTATCTAATTTAGAGAGTCCTCACCTATATTAGATGCTTTATATCTTGAATACTTCTATCACTTCATCCCCTACTTAATTACTTTCATTCTTCCCTAATTGAGTTTAGGGTAATAACTTTGATAACTCAGATACCATCTGGCATGGGAATACAGATTTCATGAGAAGAAAGCAGCAAAATTTCATTTGAAGTTCCACAATATTTCTTCCCTTTCTCTTTTTAAGAGAAATAATCAAAAAAGGCATGAAAATATTGTAATTTCACAATTTTCAAAGAAACCTGAGCCATGCCAAATCCAGTGATGTATAACTACAGAGTGTGCCTTAGAATTCCTCACATATGCTCATTCTGTTAAATACAAAAAATAATAACATGGTTGTAGCTGTGTGACTGAGGCTTGAAATTAAGCTTATTTTCCCATCTCTTGTGTGCAGCTGATAAAAGCCAGTTGGTTAGATTAGATATACCTGGGCTGCTCAGTTTGGAAGGTATGAATTCATTACATAGGCATTTTATGCTGGTTAATCCATAGAGCAGGATCAGCATCAGCCTATTATGGGGGATTACAGTCTGCACAGCCACACAGAGGATGAAGAGAGAATTTGCAGAAATTTCAAAATGAGGAAAGCAATTGGGGAACGCTGGGCTCTGAAATTAAGGCATTAAGGATCATCAGGGCCTGATTATGAACCAGATGCAAAATGCTTGAACAAGAGAAGCAGAAAAAGGTGGTGGTGGTAAATCAAAAAGGGCAAAGGCACAGCTGTGAAATTAAATATGTGGTAATTGATATCTGACAGATTTGGAGGCTTATATGCTTGGCAGAGTTAAACTTCAGCTTTTGAAGCACTATAGTGTACTAGAGTAGAAATTATAACATTTTACCTTTATTTGAGGATTTTTTCCTGCAATCTGGATACTTTGGAGTGCTCAGTATGGAGAAGAGAACCCCATTATGTATACTGGGGAGAGATATGTGAAAATAACATTTTTCAATACAAAACTTTGCCTGCAGAGCCCTCTCAAGGATAATTCCAATAAAAATAAACAAACCCTCCGTAATTCAAATTGATGATAAATACTTGTTAATTTTATGTATTTATTTATTTATTAGGTATAATTCTGTAGTCTTGAAAGTTCTGCTGAAGATTACTGCTGGGTATTTAGGCTCTTTTTAATGCCTGACAACTCTGAGGATTGTCTTAATTTTCTTTAGGCTGCGTTGGTGGCTGCACCACAGCTGCCACAAACTTGTCACAGGTGCTGGCCCTTCCATTTGCCCATCCTACCTGACATACCTGCTGTCATGGGAAAGCACAAGTCATTTGAACAGTCCTAATAAAAAATGTGCATTGCTACTTCAAAGTGGTCAAAAGGCATAATTTACTGTATCTAAAATGATAAGTGTAAGAGCTTTGTCTTCTGGTTTTTTTCATCACGGTAGGTGTTTTTTTTTCAGTTTCTGCTGCAGGGATGAAAATGAGATCTTACTGCAAAAGAAACAAGCAAAAAGCACTGGTATTTTCTCATGTAACTCCAAAGTTTGACTTTCTAATTAATCTAAAATATTGCAAGACTTTAAATACAGTTTTAATACAACTTTCCCTGCTGATTGGATTCAGTAAGATTATTCAGGAAAAGAAAGAAAAACATTGTCTGATGGAATTCAAAATAAATATTTGTGCTCATCAAACAAGAAACCAAATAATTTCCATAGAAGTTGCTAGTATAAGGTGCTAGGATGAATTTTAAATATGTACCTGCTGAAGTTACAGTTTCTCAAAAGAGGAAAGACTGTCTCTCAAAACTTAAGAAATCACATTCAAATATCCCATCTACTGGAACTTTACTGTAAAGGACAGGATACATGTTATATAATGTTAGAAATACAGTTTTCTTCAGAGGAATGCCTGAAGTGAGAGCTGGTATAACTCAATATCTGTACTGTTTTAATGATCGTTAAGACCTGAAGAAGGCACAATTTAGAAAGTAAACTTGATAGTAATAGGATGATAAAGTGTTCTTAGTCTGTTGTCTGCCTCAGTTTTTCCTGGGGAGGTGGTCGTAATTTAGAAGGGAGAAGTCCATGATTCCTTATTTTCCATGAGGGTATGTATTAGCAGCCTGTTCTTAGAGGGAAAAGAAAGGTGATGTAAACATTTTTCTTTAGCATTCATTCCTCAACTTTATCCTGTGTCAGTTCTTAACAGCTGATTCCTGTGTCTAGATGAGTTCAAATTTATACGGAATATGTAACTAAAAATAATTACTAAGATCCTTCCCCTTTCCTAAAAGAACATGGAAGCAGGGGATATTTTTCCTCATGTAGTTTCTTCTTTTGCTTGACCTTGAAAGGACTTTTACTGTTGCAGCATTTTATGTTATCTATTGTTTTTTTCCATGTCTAGTTGTTTTTTAGGCAATAAGGTGTGTTGGTTTGGGTTTTTTCAATATGAAACAATTTTGGTCAAGTCTCTGTCTGTTCTGCTTAGATGTTAAGATAAAACATATTTCAAATGGTAGAAGTGAATAAACTTGTAATTACACTAACACAGGAAGATGGATAGATATTTTTAGTGAAAATCTGTCATCAGAAATAAAGTGTAATTACAAAACTGTAATTGACCTCTAGACACAACACAATACAGTAATTTTTGAAAAAAATTGCCTCCACCTTTGTCTTCCTTTTACTCCAACACAAAAATTTGTCATAGTTACCAGCTAGTGTATGGTATGCATCAGTGTAGAAAGTCAATGGCCATTGACCCCACATCCAGTCTACCTAACAGAAGCATCTTTAAAAATCCCACATTGTCTGTGCTTACTGATGCGGTCTCATACAGCATATTCTACTTTTGAAGGGAACACCTGGAGGTAATGAAAACTTGGGAAAGTAGAGATCTGAGAAAAAAAAAAAAGAGGAAGTGTTTACTTAAAGACATGCAGATCCTGTGAATATTGAGCACTGCTACTCTGAGTAAAGCAACTTTATTTTATAGTAGTAAATAAGCATGCCAGTGGGGCTTAACCTCAGTGTTGGCATTCGTAAGAGTAGGCATATTCTTTAGAAATCTTGTTTGGCATCCTAAGCGTACATGAAGATGTTTCTGTGCAGCGCAGCAGAAATGTGAATTAGTCTCAAAGATATCACTCATCTGTTAAAAGACAAAACCTTAGTAAGCAGAACATCTATGTCTTGCTCCCAGTTTGTGGTTTTTAACCTTAATCAACTTTTGGCTGCTCGAAAATGAAAAATTTCATTTGCTTGCTTCACAGGGAGCTCAGCAGATTTGTGATGGGGCACAGGGGACATGGCCCACATTCTGCCCTAAAACCGTACAGCACTGGGTACATTTGTGGTACAACATAAAAATTACCAACACCACCATGATGTATGTGTGCACATTTCGTGCAGGGTTAGACCTATGCTTATTTTCATCAAAGTCACCAAGTTGTGCCTTTGGCTTGCTTGAAACAGGATTATGTTTCTCATATGCTGTTTTCACTTTTTTAACAAAACAAAAATATAGTAGAAAACAGTAATTTCTTCATGTTTTGTAGGAAACCCAGGTCACTGGATAGATAGAAATTATCTCTCCATCTACCTGATATAGCTGTCAGATCTATCTGATAAAAAATCAGTTCTTACAAAGTTACTGTATCTTTGTGGAAGAAGCATCGCTAATATATTAAAGCTAAATACTTTTTGAAAGGCAAATTTTAAGTAGGTTATTGTAAAAAAGAGGTTCCATATTGTTGCAGGGCTCGACATGAGAAATCAGGCTAACTCCAAACACAGGTCATGGAGCAGTGCAGGCAAGAGGGCAAAAGCCCTGCCCTTGTTTATTCTTACATTTATGTACATATTTACAGTCAATCATGGATTGGACAATAAGGTGATCAACCCTCTGATCCATAGGTCCAAGACACAGTCCATCAATTTTCTCCACCTTGGGAGAAGGAATGCAAACAATCAGCCAGATAGCATAAACAATGAATATTGTTTATGAAACCCAAGTGAAAAACAGAGCACAGTGTGAAACCAAGACGACACCATATTACATGTCAATAGAGTCTGATCACCAAAAATATATTGTACCTCTGGGGTAGATATTTGGCCACCTGAAGCTAATTCTGAAAGCACTGTTGGTTTCCATGACCAAGTCATTGCTATTTAATAGAATTTTAAATTTGCAAATAGTCTGACTAGTTGCCCTTAGCTAATTTGTGTAGTGTTGTTCCAGGGGTATTTCTTCTGCCATGACTTATTTTTATATCTACTATTTTAAAATGATGTGTGTTTCATTTCTGATGTTACAGCTATGACATGTAACCTACCATCTGTATCACTGCTGAGATGTTTCTTTCCTCTGCAAAGTGTGTTAGCAATTTTGCTGTATATAGTACATGATGATCTGGTATGACATTTTTCTTCATGAGGAGGACAGGAAGCTAACTCCTGAGTTATTTTATCTCTTGTCATAAGTGAAGATAAATGTCATAACACTGATCAGCCTTCGTGTGTCCCAAATATGCAGTTATTTGCATTTTCCCTTCACTTTTCTTTGGGACTGAAGTGGCTGAAATGACAGGTGCAGCAAATGAAGCGCTGAGAATGTGTGGGGAGAAAAGAAGACTCAATACTGAAAGATATTAATAACTTTTGCAGTGTTATGTCATCAGAGGAATAACACTGATGTCTGCTTGTGTAATCTTCAGATACATTTATAAAGAAGAGAAATCACTGATTTGAAAATTTATTCTTTGCTACTTGCCTTTATGTTTGTGTGCTCATATCTGTTGTTGTTGGCTTGAGCTCTATGAGATTGGAAGGTTTTTACAGACCTTGGTACTGCTAAGCAAGAAATGCCATGGTACAGAATTTGGATATTTAACTTAGTTACTTATTTATCCTCAAATGATCCTTGATGCTCAGTCAGTGTTCAGACAGTCTTCTTTTTCAGCAGCCTCAATCAAAACACCAGCACATGGTTCTCTGATGGCATCTCTGTGCCAAGGGAGATGAAGGGATATAACAAGCTTTTGAGCAGGGTTCAGCATCACCAACCAGCCTGAACTAATACGGCAGCATTTCTGTATTTGTGCTGAAAGTCCACTTTTGAGATTGTGTGCAACATTGCTACCAGGTGACTTCCAGCAAGGAACATAAATTTTCTGTAACTAAATTTTAAACTATTACTTAAAAGAAGAGTGGCTTTCCTAGAGGCTGACCACCTCCATTCCCTTAGACCTCCCTCTTTTAACCCATCTCCCATGTTTCACTAAAGCCAAACTTCTGCTTTACTTTTGCTTTACATTTTTTATAATCAAGTAAATCAATCTTTTGCTTTACTATTCATTGTTGTCTGATAAAAAAAGCATTGAGGTCTGTTAATAGTAAGCCTACAATGGACTCAAACCGAAGTGATACGGTAGCTACATGGAGGCACAGGTAGTTTTGTTACAAATTTCATAAAGATCTTCCCAATTCCTTTTCATGTTTTCTTATCCCTAAAGGGACTGTGCCTCTGAACTCCTCAGTTATTAAGCAGATTTGAGCATGCCTTCTTTGTCTTGGAATTTTGAAAACCTGGAGAACTGACCAGATCAATGCAATCTGCACATCGTGTGTGCTTATCTGTATTCTTGACACTACACTTCATCAGGGGGCCACTGCTATTGCTGATGACCAAGTATCACATTCAGGAAATGAAATTCTGGTGTGGGAAAAGTAAGATGAGAAAAAGCTTAACAGAGAATGGCATTATGATGCTGAGTTTTCCTCCATATCTGGGGGTCACTGGGAACTAATGGACCAAATCTGTCCACTGGAGTTGCCGCGTGTCTTTTAAGGTGACCCGGCTACCTTGTTACAGACCAGTTGTTGCACATTTTTTAGGTTGCAACAAAACTTAGGGAAATGTTTAGAGAAATATACAAACCTGTATTTTCTATTATTATTATTCTGGTTGAAATGAATGGTTGCATTTTTGCTCTTGGCGGGGTTAGGAATGTTTTCCATTGTAGTTTGTAGATGCCAGCGTGTGCAAGTGCATTTCTTCTGAATGGCTGGCCTGATGAGGGTGAGGAAGGATATGCAAAGCAGACTCTCTTGCCCAGGTTCCCTAAATCCAAGAGCTGTACAATCAGGAAATGCGTTATAGCATCCATTGTTGCTTCAGCAGGGAAAGCATGCTTTACATATGCAAATACTGCTCAGAAGTTTAACTTAATAATTATCAGCTGGAGTCTCTGTTGATGAGCAGCTGAAGCTAATCATCAGCAACAGAATCGGAATTAACTGCTCGTAGGCTTGCATTGAGCATGCTTGTCTCTTGCTTGTGGTTACTGTGGCAATTGTAGAAACATAGATATATATATTTTCTAAGCTTATATATACTTACTTCTTGTACTTTCTGTCCTGTTAAAAAACACTGTAAAATGCTGTATTTTAGACTTCTCCCCTTTCTGTCTCTTCCACAGTCTATTACTGAGCAGGAGCCAACGTAGAATAGCTCAGTCTTTTACATCCCACTGCCATGAATGATAGTCACAGTGCTGTGTACAGCTGCAGTGACACATTTGGGCACATGCTTTACCTCAGAGAGCTGTAATGGCTGCCTGCTGCTGATTATATGTTCTGCTCTATCAGGGCCAGTAGTTACCTTAACACAAAGCTCACACCTGAACATGGAGGAATACCTGGGTGTGAGATATCCAAATGGTTAATGAAAAAAGAGATGCTGCTTCTCCATAGGAAATTTTCAGATTAGCAAATCCCATTGTTTTCCCTCCCACTCCTACTGTACACCAGGGAAATTCAGCTGGCTACAAATACTTACCCTGCAGATATCATTCATATGCCTTTTCCTAAGTGTGCTTTATTATTCACATCACACTCCTACAGGCCCTCCACAGCTTCCCTTCTAATTATTCCCTGCTTGCCCATTCCTATGAATAACCAGTGGCATTCACCCACATTCTGCCATTTAAGGCAGTTAGTAGTCCGTCCTACTATGAATTGGATTTCTCATTTTCCAGGAGGTGCCACAATTTATTTAAATTCATCCAGATTGAAACTCTAAAGATTTATAATTGGGTTGCAGAGGGTTTCAGCTTCAGGGCGCAGGCACCACTGGACAGAGGTTTGTCTCTTCCCCCTCGGTGGAGGTGGTAGAGGGGATGCTTCAGGGCAGAGGCAGCTGGGCTGGCTCAGACCAGCCTAAGCCGAGCTGGATGTGTTGCACTGCAGGAGGTGAGGAGCTCTGCATGACCCTGTGGGTCATCTTAAGCTGTGGGAATGGTGACCTCTAACTGAGCCGTGATTTGTGTCTGTTACCGAGCTGAAAGGGCTCGTTTATTTGTACCCCAAGGGGGCACTGCTAATTTTGATGAGGTTGTTTATGACAAAAAGTTACTGCTGAGGGATGGCTGGTCATTGCCTCTGTAGAGAAGAGCGCCAGCAATCCTGCAGGCAACACCTCCGAGCCTGGGTGGTGTGGGCAGGGGGCAGAGGGGACGCTGAGCCGCTCTCCTGTCACAGGATGCTCTGCAGTCTACTTGCTGAGTGTTGCTCTAGGAGATTTCCCTGCAATACCCCTTCAGCAGCTGAAGATGTAAATCTTCCAGGCTGTCACGGTGGCAGTCTTGACCTACATGCACAGCTTTTGAAAAGAAAGAGAATACCCCTCTACCTTTAGGGGAAGGAGCTTCTTTTTCTCCTCTTTCTCCCCTGCTTCCCAACTGCTAAAGAAGTGGTTTGCCAAAAAAATCAACATCTTTACAGGAATGGGACTTGGAGAAAATAACAATTTGTCAAGAGCACAGATGGCTTATTTAGAATCTAATAGGTATTAAGACATTATTTTCCCCAGGCTTTACTCCTGATATTGATAATGTGTTATCTTTGCCAAGTTCCCCTCTTGATAACATGTTATCTTCGTCAAGCCAAGTCCCTGATAAAATCTTATTTTCCCTCAGTGCTCACTCTGATAAGATATTATTTTCTTACTTCTCCACTGTCGGTGGAAAGGAGGGAATGTTATTTTTAGTCCTTTTCTTGAAGAGGCATATATTGCCAAGGCAATGCAAAACAGGGAAACAATGAGAAGAAAGAACAAAAAAAGTTATTGTATTCTGGACAAGAAAATGAGCAAATATTTTAAGACTTATGGCCCCTTTGTTTTGGGTATGCCAATCAGCTAGCATTCCTAACTAGCCTATAAGCCAATATTTCATTTGGAAAAACAAACTATTTTAAAAAGCCACATCTGTTTCCAAGAAGGATGTGTATGTTTAGATTTTCTTTCCCCATTTCTTCCTGCATTCTATTGCTACATGCGTTTTCTTTACCTAGTGTCTTTTACTGCTTACCATCCCTATTATCCCTGTTAGAGGTGTCAGAATTGCATTCACTCAGCCAGCACATAAACAGCTTTCTGCAGTTGTGCAACGTGATGCCATCATTGATGGTACAACTGCAAAGCCTTTCTGAAACACAGCCCTTTCCTTGTTTTGTGTGCAGAGCAAACGCAGCAATGCAGTGGAAGTGGTTCTGGAACCACTCCGTTTAGGTGATTTAAGAGACTGGAAGTCGTGCCATGAACAAGGCAGGGGAGTATTCAAAGAAAATGGGCAGCTTTGTAATTTATGAAGTTGAATCTGCCCTGGAAAATTGTTTATGTCTCTCCCATCGAGTTCATTACATTGTGTTCATAAGACAAAGCTATTGCAAATGGCTGCTAAGTACTTTTCCCCACATTTCCTGCATTTCCAGCTTGCAGACTCCTGCATTACAGAAGTGTTAAGTGTATATTTTGCTTTTGTAGCTGTCCTCTGAAGAAATGTAGTGCAGAAAAGGTGATTATTTGTTGAAAAACTATTTCAGACCCATCGCAATTGTGTTTCCAAGACTGGTATTTTCTGAGTGCTAATGACTCCAAAACTTCTTGCCTGACTGTAAAAGAGGGGCATAATACCACCTTTCCTTTAAATAGCTTCAAAAAATAAGTCACTGTGCTGCATTAAAATATATAGTAATGAACATGATAGGCCACTGAGGGAATAAATAAGTCTTTTTTCATAGCAGGGTATGTATGTGTGGTCACAAACAGAACAATGAGCTGAAACAACCTGGTGAATAGCTGTGATCACCATCCATCCTATGCACACAGTGATGCTGATATTCTTTGGAAATAAAGTGGTGATCATGCAATTAATGATGCTGTCGTCAGACACAAGGGAATGACAGCAAAGATTGAACAGGAGACCATCATTCTCACATTTCCAAACTTTTAAGTGCCTGACTTCAGTGGCTGGTTGACCCTGGCTGGACAGCAAGTGCCCACTAAAGCTGCTCTATCATTTCACCTCCTCAGCTGCTCAGGGAAGAGGAAATATAATGAAGAGCTCATGGGTCAAGACAAGAACAGAAAGAGGCCACTCACCAATTACTGTCATCAGCAAAAGAGACTCAACTTAGGAAAATTAATTTTATTTATTACCAATCAAATGACAGTAGGGCAATGAGAAATAAAACTCAATCTGAAAAACCCACTTTATTTCCCACCTTCTTCCCAAATTAAATTTACTCCTGATTTTCTCTCCCTCCTTCCTTGTAATGATGCAGGGAAACAGGGAAGGGGGGCTGTGGACAGTTCATCGTGTGTGGTCTCTGCTACTCCTTCCTCCTCACACTCTTCCCCTGCTCCAGGTGGAGTCTCTCCCATGGGTGACAGACCTCCACAAACTTCTTCAACAGGAGTCCTTCCCACGGGCTGCAGTCCGGTGTTCTGTGGGTGAAGGTTTTTGTGTATGATATGTTTCATTTCTGAATCCACTGATCATAGAGGGCTATTTTGTAGAGGGGTATTTTGTGTAAGGAAAGGACCCTGAGAAGGTTATTTCCCTGTATATGAACAGCAGGCAATAACGTGATTCTTTAAGAAGGCTGGCCTGCAGTGGACTTCAATGCTTCAGGTTCGGGTTCAATAAACCGTGTTAATGTGCTCTTAAGTACCCTTAACAGCACTGGGATTGAACGCAAATTTAGTACATAAAGAACATGCTGAAGTTCTTAAGTGCAATTGCTATTGACTAAGTTCGAGCCTGATGGTTGATTGGCATCTCCAGTGAAAACAGTCTCTCCTAACTAAATAACATGTGGTTTAACACGTGTTGTCCATGCCAAATCCTGAGAATGACTTAATACTGATGGGAGGAGTTCCTCTGTGAGAGCTGAGGAAACTTGTTTGGACTGTATGAAAGGGCTTGGGTGTTCTTTCTTGGGCCGTCTCTGTCTAGTGGACATCAGCCTTCAGCGCTCTTACTGTGACATCTTTCAGTGTTACAACTTTCTACCTCTGACACTTGAAAAGCATGAGCATGTAATTGTCTCGTGTTAGGATGAAGAAGTTGTGTTCAGAGACCTGAAATAAATCGTTTGGACTGTGTTTCACTGTTAAAATGGTTGTTTGGGCAAGGTTATCTACTTCTAGTTGAGATCACACCGAAGTGTTTGACAAAAAGTTGGTGGAGAAAAAAAATGGCTTGGTGAGCATGAGAACAGGCACTTTGGGATGCATTAGCACCTACTCATGGAGGGACACAGCTAAAAGTACTGAAGTGTTAGCAAAAAGTATTTCATTCATAGCTGCCCATAGAGCCAGGACCTACCAGAGCAGCCAGCTGAGCAGGTTGCTCAGTATGGGGTATTAAGGTGTTAAATGATTAAAACTGAGCTAGAACTCCAGAATAGAAGGGATAGTTTATCTGCTTACACCAGGCTTTTATGTCTCTGTAGTCCTGACTGCAGTCTTATTTTTCTTTTCCCTTTGGAGTTCTCTGCAATGGTCTTTATGTGGGAAAAATAATTGTGCAATGAACTTGAAATGATTTTGTGGCTTTAATGGGGGGACAGCCATGAGAGTGGTTGCCTGCTATCCCATTTCTTCCTGCAAAATATTGGCTTTTGGTTAAAATTGTTACACTGCTAGTCATCAAAGCGTGCACAGATAATGTGAATTTTCAAATGTGAACGAATGTGAAATGGGGGAGTATCTTGTACCTGTAGTCAGACTGAAACACCATTTGAGGGCATCATAACCTCCTCTTACCTAAGAAGCAACCTAGCGTTCACTGCCATCAGTTAGTTCATTTTAAAGGCATTGCATACTATTAGGCAGCGGATGAATAATAACTAAAACATATAGAAACCTCTAGACCTTGTAAAGATGCCCAAAAAAGTAATTTGTGCTTGCTAGGAAAGAAAATGTAAAATGTTTTTAAAATCTCTCAAAACATGCTCCATGAATTTATGGGCCTCAGAGAGTTCCTAACACAATTGTAAGCATTTTAGTTCAGATCAGCATTGCTGAGAAAACTCATGATCCCTGCTTCTACACTTTTCTTCTCTGAATCAGAGTGAATTTTCCTTTCCTACACTCTGCTTCTTTCTCCCTTACCCAGTTAACCCCTGGATAAACTTTCTTTTCTCTGTGGCTCTTTCCCCAGCATCTTTCCAATGGCACTGTGTCCTTTTCAGGACTATCACCTCTCCAAGTCTGACAGCTACAAAACAAGGAACTGGGTTTTAATGCCTATCCTTTAGGTTTTCTATGTAAGAAGTACAATTCTACTGCTTGAGTCCCTTTCCTTCCAAATGAACTATGCTGGATTGCTTTCTGATGGCTTTATTTTGTCCAGTGTCCTAAGGCACTCTGCTTAAGTATTAATGAAACTGTTGTCTTAAATCCAGGTGATTTTATCAATGCAGAAGCATTGAATAATCCATAGAATTCATTGTCAAGTTTTCTGAATTGTTGGACCTAGTGTGATGATAAGTCATTGACTGCTGTCAAACATAAAATAATTATTCAGCTTTATGTGTTTGGGTTTTGTTTTGTGGACAGTGGAAGTGTGCAGGTCTTTGTGGGTACAGTTGCATTGGCACAAGAAGTCTGAAGTAAAAAGCTTGACACAGGAAAAAAATTACATCTGAAACTGCCAAAGTCCAGAAATAGAGCAATAACCTCAAATGAAGAATAAAAAATAATAGCTTTATTATTATTTATTATGCCATTCAAAAGTGTACTACTTGCTTCAGAGCAGAGCAATGTTCCATGTAGTGTTCCCTAGGAGATCTTCAGTCCCAAAGTCACACAGACCTCGTTATGTGTTATGTTATTTTATTTTGATTTAGATTCGATAAAAACTGCCTAGACACCAGCTCAGAGCATTCTGCCAGTTACTATAAACTATAAAATTCAAGTGCAGTGCAATCAGTTTAACTCTTCTACCAAGCAATACGCACAATCAAACATCAGTGGTCCCTAACATTGACCCACTTACTCCTTCAGAGATGAGATGAACACAGTCCTTGCACTGCCTTAGAGAATAGTAGGAAGGGAATCAAGGTAGTGTGTGTTGTTGTTTCCCTAACAGACAACAGCTCCCCAGAGGCATTTTGTCCTGTCTGCGTATTCACATGTCCAATATGATAATGGAACAAAATCAAATAGTATCTTGCCATCAGCCTTGCCAGCCTCCAGTGTGCAAAAATTATGAGTTATACAATCTCAGAATTTATGAAAAAATACTACTTTATTTCTGAACATTGAGATCAAACTCAGTTCACTTTTGGTTTATAATTTTATTTCACATAGGTCCTGGAATTGTCACATTATTTAATTTGCAGCAGAGTTGGGATGTGCAAATATACCAAATACTTTATGGTACACCTGAGAGTAGTGAGCAATATTAGTACCAAAACAATTAGTAAAAAGAACAATTTGGTAGCAATAATGTACTGAGAAGTGGTGGTAGAATGTGTTGCTTTGGTTATGGAGCCTGGTTTCAGGTAACTTCTCTATTTTATACTTCAGCTTATTTCTAATGCTTACTTGACCAAAGAAAATACCAATTTCATGTTTCTGGATTACAACTGTTAGGTTGAAGGTGTTGAATTGACCCTTTTTATATTTTTTCCGAATTCCCTTTAGTCTTTTTAAGCCAAAATACTTTCCAGAATTTGACCCACATATGTATTGAACATTTCTGTCCTTCTGAACCTCTTACTTCTCAGCAAGCACATAATACTATGTTGCTGAATAAAACCCATCTGTTCCTCACATGTGAATCAGCTGGGGCTACTGTTTGGCACGAAATGGTTGCCAAAATGCTGTCATTTCACTGTGGAGGAAGTGGGAATAGGAAAATTATTTCATCTCGCATACATTTCTAAAATATATTTAACTGTATATTAATTCTTTTTGAATTAAATCCTCATGTTCTTGACTGTCTTCCCAGACTAGAGCCTGGCAGGCAGCCCTATGAGAACAAAGAAACACATGCTTATCTTTTAGTGTGGGTTTAAAATTAGTAGGACGTGTAACTTGTAGAACTTAAGCATTTGTCCGAGTTTTCCCAAGCGTGCCTAAAACGTGGCTGTGTTCGAGCCACATCCCTGCCTTACGACCCCGCCATGAAGGGACAGTGCAGCTCGGAGCAGGTTCTGACGGGAGCCGTGTGTTTCCTTGCGCAGATGGGAAGCCGGTGTCGCTGTCCCCGCTGGAGTCGCAGCCGCACAGCCCCCGGTACACGGCGTCGAGCCAGCGGGAGCGCGAGAGCCTGGAGGTGCGCGTGCGCCAGGTGGAGGAGGAGAACCGCGTGCTGCGCACGCAGCTCAGCCTGGCGCAGGCTCGAGGCCCCGCGCCCCGCCACGGCAACCGCTCCAAAACCTACTCCATGGAGGAGGGCACGGGCGACAGCGAGAGCCTGCGCGCCGGCATCGTGGCGGGGAACAGCTCCGAGTGCGGCCAGCAGCCGGCCGTGGAGAAGTGCGAGGTAAATCGACAAAAACAACCTGCCAGAAGCAAAGCTTGATAGATTTGATCCTTTAAGGACATTGCAGATCCCTGTCTCCTTCCCCCTGAAACCTTTTTCTCTAAAACCAGCCTCTTAAAGTCCACTGTATGCAACTTTTCAGATAATTTTTAATTGCTCTTGTTTTTAGAAACGTGTAACGCATTTAATCGTTGGAATATCTTCGGAGTTATTATTTCATCACAGGTTTTTGTCTATTTCATTCTTGTGTCCCCAAACCTGGTATAAAAATCAAAGCCTTGATTCTAGCTGACTTCAGTACGGCTCTGCTGGTAAAGACCTGTGGCAACCTGACCCTATGTATGTTTTAAATAATGACTCCAGAGTGCTTAGAAAAGCCCTATTTCTTTGTTTGTGTGTCCATAGTGGAACAATTCGGGGTTTATGATTAATTAAATTGTGGGTCATGGAGCCAGCCTGTACTTTTGACTCACCTTGAGGAGTGTATCTGGGTGTTACTGTGGGTGCAGGTGTTTTGTCTGAGCTGTGCACAAGTGGTGTGCTTGGCTGCAGGCAGCAGGAGATCTGCTTCTAACACACTTTTGGTGTGGTTGCTTTGCTTTGCTTTGCTTTGCTTTGCTTTGCTTTGCTTTGCTTTGCTTTGCTTTACTTTGCTTTGGTTTTCCCCATTTTAAGTCAGTACTTCTATGGATGTCATCCAGATACTTAGTTGTCAGATGTCTGAATGATGACAAGTCCAAATTGGATAGATCCAAAACAGAAAGTCTCACTTAAAGGCCTTGTGCCATTCCCAGATGATAAAGTTATCAAAAATAACTTTATCCATTTACTTCTACAAAGAGGGTAAGACCGTATCACCTTTTATCTTGCTTTCTGCCACTTGGAAGATAAAATTGAAAGAAAATTAGTGGGAGAGGAAAAAGAAATCCTAATTATCTCTTCAGATAAATTCTATTGAATGGGAAAATATCAAATACAGTTTGAAAATGAATTACTGCTTTCCAGTTGGATATCTTTGTCCATCAGTGTAGAAAAAAGGAAGCAACATTATCATGAGGAGAGGGAAAAGAAGGCTTTTGTTTTTCATTTTCCCTGCTCCAGATAATGAGGGTCTGATTTTCCTCCCTGTGAGATTTTTGGCATTTCTTTTAATCAGGCCATCAATCAACAAACCTCACTTTTCCCTTATTATTATATCAAGGAGTGATGAGCTGAATCTCAGTTCTTGGTTGTTCAATGTACCAACCAATCTGGGACACAAAAATAGTAGCTTAAAGTAGGGATAGTTTAAGTGGTCTTATGGCTTATAATGTGTTTTGCCAGTGAGTTTACTTGCTCAGTGGGGTTTAGCACTCTGCTGGAGGCAATGTTTATGTAAAATATGAAATCTCACATCATTTGCCATCCCCCTGTCTCACCGATCACACTATTTTGATCTCAGAATAAATTCTTACTCTTTTCTTAAGGAATTCACTCAGTAATTCAGTTACAGCAATGGAAGTTAAAACTAAATTTCCCTATTATTATATTGGCCAAGGGCCTCATAATTTATCCTATTAGTGTAGATTTTGGTGCTATGTGTGAGGGACATCTTGACACCATTCAATCTCTGGTTTTTTTCAGTGTTTCAGGTGTGTAAACAAAATATTTTTTTGCTTCTGACCCTGAACTATATCACAGCAAGAGTCAACAAATTGGATAGTGAAAAACAAGTTCTTAGGAAGAAGACTGTGGCTCTGGGGGAGACTATGAGTGCTAGGAATAGGTTGTTCATTTCATTGAGGCTGTTCTTAGAGATTTACTGACGATAACATTTCAGAATCTAATTTGTGATGGTCCTTAATGGTGATTAAAACATTTGAAAATGCAGTCACAATGAGTGAACATTAAGTCTCTGATAAGGCGTAATCTATGTGATAATAATTGTGATATATATCAAATAGCTGTGGGTTTGTTGCATTCCAGCCACAGCTTCCTACTCTGTTGCATCACAGGAGAGCTCTTCTGATACTGTAAAATGGACCAGCATTATACTGCAAGAAAAATCAGACACCCCAACAAGGGGCTTCTCCATGGAGGGATGCCTGTCATGCCTTCCCAGTTGTAGATAATTTTAACACAAACCTGGGAAATATAAGCAAGCGTAGTCCTTACAAAGATGTCAGCACTAACAACAGGCTTCAGAAGGAGAGCGTAATGCCTATTTCTTACAGCGTTATCTCAGCATCTTTCCAGCTTGTACCTCCATAAACTGAGCATTTACTTGAATTGAGTGTGCATTTTTAAATGTTTTTGAAAGAGATTATATATTAAGAAATTTATAATTAGCAATGTAGCGTTTAGTGGGTTAGCAAAATACTTAACATTTGAAGTGTTTTTACAGGCATATTTGTATTGTTACTGTTCTCAATAGCCTTGTTCAATAGGGTTAAATGTGTAGTGCTCCACAGCGATCAAGAACAGGCCCTCACCAACTTCAGCAGAGTAACACACGTAAAACAGATGTAATCTGCCACTGGGGAAAAAAAAAAACTTGGAAACAAATACAAGCATTTTGTTACATACTTTTAATATCTCAATCACATTCAACATTATTTATGAAGGATTAAATATCTACAATGGAAAGCCTCCTGGAAAGTTATTGAAGTATGAAATATCTTACCAAAGTTTGTTCTTAACTATAATGACTAACTAGAGTTTTTTAAACTCGTTATTTCATCATTCCAAAAAGTAGCCCAAGGAGAAAAAATTATTACATGTGTTCATCTAGGAGCTGTATGCTCCTCATCAGTATGGGATCTAAAGCCCAGTTCTTTGTGTGGTTTTGGATATTTTCTTCACATTAATATTATCCCAGAATGTGAAATACTGCATTTAGAAGCAGTTTTTCCTGGTTTGTAGTAGCTGAAGTAAGGGTTTCTGAGCTATGTTAATATGCACCTTGGTATGATGTAAACTCCCTTTGCACTCAGTTTGGTCCTGCAGTGACTTCTGAATATCCGGGCTAGAGTGCAACCAGAATTGTCTAAAACTAGCGTGGAGTGGCAGCAGTAAAGGGGCAGGAGTAGCACACAGAGCCTTGGTCTGAGAAGTTTGATGGGACCTGTTGAGGCAAACAGGCAGGGGGACACTTCTGTGCAAGTTGGTTATGTGGCTTCTCTCCTCGGTGTTAGCTGCAGTCATTGGGTCTGGAGGTTGTGTCAATCACAGGGGCCAGTTCTGGTGGGATGGGGGATTCAGTCTTCTAGGCATCTGCAGGTGGAAAAGAGGAGTTTGAGAGAGGTGACAACGTTCAAAACCTGAGAGGTGAAGCTTGCAGCAGTATGCTCAGGAGGGTGCAAGTTCTTTAAGTGCTTCTTCCAGCCACTGTTGCCCTTTCTTGCCAGAATCTGGGTGCAGACAGCTGCTCACAACCAAAACGTGCATTTTGAACAAGCATGGAGAAAACTGGAAATCATGTTTTTCCCCTTAGGATGCAAACATCTGCAGACAGTTCAGGTTGATGACTTCATTTTGTCCTATCTGTTTTTCCACTGACTTTGTTTAACAGTTAAACAATGAGAGAGAGGAAAGTGAATCCGGGAAAGCAGAGGAATAGACTGAGTCTTGCAGCATGCTGCAGGCAAAAACCTGGGAAGAAAAGGTCTGGATTTCTGTTCTCTTTGAGGATTATTGCTCTCTTGTATATATTGCTCTCTTGTATAACTGATTGCAGGCAGGAATAGAAGTGATATGTAATATCAAACACCACAGAGAGACTGAGCAGAAGGTACATGGATGCCTGTGTCTCTGAGCTGGAAAAGAACATTCAGAAGAGTAACAAGTGCTGCCCTCACTGTGTCCTGGCTGAAGCCGCATCCAAGGCAACAGCAGCTGCTAGAAGACAGCAAGGAATGCATGCTTTCAATTCTGAAACAAACTGATTTAATAAAAGGAGAACAGATGTGGGCAAGTTCCTGACTGAAAAAACTCTGATTTGGAGAGGAGTTGTAAGGTAGAGAGAGGGGCTTTGAGGAGAGCTTTTCTGGCAAGTATAGGTATTATAAAATGATGTTGACAGTGATATGGCAGTGCTCTTCTGTGAAAACCCCTAAAATGTGTGTGTCTGGTCCAGTGCCTTCAGGTGAAATGTTTAAAGCAAGGATGAAACTATTCTCAGTTAATTTGATTTTAATTGGCACTGAGAGGAAGAGTCTTAGGGCTTCCAAAAGTCTGAGAAGGACAGGTGCCAATCAGAGAGGAGGCAGCATGTGCAGGATCAGGAATCAGTGCACCCACAGGAACCCATGCTGATGAGTACGGTACAAACTCCTGCTGCAATAAAAGTTGTTAATAAGCAGCCTCTGTTCTCCCCTCTTATCACAAGAGAGAAACAGTCGATTTTTGCCAAGTGTTGAGCATGCTCAGCTCCCATTGACCTTAACATAAATTTAAAGTGTTAATGCCTCACAGAGCTGTTGCCAAAATGTACTGCAGTATCTTTTGTTTCTCACACCTCTCTGGACAGACAGTTGTCTTATTAATTCAAGTCCTTTTAAAACATCAGACTTAAATACACCTGCGCTTGTGAAGCACACTAGGGCTGGAGGCTGCTGTGATGTTCCTGTGGATGTTCTGCAGGGGCACAGCCACTTGGCAGCTGTATGGTTCAAATTGTGCCCTGTACCAGGTGATCTTAATGGATGGGGCTGTGGGCTCTTCACATGTGCCCAGCACATGCCACTTCTTGTGAGAGTGTGCTGCTGTTACAAGCCAGGCTTTGGGAATCTATGACTATGTGAGGAGGCAGAATTCCTCATTTGTTCTCAGCATAGTGGGCATTCTGTGGAAAATGAGAGCTGTGTGTGAGAAACCAGCTAACCAAGCTTCAAATGGAAGCCAAATGAGGCTTCCCTGCAGTTTCACAGCTGTGTCCCCAATGGCAGCTTTGTGCTGACAGCATGGTGAACTCTGCTTCATTTCTGTGACCACTAAGAGAAGATTACAGAACCTGGAGTCAAAACTCGCTAGGATTATTTTTTTTTTTGTCCCTAGGGAATAGAAATGGATAATTTTAAAAGCAGAGCAGAGTAACGTAATGGCATTTTTCAGATTAGTACTTACTGCCTAAATAATGACTCGTAGTGCCTTTTCAATTTTCCCTTTCCTCCTGAAGAGATGAGGAAACCTCTGCCTCATGTTAAAAGGGAGGTAAAAAGGCACAGAATATGTGATAACTCACCAGTGTCGTGAGGTGGAGAGAATGTTTGTGGGGGTTGTATTTAACTTCACATTAACCCTGCCCAGTACAACCCATACTGGTGGTCACAGGCAGGGAGGTGGCTACCTGCCTTCATGGCTTGTGTGCCATCACATCACTGGGATGCACCCAGCCCTGGCAAACCAATTGTCACAGTCATGTTCATCCATGAGAGCTTGCTTACCCTCTCCTTAGTGGCTGTGCGTAAAGACAGAAATAATACAACATTTCTGAAATCATATCTGCTTCTAATTATCAAATAAAATGTTAAACTTTAGTTCAGAAGATTAGAAATGTCTGCATGTTTGCATACTCAGAATTTTGTGTGCTGCTTACTTCAGAAGGGTGTGTGTACATTTATGCACACATATGTCTTAGCTAATAAATGCAATTCTGTTCAAACATCTGATGTGATGTAGGGGTAGTAATGACTTTGGAATGATGATGGTGCTATAACTCAATTAAGATGTTTTTAACAAACTGCCTCAAGTGGGCTGCAAACAGCTGCAAAACACCCACTCAAATCTCTAACAATTGCAGCACTAAACAACAGCAGTGTCACATGTGTGCTCTCCTTAAGGAGTGACGAACACAGAAGCAGGCTTTAATTTTTGTTCTTTTTGTTCCTTTTCTCCCACAGACTATCCACGTTGCCATTGTCTGTGCAGGGTACAATGCCAGTCGGGATGTTGTCACACTTGTCAAGTCTGTCTTGTTTCACAGGTAAAGGTAGCTTTCTTTTCTTGTATATTGTATATCTGATCATGACTAAGTGAGCTTTTTCTAGATCCATTCTCTTCCTTCAAAAGAAGTTGGCTTACCTTCCCTGGTTCCTTTTTCTTCTTAAGGAATGAAGCATGGAATTTATGACGATCGCAATTAGATTCACCTGCAGTGAATTAGAGTGATCAGAGATCCGCCTCCTACTCCTGCTGCATTGTGAGAATAGGGACAGTAGCTCTCTTTACTGTAAAGCAGCTGCACACTCCTGAATGCTGTAAAATAATGATAATGGTAATAACAGTGTAAAGTCAATTCATTTAGCCTGTATCTGGTATCGGTTTATGGCCCAGGTATGGATGATAAATTCCCACTGGTTCCTTGACTATCCCAGCTTCCAATGTTTTTGAGGTAAACCTGCTGTTATAGTCAGTATATACTCCTTAGTTAAATTCAGATGGTTTATTCTGGCTTTGGAATGGCTGTGTACAGCCCCTCAGAAGGTTTTGCAACCTGGTTTTAGCACAGGTAGCTCCTAAAGTGGAGAGGCATAAATGTGCAACAAAAACAAAATAACCAAATCCCTTAATAGATAGCAGCTCCAGAAAAAGAGAATTCACACTGAAGCATGTGTGGGTGTATGTGTATATCCCTTGTCCAGTTTAGAAATGTCTCTCAGAGATGCTTTCCAATAATTTTGCAGAAAGTGGATTAAAATAGGAAGTGATCAGACTGTTTGACTCAAAAAGGACAGATAGACTAATAAAATATGCTTGCAGTACAAACAACTTACTAAGTAGGTAGTCTCAATATTCTGCTTTATTTGAAAGGCAGTTTTTTGCATGGGTGAAAGACTCTTGTTCATGAAGTGTGGTAATATCTTCTTGCATCTTCGCTCCTTATTTTTGCCTCCAGTCTTCTGCTGGAAGCCTCAGCAATCAGTCCTTGGCAATGGTTCTGATGCACTGTTTTATCATTTTTGGTAAGCTTCATAAAATAGAATAGATTCTCACCTGGTCCAATATGGAAGAAAACTCAGTAAGTACTGTTTAAAATATGAGAGCTGCTTCTGTTATCAACACTTAGTCTTTACAAGTCTTTTGAGAAGTAGCATGTTCATGTTAGATGAGGGGAAGGACCAGAAAAATAATGCTGAAATAAACATAACAAAAGCAAAACAGTAAAAATCTGTGTCATTCTCTGTGCAGATATTTTCTGAATGTTAAAATTCTGTTAAATGCTAAAATTATATCTATTTCCAATTAGAAGACTGAATTATTCAGTGTAAACTGGCTTTATATTGCAAAGATATGTGGAGACTTTGTCTGTTTCGATTAATGTTTCTAAGGGATTTCATGGAAAGTTGCATTTTTTTGGTGACACGAGTTATCCTAGTGGTTAGTTTCTCCCTGTTTTTCTATCCTAGTGTTTGCATCCATTTTGAGAAGACTTTAATCTCTGTTTCCAAATGTTCTGCACATAATAGGAATCTCACAGCTGAAAGGTTTAAACAGCCTTTCTCTGTGTTCCTGAAAGGAAATGTCCCTGTTTTATATAAGCCACTCATTGGAGCAATTACCAAATTTATAAAAAATTCTGCTATATAATTAAATTATTAAATAATAATGAATTAAAATAGTAAACCAAAACAAAGCTAATTAATGTTGGTATTTCTGAGTCTGATGGATTCTGCCTCTGTCAAGAGCATATTTGTTGTTTTCCCTGCACTACTGCTCCTCTCAAAGGATTTGTTGAGCTCAGCAGAGGTAGTCAAGATAAAGTCCAGCGTAGCTAATGAAACCTTAGTACATTCAAGATAACCTATCTCCCTTGTTTGCTCAGAACATACTTAAAGACAATTCTAAGTCCATTCCTGCCTAGAACTAACTTTTCTCACTAGGCATTAAGTTGTTTGCTAGAAAGAGAAGATACTCTCAAAAAAGAGACAGAGCTTCTTACAGACGTTTCTTCCTTATCTTCTAGGAAACACAGGCTTCTTAAGCATCAGTTGATGTTATGGCTACATGGTCATGCTTCAGTAGCACTCCTTTCTTGGATCTTTATCTTTGGAGTGGCAATTGTAAAGAAGGATGCAGAATGAGCAACAAAGAAACAACAAATTCAGCTGACTATTGATTTAAAACCAGGTTTCCTTGCATTGGTTGCCATGTACAAACTGTTATCCTGGAGACTGGTATGCACTTCAGAAACAGTGACGATTGTAAAGAAGGCTTCTTCTAGCTGCTAGGATCTATTTAATTGTAGGAGTGAAGGATGGAGACAGGTCATGATACTACATTTGGAGGACTGAGTTAGGAGAGTTGGAAGTTGGTTTGGATAGCGAATGCTTCATGACGCCAGCAGCAAGTTCACCTCTGAGTTGAGGGTCATCAGTGAAAACAGGCATGGAGATGTCTCTTCTAACCCTAAATATGCACCAGGGAGTGCATCCTAGCTGGCATTGTCCAATAGCCAAGCAAAACAGACATTTGAAAAGACTGGATATTTCCAGTGGAGCAGTTTGCTTAACAAGAAGTTTGCTGTCCTAATCTCTGAGTCAGGCTACTGGTCCTTCATTTGTAGGATCACCACGTTCAATCTCAAATACCGTTTTGCAAGAACAGAAAAAATATGCTGCCAAACATACTGTCATAGAGATTTTGTTTGTCCTTGAACACACCCTGAATACAATCTACTGATTAAACAACTGACCCCTCAAAGCAACCAGGCTTAATGACCTCACCTGTCCTCCTGCACTTCACTTTCTGTTTGTTTTAAGACACTAATTTCAATGAATCTGTCTGGGATTCATGGAGGTGTCATGTTCTTCTTTTAACATTTCTGTATAGGTTAGTAATTAAGGCATGTTTTAGCATGCATTTTGATACAAAACTATATACCTAAATTCCCTACTTCTGTAGGAAATCCCTACTTCTCTAATAGAAAAGCTCTGAGAAAAGGAGGCCATGTCAGTTAATCTCAGGAAGCATTAACATATTTGTTATACCCCCAACTTTGAGCCAGAGTGCTAGATAGAGACACAAAACAGCAGGAGTGCTGGGTCATTAAGGATAAAAGCTACAGGATTTTCTATAGATGGAGTGTGCTGTCTCTTCTCTCTTGCATGAATGTACAGAAAATCCTGCATATTGAACATTTCAGCTCTCCACAGGCCTAAAACGCCAAGTTTCAGATTCAAGTCATACCATATATATTATGAGACTTAGGCAAGCTACTCATTCGGACCATTTGAGAAACTGTATCTATCTTTAGGTTCCAGAGAGTGGGAAAAGGAGAGGAAGGGGTGGTGTGGTTGATTCCACATAAGAGCACCGTAGTTCAGAAATGTTTCATTCCCAGTGATAAAGGAGCTTGATTCCAGTTTTGTCTTTTGAAAACGTATGCTCCAGCCACGAAATCCTGCAGCTTTTAACACCCAGTTTGACATAACTGACAGTCTGTTCTCAGGAGGAGACTCAGCAGAACTGGGATAGTGCAGGGTTTGCAGTCTGATAAATATGCATTGGCAGTGCTGCACAGAGGGAAGCTTGTAGAATGAATACTCAGTCCTACTCTGCAACTTTCCTGCTTTCCTTTCTTGCACATCCAGTTCCCAGTTATGACAGATCTTATAAATCCATTGCAGGGCTAAAAAAATTACCTCTGAGCCAGTTTAACACAAGCCAATCTCATATCGCTGTGTCCTGAGATCAACCTAACTTCAGTTTTTCCAAACCAGAAGACTGAACACTGAAAATTAACTGTAATGGGTCAAGTAGGCAGGATGAAGTGCAAATAATTCTGGAAACAGTACTTGTAGTAGTATGCTAAAAAGCACCTGCATTTCTTTTTCAAAATTGAAGCAGTTTTCTGTAGCTGATAACTTTCCTTGAATCTTTTGCAACTATTGGTCCAAGTTATATTGGTGATTTTTGATGTTTTACTCTATATCTGAAAATTGCAAACCTTGGAATGCTACAGAAACAGCCCACAATTATAGTTTCATATTGAAAAGATAATTTCTCTCTCTGTTCAGGTAAGTCTTAACCTGAGAAAGAACTAAAATGGTTTTTAATGTACTCTTATCTTTTCCAAAGATATGCTAAACACTATGTTTCATTTGGAAACAAAGAAAAACCAAAATTACATAGTAAGAGCATGTTGCTGGCAGTTAGGCCAACTGACAATCTGTAAAAAGTTAACTTCTATTTTGTGCCATCAAGTTCTGGATTGGTTTTTTGTGCCCTTTTTCCCCCCAGTGCTATGTCAGTCCCACTTCTTTGGAGTAATTGCATTTACTTCTTTAGCTGTACTCTCCATCTATGCTACAGCAAGAGTGGCATAGTGATGTGGGGGGGTTGTAAGGAATGTAAACAGAACCAGGCAACCAGACAAATACTTTTTATATGAAGTTGTCTCTTTGTTTTAAGAAGGCTGCTCGTAACCTTAAGGATATGTCTAAGCATTTTTAAGAACAGGATATGAAGCTGTGTTACAGAATGCTGTATGAATAATGAACCCTTCTCTTTTCTTAGAACAAGTAGAATAAGGCAAACCAAATGAAAATCTAAATTAAATTAAAAGGATGACATGTAATTTCCAAGTAAGAGTCACAAGTCAACACTGGCTGGTAATTAAAGCTTATATAATCTAATGGCTATATTCCGTGGAGACCATTTTGCCTTAATGGAGTTAATTTGAGAATTCAAAACCCCTGTCAGTGTTTTCAACTTTTCTAATGTGTCAGTCTATTTTGTAGGAGATTATTCTGGCAAAAACTATAAAGCGTGACCTGGTTTCTCTGATCCATATAAACGCATCAGTAATACACACTGCTTTTTCTTTTTTCTAGCTGTCCTAACAATAGAGGCATAGTGAAGAAAACAATGTTTAAAAAAATCTGCCCATGAAATCTCTTAAAACTTCCCTAAAAGCTTCTATAAGTTAACAAAAAGCAAGAAGATCCATGAGTGATGGAGCTAATGTGTATTTAAGATCTCTGCAGAAGTTTGGGGAGTATTTTCATCAATACTGGATATGAAGGGGTATAAAAAATTTTGAAGATTTTCACATTCAAATTCTTCATATATGAGAGAGGGATTGTCATATGGGCATTAGGAAAAAAAGTTTCCCAAACTGCCTTTTGTAATTCCTGTTTGAAGTTCTTGTAACCATTTGTTACACATATAAAAGGTATTACCTTGTTGTGCTTCCCTTAATAAAGTATAGGTTTTGGAAATAAACCCCCTGGGCTGCTGACCTTTTTATATTCTTAAAAAATAAAATTTCTCTGTTGCAGAGAGAGAACAGTGTAACCAAGCA
Source organism: Pardalotus punctatus (assembly GCA_013400915.1). Lineage (NCBI taxonomy): Eukaryota > Metazoa > Chordata > Aves > Passeriformes > Pardalotidae > Pardalotus > Pardalotus punctatus. The sequence goes on from VZTX01023007.1 coordinate 593,723, forward strand.
GCAAAGCAGCTGCCTTTTCAATTACTAACAATTGAGCTATGGAATAGTACAGAAGGGAAGAGTGAATGTTGGTTCACTACTCCCTTTTTCAGTTGTAGATTTTTGTATTTAACTCTGTGGCAGTGGCTATTCAAAAAGAGCCACAAATGCTTGAGCAAGCAGATCATAAATCTGATGAAAACTAAGAAGTTTTGAAATGCAAGAGTAAGACATCATGATAAGAAAAAATAGAGAGGAATGGGTACTTTGGAATAGACTTCTAAATTCATGGCCCGACTTTTAAAATTATTGATTTCTTTTCATTTTACTAACTTTACAGGACCTCAGCAATTCTGAAAATGAGGACATTCATTCAAACTCCTATATTTAGGTCTAAGAGCCTATATTTAAGCACCCTTGCTTGAAAATCTTGGCTGGAATCTCTCTTCATTCACTTTTGAGGAAAGTAATTTATAAAAACAAATGTGTGCTCTTTACATGTGGTTTACTTTGTCAGATAGAGTTCTGATCTTAAGATAAGTGGAAATAAGTTAATACATGAAGATTTGCAGTTTTCTGTATAGAGTACTTAAAACCTTGAGTTTCCACTTGATGGGAAATACCCATTTTTTGAAACTATGTTTTGCCACATTAAGACATTAGTGCATCAGCATTTTCCATGTAGCAGAAACCGTGAAAAGCTGTAGTTGGTAGAAATTCAAATGTTCAAAATCATTGGAGTAAATAAGATTAAGTATTTCTGCACCTTTTGAGAAATTCTATGCCTGTTTCAGTATCTGCTAGGAATCTGGAAGACCTGGCGCTTTTGAAACCTGGGACACTAGAAACCTTTATTTCCAAACATATTAATTCACATGAATACTAGGAATTTTCCAAAACCTGTTAGTTTTATGGGAGAAGTTTATCACAATTGCCGTATGCTATTCCATAATTGCGTATACTGTCACCATTACAGTACAGTGATTTCTATCAATACGAGATACAACCAGCCTTTACTATGTGTGGCTTTTTATTCTCTTGATGTGCCCAGTGGAAAATGAGCAAAATGTGCCAGTCTAATGAAATTCAACTTTCACTGGAATCCTTCACAATATCCTCATTGTCCGTGATTCTTCGAGCCAGTAATTCAATCGTGTTGCCAGATAATTATGGCATCCCTTTCACTTATCTCTTGAGCAAGAGTTCTCATTTTTCAGAATCTCTTCTGTATCTTCTATAATCGATGTTAGTTGATCCTCAAGCTTCTAAACTTGTTTCCTAAACACTTTGAAGCAATCCCTATCTTTGAGGCTTCGCATATTGCAGGCAGCAGAAGAGGTGAAGGATGTCGTCTGTGTGTATGCTAGTACGGTTACCTTCAGAAGGTCTTCCAGCTTGGAGTCTGTGCTCTGTTGGCGTCGAGCATCGTGCTGAACCTCGCATTTCACAGAGCTGAAATCGCGTCTGGAGTAAAATTTTCTGTGGCTGATGCACATTTAGTTGTAGATGTCATCAGGTCACTACACTGTTTTGGGGATATATTTTTGTAAGTGATAATCTTCTGCTTTGCCTCTGACACACACTTTCCTTCCAGCTGAATCTTTACCATGAGGCTAACAACTTGAAAAGAGATTTCTGTGTGGGAGTACAGCTATCCTTTTTTCTTTTTCCCAGTAGGAGATGAACTAAAGTAAATGTCACCCACTTGTTCCCATTTAAGTTTCATACACTCTGGGTCATTCAGATAAGTATAAACTGCTACTGAACATCTGAGTGTCTGTGTCAGATTTTTTCTTTTCAACTAGCGGGTTTCATCTTGAAATATTTTGTATCAATTCCATTTTACTGAATGATCATTTGAAAGAAGATGGAGCTTTCTTTCTTCTAGCTGATTTTTACTCTTCTTATGCTGCTTTAGAATATAAGATAAATAACTCCGGAATAAAAAATTGGGAAGGAAATTATTGAAGAACACCAGCTGGGAAATAGTCCTACCAGAATCCAGACTAAGCCCCTGCTTAGCAGAGGGACCTATGTGGGATGTGTATGTTGACATTCAACATCTATTTGTTTTTAGGTACTGCTTTGCCTGTACCCAAAGCCACTGGTGTTTTACTTCGTTTCACTTGGCCTTGTCTCTGCTAATGAGATGTATTTCCTGATCACTGCTATTTCCTTATTTTTACTTGGCAAGTTGCCTGGTTACTGCGGAATCTGCCTGAGCCAGGATGTCCTCTTCTGCTCTCCTGCTGGGCTGGTGAAGCAGATGTAATTGCTGTGATCCCTTTAGCTTGGTGATGGGACACTCAGCAGCTGGCAGCTCCAGCCTTTCCTTCTCCCCTCCTCCCTCCAGGGCAAGCTGGAGATTGAAAGACCTTTGTCTTTTTGAAAAGCATGTTTTAGCTTAGTTGTGGGTGCAGATCAGTGTTAAATGCAGATCAGCTGTGGGTTTATTCTGCCATCATGATTATCTCATGTATAAGGCTCCTACCCTGCCCTTTTCTGCTTTACCTGTAAGCACATAATGTGATCCACAGTGCCCTTGAAGCCAGTACAGAAGCATCACTGGCAATCCAGGGTGCTGGGTTGGATCTCAGGTGCAGCATTTCTGACACTGCAAAATCCAGTCATACATTGCAGCTCACAACAATCTCCTCTTTCTGCTGAGAGGTCTGATACAATGCTATGAACCAGTGTACATATTTTTACATTTTCCTGTGGACTTTGTTCAGTGGGAAGCAGTATTACTCATCAAAGCAAGAAGAGAGACATTAAAGAGGAAGGCAGCATTGTTCATTAATGTAGAAAATGGAGAAAAAAATAACCTTCATCTTTTGGGTTAAGCCCAAAAATTTAATGGACGTATATTGGCATGAACAATCATAGTTTTCCTCACTTCTCATTCACACTGAAGAATGTAGTAGCATCAGCCATCTTCCACTTTAACCAGCATCTGAAACTAAATACTTCTCTTGTTAGATGAAAAACATCAATTAACAAGTACACCCATTTAGCTTTATAAATTCCATAGAAACGAGAATCCACTATTCCTCCTTGGTATCAAAGAGAGTTTGAGCCAATGCTAAAGTCTAAACCATTTGTCTTCATAGTGGCTTTTGCAAACTCTGTCCTTCTCTGCTGACAGGGAAAGTTGCTAAGTGAAGGATAAATATGGAAACCACAATTTGTGAGTAACTTCCGCTGGCAGGTTTTCATACTCCTACCACAGATGTTAAGATCAAATTTTGTTACTGTCCCTCAAAAAGGGAGTGAGATTAAGGGAATTAAACAAGGTATTTAAAATGTCCAAGTTCACATTAGGATAGGAAAATCCATACACTTTGTCAAAGCTTGCCACTCTTGCTGATACTGGCTTCACTTGTCTTGATTTGAAGCTTTTCAAGTCCTGTAACTACAGAGGTGAAGCCAGATCTGGTGTTTTGAAGTAAAATATTTCTTTTCTTCCTGCCTTTCTTTAACCATTCCTCCTCTTAGGAAAAAGGATGCGGAGAGATTTGCAATCTCTATTCTATTTACTGTGCCAGTGGATAGCTAGAAGGCACTCACCTGAAACATCTAATTTTGGGTTCCTATGGGACAGCTATTCCCCAAGTTTGCTTTGTAGAAAAGTTCCACTTACACTCAGTGGTCCCAGAACTTCACATCATTCAAATTGTTATTTTCTAACCTTCCCTTGCACACCCCCATTTCTCCACAGACAACTGTTCTTACCACAAAGATCAATTACCGGGTTAACCTAGAAACTGAAAACAATCACTTCCACAGCTCAAGTCCCCAAAGAAAGATTAACTTGGCCTTTTTTTAAGGAGGTGGTGCAAGGGACAAGACTCTTAGCTGTTATAAACCATCACATTCCACTAAAGTCAAAGGATCTGTATGTTTATAACCACCTAGAAACTGATTCTTTCTGTTACTGTCGTGTGTATTCAAATTGTGTCTCAGCATTTTGGCCGCAGAGCAGGACTCCAGCAGACATGCTCATGTACACTCAAAACTTGACATCTTAGACACAGATAAAGCTTTGTAAATTCTGTTGTCCTTTAAGAACAGGAATTAGTAACCTTTGAACTAACGCATTTCTCTCCCTTCTCGTGTCAGGCGAAACCCACTCCACTTTCACCTCATCGCAGATGCAATTGCCAAACAGATCCTGGCAACTCTGTTCCAGACATGGATGGTCCCTGCTGTGCGCATAGACTTCTATGATGCAGATGAGCTCAAGGTAAAGACAGACAGACAGACACAGGTGTCAGTCATATCCTTCTGGTTGGATGTCATCCCTTTGTTACTCATCTCCCTTGACTGGTGACTTGCAGGGGAACTACTGCCTGAAATATTCTCCTTGATGACAGCTAATTCTAGCTGTCATGACTGTAACCCCAACTACACTTACCTAGAAGATATTAAATGGCTAAAATCAGTGCAGTTTCTCTGCTAATGGAGTATGTTGTTCAGTAGCTTAGAATTTTACCTGCTGTCAAGAGGATTCTGGCTGTCCATCTGATCACTTTATGTTTTTCTAAGGATGCTTCCTAGTAGTAATGGTGAAATCCTAAGTACCTTGTTCAATAAGCCCCCAGGTCTGCTACTGGGAACACTCAACTGCCCTGCATTCCTTAAGCCCAGCTGTGTAACACCATAAGTACACACACTGTGATGAGGTATCAGTAGTACAATACCTTTTTTTTTTTTATCTGGATGCCCGTCCAAAAGGAATGAATGTGAAAAGAGTTCATATTACTTACTCAAAGTAATTATCTTTTCGTAGTTACAAAGTTTAAATCGGAGCATGGAGACACAGCATTGATTTTGAGCTGTATGTTTTTTACCTGTGGAGGTAGAATGAAGTGTTAGGATTTTAGCATTTGGGGTTGGTGGCAGTAATTTGTATGACTTATCAGACTGTTCTGAACAGTACCCTGAAACAAGGAATAAAACAAAATTTAGCAAATTGTTATGTTAATTATGGGGTAAATTCAAAGCACACCACATTGTGGAATATTAAATACAAAAGGCTTTATAAAGAGATGGAAAAGGAAAAAAACATGATTCTTGAGAAAAATACTTTGTTTCTGTTTTTATTTTTTATTGGTTCTTCTACATGAAGCCATAAGCCAATATTAACCTAATTAGCCGAAGATCTTCCTTCTGTTCTTTATAGCTTCATAGCAAGGAGGAGGTTTGTTCTTATAAATCTTGTACGTGTCTGTGTTACATGTGCTTTTATGCAAATTGTAGGGTTTTTAATTAGCCTCTCTGCTGGGGAAAACAGACCTCTTAGTGTTTTCCTTCTGGTCATTTGGGTATGGTCCAATCTAGTTGAGTAAATAATAACCAAAAGAGCTTACTTCAGTGATCCCCAAATTTATTATTTATAGGCAAAGTGCTGAGCAGATACGAGGCTACACAGCAAACTAGTTTTGTCCCTCCCTCTTCACTCAGCCTTGATTTTTATATGACTGGTGACCTAAATCAACGCTGGACTATCTTGCATGTAACCTATAGGCTTTAGGTTGAGGACCAATTTCTAACTGGATGCTGGTATTGATGTATGAATAGGTCTTTCCAGATTTGCCACTGTTTTTCAGAGCTCATCGTGCTGCATACCAAGCTATTTTCCTGATTTCAGTGGACAGAAAACCACAGTATATAGTACTGAGCATAGGGGAATGTGACAGACACTGCCAAAGGAGAGCAAAGAGTTATAAATATAAACAGAGTTTTTAAAAGCCAGGAATGATGCTGGCTCATATCCAGATCGTTCTGCAGGTTTTAGCAAAGAAGACAGAGGAGCTGTTTACAGACAGCTGTAGGAGCTCATCTCATTTGTTTCCTGTGTAGCCCCTAGAGAGGATTTAATGATTGCTTTGGGTTCATGTATTTCACCTGCACTCTTGGGAGCTGTATTATGCTGTGCAGTGTTAAGAAAACATGGAGCTGATGCTGGATGTTTACTAGAAAGTCTGTCTTTCTGTGGAGTGATCTATGAATTCACTGTTACAGTATATACTATGTTTGGGTTTAAATGACCCTCCACAGTTCTTTTTTAAACCTGTAATCAATACCAATTCCTGACATTTAAAAGGGTTTAGACTGAGCAATAGCATGGGAACTTTCTGTTTAGCTTTCATTCAGCAATGTTCAATTGTTTTGGAACGTATTTTAGCTGCTGCAGAAAACATTTCATTTCGAGTTTGCCTTTTTCCCGTTGGATATGTATGAGCTTCCAGCCTCTTCCTTCTAATGCAGCAGGAGCTGGCATGTTAGATTAAGCCCTGAAGCCCTGGGAAAAGTCCTGCTTCTGCTCCTGTTCCTGCTCAAACAGTGGAAGGGAGCACATAATATTAGATCCTCCATAAATAGTATGGATGCTTTTTTGTTTTCAAGGAGCTATTTAGAATTCAGGCAACAGTTTCCACTAGTATATTAATTTTTTAAAAGGCAGAATTTGGAGACTAAAATATTTGGCAGTGTTTCTTAACATATCCTGCATATCTTAAAATACATGCTGTTTAACTTAGAGCAATCAGTGTCTTGAAGGAAGGTGTAGAAAGTTAGGCTTGGCTGTGGCTATTGTTTTCTCTCAGATTTTAGAGGAAAACTGGACACTCCATTGCAAGAATGGGAAGAAAAGGTACCACAAATTATATCAGAATTTCTGGAGGCCAGCAAACCAGCATATCTGCTTTGCTGCTGTGAATTAAGCATGTCAGGTGCTCCTTTTAAAATTTAAAGAAGTCTTATTTTCCCTTTTGCAAGGTGGCAGCTGTTCACATTCATGTTGCACCACGAAGAGCCTAGGTTCATTCTCTCCCTAGAAGCAGGTGCTGCAAAACTACCAGCAACCTGCCTGGAAGAGGGATGGAAAGAGAGAATGGAAAGATATACCAGGGAAAGGTGTATCTTTGCTTGGGGCACATGAGAGGGGATGGGACAGAAGAGGAGCAGACTGGACTGTGGAGCTGAGCCAAGATAACAGCGTTTCCAAGAAGAGGGTCAGACAGTTGAGATGGCAGCTTGCTGGGTGTATTTCTTTAAACCAGTTAACAGCCAGTTCTACTAAGATGCTTGTAACCTCCCCCAAAATAACTCGGCCTGTCTCCTCACTGCCTTGCTGATAACCCAGGGGAGATAAATCGGTGCTTAAAAGCTCTCCCTCAACTTCCAAGCTGTTCAGATTGTGAATGCTCTCCCATTAGCTCAACTTGCTGCATGCAGTTAGTAATCAGCAGTAAGCATCCTTGAAGTGTGGGCTGCTGATAATGGTGCCAGTAATTGAACTATTCCACAGCTACATACTTCTTTCTTGCTCTGCTCAGTATGGCCCACACATAACTCTTCCAAATTTGTGTGGTCACATATGGCTGTGGCTGCAGACTGGAAAGTTACTTGGCAATGTAAATTCACTTTATATGATCACTTTAGTTGCATTAGTCAACTTTGGTCCTCACGCAGGAGATATATCTATTACAGCAGTGCATCCCATGAAATAACTGGAAACTGAAAATGGTCTTCTTTGAACATTAAAAAAAGAAATAAAACTACCTGTGAAACATTGATCCATTGCAGCTGAGACTTGCAAATATCAGGCTGCAGGATACTGTGGGTTTTTCAGTTCAGTCTTACATGAAGAAACTCCAGAACAAACTATTGAAAATGTTCAGCTTGTGCACTTGGCTTCTGCACTTCATTGTTTAATGTGGAATCTCATGTCAGTTCACTCACAGGGAAATAAAGGCATTAAACCCGTTGCTATCGGTACTGTCCCAGAGCAGAAGGAGCAGCTGATAAGGCAGTACTGTATGTGATGGGTGGAATACAGATGAGGTGAGTTTGTTTTCCCAGATGTTGCCTGACACACTGATGACAACATCAGGTGAACTGAAGGAGGCAGAATGTGGAATGAGCAGCTGCCTGCTCTGCTGTGAGTAAATGGCCCTGATACACAGTCTCTTCATCACTGATAGAGCAGAAAAGCCATCTCCTTTAAATCGTTCAGCCCACATCTGCTGCAGTTGGTTTATGAACTTGAAGGGATGGTGAGTAGGTTTTTGTAGTAGATGAACATTTGACCTGGAAGTGAAATGTGAAAAGCTCAATTCTTTGCTGCATATATGGACAATATTCCAGCTTTTACTGTTCCCAGAAACAGTAGACCTCAAATCTGACTACCAGTGTCAAGTCTGCACACTCAGTCAAAATTAGTGTTCTGATCCAGAGAGCACAGCCAAACTGGGATAATACATGGTGTAAGGATCACCTGTCTTTGGGCATTTACTTTAGTGTGAGATGAGTTTCTTCTTAGCCACTTTCATCTGAACTTTGAAGACAGTTCACTAGGTCGGATAGTGACATCATTGGGACAGACATCACAAAATATTCTGAGTTAAAAGGGACCCACAAGGGTCATCAAGTCCAGCTCCTAAGTGAAGGGTCCATACAGAGATTGAACCCACAACCTTGGTGTTATTGGCACCATGCTCTATCCAGTTGTGCTAAAGGGCAAGGGCTATGAGAGTTTAGCAGGAAAAGAAAGTTTAATTCTTTAATTATGTTCACAGTGTATCTGGCTCTCAGGGCTGTGCCTATGTGCACCCCCAGTGCACTTAAATTCCCACAGTGGTCCAGGAACTCCCAGGCTTCTTGTCTGCACAGATGAGATAAAGGGCTGGTTTGAGACAGCAGACCATGTTAAAAGCAGGTGATTGATAGAACTGCTGGCCATCTGCACAAGAAGTATTTGACAGCTTGTTACAGGAGCGGTCCCAGTGGGAATTTGAGACAGTTCTTGAGATTTCCCAGGCAGACCCTGCTGTGCCTAGACCAATTTGTATGCTTAAGCATGTCGATTAACACCCTGGGCAAAGAATCTGGCTGTCCCAGATATTCACAGACAGTTCCTGCTGCAAAGTTAATCAATTGTACAGGAGTAAGGCAATCAATAGAAACAGTTCCTGCATGTGTAGAAATGATCATGTAGGACAATCTTTTGTACTCACTTAAGATATTTGGGAAATGTTTTCTATATAGGTGAAGGTGATCTATGCATCATGCATGTCTTGCAGTGGTCAGGTAGGACCACAGGCCAGCTAGGTTACAAAAAATGTACAGAAACCTGTTTTAGGGAGTCTTACCCAATCCAACTAAGATGACCCAATAGAACCCGTGCTATGGAGACTCTCTTTACCATCTAGACAGCAACCAAGTGTCCTGTCTGGCACATTGTACTGGCCATGCAAAAATTATTCTAATTCAAAATCCCAATAATTTAGCTGTTTTAAAGTATGCTCAGTTTGTGAGTGTCTTTGCAGCAAATTGCACCAAAATGCAGCTCAAATGCCAGGAAGTCTTTGGATACCAGCAGAAACTCTTCCAGCAAATGATAGCAGTGATAGAGTTGTATATATTGTACATTGCCACCTACCAACTTTGGAACCAATGATCAAACAAATACTTCTAACAGAATGGCAGAGACGACCTGCTAACATGGGAGAGAGGGCCTGACTGGCAGGTGGGAAGATGTGAGAGTGTATTTGATGAACAGATTATTAGCTTGGTGTTTTTCACATCCGCTGCAGAGGGTGACTACAACAGCAGTGTTGATAAAGCCTTGAACAGTAAAATTGGTCAGCATTCTCCTGCCTTCCACCATCTTCCTGGTCAAGAAGTTCCACTGGATGTTGCAGCCATCCATAACAATTTATTTCACAGTAATAGTGACTGACCCTAAACTCTCATGGATGTTAATGGTTTCATTGTATTTGCATTGCACTGCATGCAGATCATACGTTGTTAAGGGCAGTGCAGGATTGTTTATCTGTTAAGTAGTTCACTGCATGCCTCGAAGGCAAACACACAAAGTTATAAAGCAGAAGTACACTACTTTCCTTCCTTTCTTTTCCACTTCATATGCAAGATCTAATTGCTGTTAATGCAATACAGAATGAGAAACCCAGCATCTGTTTATGTTTACATTCATTTTCACAGCAGTAAGTATTCAATTCAAGTGTTTCTACAGCACTGAGGTTTTGATCTAAAACTGTCATGTGTTACAGGGGGCTTGCAGTGTTCCTGCAATTCACCAGCCTTTTGTCTTTCTATGAACTTGCCTACTGCACGTCAGTAAAATTGTAGGCATAGACTGCTGTTTCTTCCTACCCTTTCTCCTTCTCTTTATTTTTTTTTAATATGCAAATTTAAGATTTTGAAAAACAAAGCCCATAATCAAAACATTTTACAGATTTTTATAACATGTGTGCCTTAGTTTTAGACTTGAATTTCCACATTACAATTGAGATTTTGAGTATTTGCTAATGGACACAGAATACTAGAGACCTGAAGTCTCAGGTGATGAAATATGCTTGTGGTTGTGACACAGTGCTACCATGTTAAAAAACAGGGTCTTTTATCCATGGTTTTCAGTACAGATGACTGGACATTAACAGACCAGGTTTTGTAAGCCAAGATATTTTCCTTCAGACTGTTTGGGAGGAAATTAGTATCCACCAAGAAACAGATAGCAATTCAAACTCCCCAGCACAGTGGAACCTTTGTGAAGTGGTCAGAATCTGTCTGTGCAGACTGAGTAGCCTAAGCAGTACTTCCTCTGCCCTCCCAGTCCCTCTTCTGCACAAAAAAAAGAGCCATGAAACATTGAAGACTATTATTTAGATGTGTTTTCCATTATTATTAAGACCTAGAATATGAAGAAAGTAATTTTACATAAAATCAAACTGGGTCTTGCATTTCTGCCTATTCTAAACAGGTGGTCAGAAAGAAGTGCCATGGAAATTGCTGAGGCTGGTCAGAAATTGGTCATGATAATGGAGTCATGGAGCCTTTCTGACTTGACAGTTGTCATCTGCTTAGTGACATGTAGCTTTCATGAGCAGCCTCAACCTCTGACTTTGGGGAGGGAGCCAAGATTCCAAATGTGGTATCGTTTTTTGCAGATTTTTGTGTAATTTCTCTTCAGATTTACAGATGTAGTCAGTTAACTTGAGATGTAGAACTGTTAGAGTTTGGTATAGTGGGGTGAAGCCCAGTGTGATGCAAGGAGGTGTAGTATTTCCTGGGCCCCCTTCAAAGGTCCAGTCTGCCTGCTGTGTTCCATTGTGCAGTGATTCTGCTGCTGTTCCAAAAGAAAGCCTCATGTCTGACTTTGTAAACCCCCTGTACTTTCCTGCTGTTACTGGTGCTTTGAAAAAACAGTGGAGTTCTTCATTAGTTTTATAAGTTCTAATTGCTGTGGGCCTCTCTCTGGAGTTCCACCTTTTTCTTGATTCTTGGGGAAAGCAGTACGGTTGTTCTGTTCTGCCTCCACCAGGAAGATGGGATAGCTGCTCTTTGTAACATATGTGGAGTGAGGAATAAGGAGCCAGCTCTCTTCCACTTAACATCACCCACATTTGTATCATAGTAGCTGATTGTGACATTTCAGTAGCAAGGATTTTTGTTTGGCATTCAGCTTCTTAAACATTGCTCATTGCAGCAACATGTTCTCTGCACCCCCGGGGAAGGCAGTTTTAGCAAAGAACGAGAAAAAGATGAATAACTGCACATGAGATTTTCCAAAAATTATTCAGTTTGACAAAAATTAAAAAGCATGCCCTGGAAAAAAACTTAAAAACACACAAGCTCTCGAACTAACTTCAGCAGCTATTGCTTGTTCCGTGCATCCCCATTACAACAACTTCTTTCTCAAGCATTATCATCCATCTGTGAGAAACGAAAGCATTTTGCAGTCCTAACCTTGGACATACAGAAGTTATTTGAACACTTTGATCTGCATGAGGGGTGTAGGTTTTATATCCCCTCTACTCACTGGGGAGAGTTAATGGTCATCCTGTGCTCCAGCACAATTTCTTTTTCTGGCACCTGCAGGTAAAAAGCTGGGAAGACATATAATGACTAGAGCTTAGATGGTCTTAGATCTTAATGGCTTTTCACCTGCTCACAAGGACACCTCCCTGTCAAGGGACATTCAGTTACTCACAGAAGAATGGCAGTGATTGTTCAAGGCATTCGTAGTCAGGATCAGTATTGATGTGAGCATCTTACCAAAATATTTTGTGACCCTTGCTTTTAGATTTACAAAGAACTGAAGTATATGTATTTCCATGTTTGATTGATAAGCTGAAAACGATAGGAGGCTGAAAGGACTCCAAGAATATTCTTGATTCACCACCAGGGAGCTGAAACTGTTAGATTTTCTCATTTGTAAAGTACCTGGTGTTGGCTTATTTCTGAGAAACAGCTGAGATTCGGGGAAGTGTTGGACAACAGATCAGATGTCAGCTACTTCCCATGGAGCAGTTCAGCAGGCAGTGTAGGCACAAAATATTCTGAAGGACTGGGGCTGAAATAGTCATTCTTGTGGAGAAAAATGAAGTTCATCATGTTTGTTCACCTTTTTGTGCCACTTTTTCGCAGCGCTGGAAATGACAAGCCGTGCTGTGTGCCTGGCACAGCACAAGCACACGGTGAAGTCACTCTGGTCACAGGTCTTGGGAAACCATCTCAGTCTGCATGAGGGTGTCCAGGCTGATTTTAGTCTGAGTACTTGCTTTAAAGGGGGGATCTATAGCAACATTATTAATGAAATGCCATTGATAGTACCTCTTTTTGAGTCAACTTGATAGGAGAACATTTGAACTTCTCAATTGAGAATTTTTTTTTTCTGTCAGTGGAGTTGTCACTTTTCAGGTCAATCTGAAATCCTACAAAGTTTCAGTTTTTTGAGATACTTAGTAAGGTTATTATTGAGATGCCACTGATGGTAATTTGACCTGAGTCATTTCTCTTAGCAGACCTATCACTTTTCAGATCACATGATTTAATCCTGTGGAAGTTTCATTATTTGAACTTAAGTTGATGGTGGCTAGGTTTCACCCTTTCAGAAACAAAGATGAAAACTCAGTAGTATTTTGATGCCCTGCTAATCTTCCCATGTACTCCTCCATGACTTCAGGTTTGACCCCTTTCACAGCTGAATGGATTCCACAGTTTTTAGCTGACACAGGTGAAAACCTATTAAATCGTCCCATCTGTATTGTTTCAATGAGACATTTGGGACTTCTGTTCGCCTATCTGATTGCAATCTTATCTGACGGTCTTTAGGGTGAAACTACCAGAGTACATGGAATTAGTGTGCCACTGGCAGTCTTAGCCCTCACAGGGATGTTTCAAGAAGTGTTTCAAGAAGTTTTAAGAGTTAAATGCCTGTTACATGGACACTTCATTTAAACACCACTCATGCAAATTCACTGTTATCTGAAGTATTTGATGATATTTAACCAGAAGCTGGGCAGTTATCTAGACTGATGCCATGAACTTCAAGTTCAGTATTTCTTGCTTTGAAGGAGCCCAGTTTTCCCAATGTCTTTATTTTCTTCAGATTGTTTCTCTAGTTAGTGCTGCATTGTTTGAGAGACATCTTAGCTCCTTCTAATAACAAAGAAAAAGAACACTTTTTCTCCCCATCACATTCACTGCTTCTTACATTAGGTTGTTGTTAGTTTTGCTTGTTCATAATTGCAATACTTTTTATCCTTTATTATTCTCTTATTCCAGATGTATTCCTGGAGCATTTTAGTCCCCAGGAGTTTTGATCTATTGTAATGCTTACCATGGGAGAAAAGAACACTGCGTCGTGTAATTTTTGTTCCCGTGAAGCAATAATTGCAATATAAGAAGTTCCACTCACCTGTCCTCTAACTTTGCAGGAAGGAAATTATTTGTTTTCCTGCAAATTCTTTGCTTTTGCTGGAAATAAGAGACATAAGATTTCTTTATGGGATATAGCATTTGTTCCACTAGTTGGATGTGCTTTCCATCCACTGATGGCCTTTTTCTGGTGCAGCATTTTCAGCTGTTAAAGTTTTACCATTCTTACTCTTTAGACAGAAACAGTAAAAGTTTAGGTCTGAAGAAAGGTGATTTTACTGCGGAGATGCCCAGTAGTAGGTAGGGATTTTCTTTTGAATAGAAGAATGGATCATTTTTGTCATATGTATTTGCTATGTTTTGACTTTGTGTTAGGATGTCGGAGGTCTGGTGGAACCGGCATTCCCACATCCTTCCCACAAACCATCCTAGGACATCAGGAGGATTCTGCACTGAGAGGGTGCTTGGTCACTCTTAACAGTCTTGCCAGGGTCATGTCACAAAGCTCTTGAGCTCTGGCCATGACTCCAAGCCTGACACAGAGTTCACGAAGCAGATGGACAGCCCTCTTAGTCATAGGGTTAAGTTTTAGGTAGTCCTGTGAGGAGCAAGGAGTTGGACACGATGGTTCTTATGGGTCCCATCTAACTTGAGATAATCTATGATTCTATAATTCCTTATTTTGCAGCTCTGTCTGTTGGCTACTGTTTTGTATGGATAGGAACAGGGCAAGGATCTTTCAGGGTTAAAATGGTGGGGAGTCATTCCCTCAGCATTTTTGGTATTTGGTTGGGGATCTTTTTTGCATGTGATAACTGGTGTTCTAGACCTGCAATCTCCTGCCAGGCATTACTCTATCAGCAATAGTCACTGTAACTGTTCTGCAACCTTCTTTCATCATCCTTAAAACAGGATTTGCCTGTAGGGAGAGAATCTCACTTCAGATAAATTTTTTGTCACTGAGTTGAGGCTGTTGTCTATCCAACATAACATACATTTATGCAGGATATGGTGTTGCTTTTTCTTCTGGACAGTGCATCTTGATGACACCTGTCTGTTATCCTGACATCATACAAAATCCAGGCTGTGTGCCTCTGCACTTTGATCCCAAGAGCTGCATGGAAATTTGCTACTACATGGAATGGCTGCAGCTAATGTGCCTGTACTTGGACAGTTACTAAAGTCAAAAAGCTGTCAGTTATAATATTTTCATGGATTTGTATCTTCCCTGATGAATTGGTACAAAGAGCTTGTTGATTGAGTTCACTAGCAATTAAAGCAGGCAATTGATCTTTCTTATCTTCCCATACCAGTGAAGCAAGAAGGGCAGCCATGAGTTTTCACTGGACAAATTCTAGCCAGATCTACCTGTCAGTCAGCTTTTAGCAGAAAGCTCTGGCTTCCTGCCATTTTATCTACTTCAGCTTGTTTGTCTCTTCTCACTCATTCACTGACAGAAAGAAAAAAAAAAGGCTTTATCTTAGCTTCTAGGGAAGATTTGTACTTTGCCTTTTCTGGAGAGGTGGGGCTGGGAGGCTGGTGTTTGTCTGGTTCTCACTGACCTCTCTTGGGATGCTCAGACTCTTGTAGGTCCCTCCACCCTTGACTGCTGCTCTGAAAACGCTGGAGTTGAGGCCAGAGCCCCAACGGAACAAGAAATAGCACTAACTGAGACTGGCCAGACTTTTCTGTTCTGCAATCCCATCTTGAACAAATGAAGAGAGGAAAATAAAAAGAGCATTCAGCATTTTGGAGATAGCAAGAAATAGTGAAGAAATTTACAAAGTCTCAAATGAGAGTAAAGAAAAGGACTCAAATGGAAATTGGCCATTTGAGTTTGATTGGGCTAAATAAGGTGGGAGAAAAGCCAGCCAAATACCTAAGGGAAGGGAAATAGTCCTTAAGGATCCCAGTAGGTGAATTATGTTTGTGGTTATTTCTTTTCTGAAGACACTGTATGGTTGAATGTTTTGTTACCTAAATGGCAGAGACAAAAAAAACCAAAAAACCAAAAAAATACATCAGTTTTTTACTTGTGTCTGCAGTTGCATCCATATAAAGCATATTGGTTCCAAAACCAGAGCATGGATAAGCTCTTGGCACCCTCAGTTAATTTTGTTATTAAGGAAGTTGTTTTGAAGAAGCATCCTTAAATCAGGTTTTTCCCACTTGTCTGCCCTTTGTGTGCATGTGTGTACTGTCGAGAGATTTGGAAAGAAAGAAAAAAAAAAAGAAGAAAAAAAATCCTCAGCATCAGTCACGCAGTGTTATGGACTTTGTTGCAGATTTGGGAATTAATTTGCAGTTATTTTCCTTTGCTGTATGCTGATGCTGATTTGGGAGGTTTTGTTTGTTCTGCCTTTTTAATATCTAATCTTCCTTTCCAGTTGTGGCTTGCTCCACAGTTTCTGGATTTGCTCTACATTATCCAGGACCCAGAGGTTCAAATAATCATCCATTTCTATCTCAACCTTTTGCTTACTGCTATTTGTATCCAGACTTGTTGCATGCATGTGTGGAAGATATCATCTGTTTCTTAAAGTGAAAGATGAGACAGAATTCTGTTAAAGTCACTGGTGCTTCTGTGATGAGTAAGAACAGCAGCCACAAAGGCCAGCAGAAATGGAAAAAATATTTTAGCAGAGATGGATAAATTCCTTTCTCCTTACAGTTGTTTCTTAGTGCAAGTTTTATTATTTCTTAAAATACTCAGAAACCAGAAATTCTGAATCTAGAGGAGTTACCCAGCGTTGCTGGGTTTTTGGTTTCCTTGACAACCATTCATATAAATAGTAAGGACTTGTTATAGGGGGGGAATATCAGTATAATCAAAATCTGTGAATCACCCAGGAGAAAACTAAATTCAATGTTGAAGTTACAAGTTATCCAGCAAACATTAATAGAAGGGTCTGTTTTTGTTTGAATAAGGCTCTTCTGTTAATGTTTGCTGGATGCCTGACAAGGATGGAGCAAAGGCAGTGATTTTCTGAAGGTGAGATGCAAGGAGATTCCTTTTGGCATTCCTTCTGAGAAAACTCTTAGTGGTGACAGTAACCTTCTTCCTCAGCATTTTTGGTGACTTGCAATTTCTCTCAATCTAGGTTGCTTTTGCTATTATTATTATTGTTATCTGTAAAAATGGAATGTGTTAAAGGCAGGCATGAATGTTTACCCATATTTAAATGCCAGCCTGTTTGTCTCCTTTCTCAATGATTCAGTTAACCCAGTCTCAGCAGCAAGGTATTGATGCTGCTCTCCTGGAAGCAGGAGAGTGAGGAAGGGGGTCAGTAACATGTCCCTGCAAAGAGCTTAGATATTGGGAGGTATAGTCTATGTGAAATGGGAAGGATTATCCTGGAACTCATCCTGATTGGTGCTAGTGCTGCTGGAATTGTGACTCAAGTTTCAGGAATGTGGGAAGAGGTATGGCATGTATTCACAGCAGGATGAAGTTCTCCCTGTATGAAAAACAGTGATGAGAAAAACTGTGCATCAAGAAAACTTCCTGTCCTGTGCCAGCAAATGAATATTGTTTGTTTACCCCCTCTTTTTATGCTTTGTATTGCAAATGATGAAACGTGGTCATCATAAAAATGGTGGCAGTATTTTCCTCCAGTTTAGAAATGACGTGAAAGCCCCACTTCTGTTAGCTTTGTCTTAAATGAAGGCCAAATGATTTAAGAAAACAGTATCTTGCTACTTGTAGCGTTCACAGTAGCAGCAAAGCACTAAGCAGGTAATGAAAAAGCTGTGAAAACAAGTTGTCAGCTGCATCTAGAAAGTTATTTATCCAATCTGAGGAAATAACAATTTGTATTGTTACCTGATTCACACATTGGAATTTCAGGGTTGTTTCCCATCCCTGGGACATCTGTAAGGGCTGCCTGAAGCCAGCAGCTACAAAACACTTTGGCTGGTTTTCCTTCACAGAGATCCCTCCTGCTGTAAGTTCTTTCAGCATGTAGATTGCACTGGTTTTCAGATCAGCGTCAGGTACAATTCAGCTGCAACTTGTGCAGATTTAAAACACTCTATGATTTTGCTGTGGCCTGGAAGTTTTGCTGTGTTTGCCTTTTTCTAAGATTTCAAAGTTAGTTTTTCACCTGACCCATGCAATTTTCAAGGAAAATTGTGCTTGTGTTGAGGTTGGTAAGAGCGAGTAGATGCTGAATACTTTTGGATATCCATGTTTCCGTTGAGACGTTCATTGCAAAACCTAATTCACATTTCTCTTTATTTTAATCACTTTATTCTAGATGCCACATATTTTTAATGACCTACAGCCTCTTGCCAAGGCACTGACCTTCCTGGTGTTTTTGTGGAGTCAGCTGATCAGCAAGGGTATCTTTTATTTGGAGTGGGGAAGAGGATACTCTGTCATAGCTCTGGATTATTTTGATTGATTTTTTTTTCCCCCAAGCATATTTAGGAAGATGCAGTGAAAGTAGTGACAAAATCAATACGGTATTGAGGGATGCATTTTTCCAGGGTGAATGTTTAAGGACATGCTGCTGGGAAAAACACTTCACCAGCCAAAATTCCATCTTACCACGCTGACCAAGAAGCACTTTTTGTAGCAGAGGGTGCTATGGTGCTATATATTCTGTGGGACAATGAGGAATTTCATTAAGAAAATGGAAAAAAAATACTGTTTTAATAGAGAAGGGGGTCTGACAGCAACATCTTGAAGTTCAACAAGAAGTGCAAAATCTTGCACGTGGGAACCAACCCATGTGCCTGGACATGCTGAGGGCTGCCCAGCTGGAAAGGGGTTTGGCAGAAAAGGATCTGAGGATCCTGGGGGACACCAGGTCAAACATGAGCCAGGAATTTGCCCTTGCAACAGTGACTGTATTAGACAAAACATTGACAGCATTTCTTCTGGTAGGGAGGTGATCAGAAGTCATTAACTGGGGAAATGCTTTTATTTATAGAAGGCAAATGCAGTCTTAAGTTTATGCAGTTGCTAGCTAAAACTTTTGAGAGCTTTTTTTCCATGGTACTGTTATACATCACTTCCCAATCCAAAAAGCACATAGCAAATGAGGTTGTTAGACTTTCTGTCAACCTGCAGTGCTTCAGAGAAGTTGGTAAACCATGAGAGAAACATGTACAGTCCTGCAGTCCCATATAGCCATAGTTCAGCCTCCTCTAGTTTTGTGCTTGCTGTTGTTTTGGTGCTTCATTCTGTGTGTATGTAAACAAACACTAAGGTAAGACAGCTAAAAACATCATCTCTTTTCTTGGGCTTCATCTTACTACTCTGTTTTTCATTATTTTAGTTATGTGAAAAAGAGAAAAGTAGTATTTGCAAACAAAGTATGGCTGTATGTAAGACTCATAACCTTCAAGAGCATGAGGTTTAAACAGAAGTGTAATAATAATTGAATTTAATTAATTGGACTTCTAGGAAATATGAAACTGTATTTATATTCATTAATTCAACCTAATTAATGATTGAAAATCCACCAAAAGTTATTAATCAGCAAAAATACTACTAGTAGCTTCAAAACTGGTGCAAATTGCTGCAGGATGGGAGTCTCTATGGGGGCAGGATTGCTGTAGAGTTTCCCTGGCTTTATATTCTTCAGAACACACTTACAACCATGCACTACCTGGTGCCAGCTGCTGAGCTCAGTGGATGCTTCATATGACATAATACAGGCACTCCGAAATATTTGTCCTGCTGTGTTGGTCACACATTCTGTTCATGTTGGTGCTGTTTTCCAAACCTGTTTTATGCTGAGCCTGCAAGTTCAAGTCTCCCTCCCTTTCAGAGAGGCTCAAGTGGCTTGTCCTTGTACAGACACTGCACTTACAGCTGTGAAGGCAGAATTCACCTGGGAAGCCTGGGCAAGTTTCCCCATCATCTGTTAGTGGGGGAAAAGAGCATATTAAACAAATGACACAATTTCCTAGAAGAAGTGCAGTGTAAGAGTCAAAGTCTGCCTAGATATGTTTGTGATGACTCGGTACAAGAGTTGTGCTTTGTGATCATAACGCATGGGCAGCCAGACTCAAGTGTTTTTCAAAATAAAAATACCGAAATACATGGGAATTTAGTCACTCTACAATTCGTTCACAGAGGATGAGCCACCATTTCCCCTCTCTTAGTCAAGGAAACGGGGAAACTTGATTTTAAGCTCCATGTCTGTGTCAGCCTTCTCTCTTAAAAATGACACTTTTGCTAACTGTAATGAACATTTATACAGTGGTGGCAACTGTGAGAAGGCTGAGTCAGGCTGTGTACAGCAACTGTGATTTAGTCAGCTTTTTCCAGAGACAGAGCACAGTTAGGGAAGACAGCTTGCTGGTGGAGTATACTTGAACTTGGGAACTTGCTCCCACTTGCCTGGTGTTTGCCAGGTGATGTTATGTGCCGCATGCAGATTCAAGGGCATGTGATTTTTATATTCAAATAATTTAGATAGTTCAGTGTGCTTTCAGTCTTCAATTAAGAAAAGAGTAAAGATGGTTCTGATGAAAGACCTTCAGTGAATAGATGGTATTTCTCTTAACTTGAAAGATTCAACGTCAACGCTTGCTAAATGTTTTTCTTTACTCTTCTCTCATGAACAAAAATACACATCTTGAGAGCTAGAGATCCAAGGTGTGCTGTTTCTGCTGAACTGGGAATTATACAAATGGCAAAGGATGTCACACTGTTTTCTTTCACTCTCTTCTTTTACTAACTCTGTTTTTTAATGCTCCTGATGTGTATCTTCTAGGAATGTTTGTTCTCTGAAGCTGACTCTGATTTAGCTTGTAAACAGATGATTCACAAACATGCCATATATGAGCTATTTTAACTATGCTAGAGAAAAAAAACTGTATTAAAACTTACAGAAAGTATTTAGGCAATATTTAGAAAAATGTTTCTTTGACCAGAAGCCACACCTTCTCAGAAGACAGAGAGTCCCTTCCCCCTCCCCCCAGTAAAGATTTGGGGTGATACAGAATAACCTCCAGGTCCTGGCCAAAACTAGGACAAGGACTAAGCACTTATTCCAACTTTGTGCTCTTGTGGGGCGTATGGAGTTTTCTGTAACGGGAATTTGGAGCTGTTACATTATTCATGAATAGCAAAGCCATGAAGAAATTACGCTGGGGACAAATTAGGATCTGTGTTTGTGTCTTAGTCAACTCTGCATCACAGGGGAGAAAACTGTGGGTAAATTGAACCCACTGAGAGTTCAAGCTTCAACATATCCTCAAACCCAACACGTGCTAGCCTCCTGTGATGGACCGTTTGGAATAGGGGCTGCTCCTTTCATTTTTAAAAGTGATCCCTTCAGACATCAGGCTTCAGGATGGCAGGCTTTTGGCTTCTGTGTGCCAGATCAGAAGGAACTGCCAGACAAGGGTTTCTTCCCTGCAGTGGTGTTAGAAATTGGGAATCCTGAATGCAAAGACAATAACTGCACCTTGAAGGTGATTTACTTTTCCAACCACCTTTTACCTTCCCCGCTTGTCTCAGGCTGTTCATGCAACATATGAACCCCTGCCTTGCTAGGCTTATTTGCGTGAGCATACTGGCTCTTGTTCTGGAGAAATATTTCAATTAATAAAATGAGGGACATGCCATCCAAAATGAGTAACATAGCAGTGGGTAAAAGCAAACTCTGTAAGAGGACTGACTCTTTTAACATGCGAGTATGACTGGTCTAGCACAAGGACAAGTGGCAGATTCAGAACAATATGGTTTGCAGAAGCAAAGCAGACACTGCTTTGCTGACACCTTGATGTGATGGTCCATTCCAAAAGCCGCCATGTGGGAGAGCAGGGACCACAAATAACGAGAGTTTTGAGAGTGTGAATTTGAAATTATCTCTAAATTATCTCTCTGTTACACATAGAAGACATTTCTGGGGAGCATTGAGTTTTCAGTAAACCAAAGGGAACTTCACACTTCAATTTGCGCTTTCTGTTTTTATTTTGTGATAACCTGCTTTTCCTGCCTTTGCCCTTAAATTCTTGTCTTTGTCATTGAAGGTTTGCTCTACTTCCCTCTGTCTTTTTAATAAACTTTTTAGTGGGTGAATGCTCCGCCCTGATACAGGAATCCTGAGAATACAGAGAGAAGTTGTGTGCCATTTTAAAGGGAATAAAGCAGGTCAGCTTACTTCATCAGAGGCCTTGTTACTTTATATTCAAAAAGAAATGTGCTCTAAGCACCTATTACTTTCTTCAGCCGTGCTTCCAAATTCAGGAGCTCATTCTCTTACAGAAAGTTTTCTTTAAGGATTTTGGGGGAAATGAGTTTTTCTGTGCAAATGTTGTTTCATATAATAAAATTTACAATGGCAGTGAATAGATACAAGATAGTTAAACAGCAGAATAAATCTTCTCAATTTTATTAATACACTTAGTTTCTGCTGACTTTCTTGAAGGTGTAACATGCCGGGACAAATCCCAAAATCAAGCCCCCTGCAGACAAAATGCTAATTGAAGTTAATGAGAGCATGACTCAAGGAAAAACTTAAAATCTGGGAATTGTAGTGCATGCCCCTTAAAACAAACAAGAGGAGTTTCAGACAAGGGAAGTAGGAACTTTTTAAAAACTTCTATATCCCACTTTAAGCAGTAACTTTTGGTACTTGAGAACTTGAGTCTCATAGAAAGAAAACTGACCGTAGCTCATGGAACATCCTGGTGCCAGTACTACAGTGCATTATGGAATTTAGTCTCCCAACTTTATTTTAGAAGCTGAAAAAAAATGTTTTGTTTAGCCCTTACTGAAGAAATGAAAATGCTTGCATTTGCTACATTAAATATATAGAAACAAAAAATGTGGCTACAAGTGTTCTGTCACTTTCTCTACTTTGAGCATGTCCGTATGATCTCTCAGTAGTTTTAAGTTAAAGATGTAAGGCTTAAGGAAAATTTGAGTTTGGTTGAAAATATTTTTTTTGCAGTTTTCTGGCCCTTTATTTCAAATGACTGGCCTTTTGAAATTCTGACCTCCAAATCTGTAAAAAATGTAAGGGAAATATTATGCTTGTTACTTCTGCATTAGAGTCAGAAAATTTTGAAAATGACAAACACTTTTTTTTTTTGGTTGAAAATTAAACTAACATACAATACACCTGAAGTTTTAGATTAAAAACATATTTCAGTTTTATCAGGAGACATGGATGTCTCAGAATGAATTGTACAAGACCAGAAAGCCTCAACTAATTTCAATTATATTGTTTAAAGGGGTTGCCTCAAAAACACTTTTTTCGTAAGCTTTCAGAAACTTTAATGTATTTCAGAGCTTCTGAAGTAAATTTAAAAACAGGATTTTAGATGACTTTCCACCTCAGAGATCTTCCACTATTACAAGAAACTAGTGTCAGGAGAAGTTTCTCTCTCTAATGAAGATTTTTTTTTTTTTCCTCTTTCCCACTTTCCATTTCCTGTCAAGTCTGAAGTGTCTTGGATCCCCAACAAACACTACTCTGGGATTTACGGGCTGATGAAGTTGGTTCTGACTAAGACCCTACCTTCCAATCTTGAGCGAGTCATTGTCCTCGACACAGACATTACATTTGCCACTGACATTGCTGAGCTATGGGCCGTCTTTCACAAGTTCAAAGGTATTTTAATGATTTTTTTACTGTCCTTATTTGAGGGGGGAGGGAGAATGATAAGGCAAGCGATGCAGTGGGGGTGAAAGGGGTAGCTGAGATTTGTTAAATGTTTTCGCTCTTTCAGTTTATGGTGTTTGAATATAATTGTTCTCTTTGTGAGCTCTTTTCTCAGTGATGTTCTGTATAGAATAATTGACAGCACCAATTATGTATGTAGTTTGTTTTATTGATCTGATTACTTGGGGCAGGTGAGAGCCTGACAATACAGTAGATGATAAAGAATTATGAGCATGCTATAGTTACGGACCATTCAATACCTCTTCGTATTGTATACTTGGAGGAACTTGTGTTTTATTGTATTTTTATTAGTAAAAATTATTACTTTCAGTATAACTTTTCCATGTAACCACTGAAAATGAAGTTTGGATCAGTTTTGAACCAGGGAGGAAAACGAAGGGAGCAGAGTTAGACATGTGACTAGAAATAAGTTGCTGCTTGCACTTCTTCGTGAGTTGATTAAGGGTTCTGGATTTTAAGCACCTAAAATAGTTTTCCCTACCTATTCCCATTTCCTGCAGCTCCTTGAAAATGTACTTGATAGTTGTACCAAGAGAGGAGACTTTCGGAGTAACTCTGTGAGGAGATGATTACAAGGCAGTTCCTCACTGCCCTGTCACAAACAAAGCACTTTCTGGCTAGCACACTGCTAAAACATTCAATTCTCCCACGTTCCAGCGTTGCCAGCTGTTCAGAATCAGAGATATACCCTGTGGTTCTCCTCTTGCCCTCACAATGTGCATTGCAGTGCTGCTGAGTGCAGAGGCATTCCTGTATCCTGGTTTAAAGGTTTACAGCCCTGCAAAAGTACAGCCTTGATGTGTTTCATCAGCTCTCAAAATCATCTCAAGCGAAGTCAGCCTAAGCAAATGGGAGTAGTTATTTAGAAAGCCAAAATACACCTTTCCATTAGGAGGAAGCCAGGAAAGAGCGCATTTGCTACACTTATTCCCTGCTGAAATCCACAAGATCTGCCTTTCCCAATACCCAGCTAAGGGCAGGACTATTATCTTTAGCACTACACTCAAGGACTGGGTTCTAGTGCTTCTTCATGCATTTGTTTCCTTTCCCTTCTGTGGATACACTGATGTCCTTCCCACAAGCCAGAAACAATCACCTTTTTACTTTACTGAATTATTCACAAGTTTTCTTCATTAGGGAATAGAAAATTTTTCCTCTTCTTCAGGTATTGTTCAGACCTATTCACCAAGCCTTTCCCTCCACTGAACCTTGAGTTTCATGTAAACATATACCTCGGCAACCATAAGTAAAATAAGTGTATGCACAGGAAGTGGTGCTGTGCTATTGTACTGTCTCACTGTGTGCAGCTGTCCCATTAATAGCAATATTTGACCAAACATGGTGTATTAGCATGGCATAGCAGGAAGAGAAATGTGGATAAACTGAACTTGGATGTAGAGGGCTGCATGGTCAAAGAGGGAAAAATCTTAATTGAGAGAATGAGGGGGATTCTCACCTTGCTTATAATTTGTGTTGTAATTTCAAATTATTTCTCTCTCAGAAGTCCCAGGTAAGTTTATGAAGATTTCTTTGGGGCAATCTAGTACGTTTGTGGAAACATTACATAAACAGAAAAGCAATAAAACTGCAGTGAAGGGAAATGCTGCTCTCCAAATGAACCTGACACTACACCCAACCCCAGTTAGAAAGGCAGCTTTAGACCCACGGGTCTCCTCCTGGAAGTGTTCTAACACCCAGCTGCTGGCTAGAAGCCACCATTATAAACCTGCTTACACCAGGATGCTTTTTGAGCAAATTACAGAATTTTTTGCCTCAGTGCAGGAAAGGCAAGAGCTTCTGTCTGCAGGTTGCTGCAGGATAACTGGTGAGGCAGTCCAGCACAGCCTTTTCCAAATTGCAGCTGCACATAGAGACAAGGTCCTAGAGTCTGTGATTCTTTCTGTGCCTGGGAAGACTTTTCTTCCCATCAAAAATAGTGATAAAGGGAGACCAGTAGCTCAGATACCTTTTTCTCTCAGGCACCGTGCTTGGAAGAAACTCAGATTCAGCACTGTCTTGTAATTTAACCAAGTCTGGTTTGCTGTGTAGAAGGGCCTACATGTTTAAAATAGCACCTGAAATACCCAGAATCCTTGTTCTGCAAAGGTTCTTCTTCCAATCATCTTAAGAGTTGCTGGAAAGATCAGACCCTTACATAGTAATTTAATATTTTAGGTGGCAAAGGTACTACTACATTCGCTCTGTAGATGGAAAAAAGGGAGTAGGATTTCTTTGTAAATTATTGCTCTTCTGCCCTTTTGTGATAAGCTCTTTGCATACGCCCTTACAATAAATAATCCAACTGTTCCGTAGCTGAGTGCAGAAATTTGAAAATCTCTTCTTTGAAGTGGCAACCTTAAGCTTTGGGAGAGATTCACACTTCTCTTTGGTAGCCTGAAACAGTGTCTCAAGCAATGTAACATTTAACAATTTCTCCTAGGTTGTATAATTATTAATCCTTTTATATACAAGCTTCAATCTCTATGCATAAATATGTCTTTGGGAACCCATGACTTAAATTTCAAGAGGCATGTCAAGCTTTTCAGCTGGGATTTGGGCATTTCTGCTTTAGCCTCATTCTCTCTTACTCTATAGATAGGTAGACTGTTTTCCTCTAGGACTGATGTGCACCTCCAAAATATTGACTTCAAAGGTTTGAGTGTGCAGCCAGTCTGGTGAAGATAACCTGTCATGCATGTTTGCTGTGACTTAGTTGACACTGATTATGTTTCCTATTCATCTTTTACTAGATTCTGACAGTTCTAAACTTGAGAAAGTACCTAGCCTAAGGGCAAAAGAGTTGGGACTATGGATCATAATGTATTCTTGGATGAAGTGCTGCAATGTGTTTCAGGCAACAAGGATAAGTAACCAATATGGTTTTATTGCAGAAACTGTGCAAATTCTTCTGAGAAAAAAATGAGTCTGAAGCTGTGTTCTGGGCCAAAAATCTTAAAGTTCTTTTAGCGGCCACGTCTGCTAATTGTTTTATTATTCTCGCTCACCCAAATTCTTGGTACTGAAATGTGAATTCTTCTTTCCCAAGATTCTGATTTTTAATTTAACTGTATGTTAAATATGGATTATGAAGAGTGAATTTAGTTGGCACCTGACTACAACAGTCACCATAATTATTTGTGTTACAGGTTGCAGTTTCAGTCTGGATCACAGTCTGTGTGTGCTGGGTGCTGCACATATAAATAGCAAGAGACTCTCTTTGTGCTTTCCCTGGTGTCAGGTGACAATTCTTGTGTCTGCCTGGTTCCTTTAGGCCATTGCTGTGTGAGTCACAGCTGAGACTCACAAATGAGACCTGAATAATCCCTGTAGAGATCAGTGTTGAGGAGCTCTGTGTTAAATTGAACGTTACATCAAAGGGCATTATGATATTTCTAAGTACATGCCAGAGCTCAGAGGCCGTATTTAACAGTGATGTCTTACTACTACTACATGTTGGTCTCACGATCCAGCTAGCTGATATGATGAGTGTTTTAAGTACTTTTAAACAATAGAGACTGGATAATGCATAACTAGTGCATTTCAAAGAACTCTACTTAGATATTAAGTCACCCAGAGAATATAAGCTGCAGTTTTTGTTCATCTGTGCAAGTAAGTCTTCTCTGGAAAGCTGATCTCCATTAACCAAACATCCAAGAAGGAGAAATGGCAAACTTGACAGGAATACTGAAATTCACATGTGCATATTTTGCATGAATAAAAACATGCTATGGAAGCTGTTTGCTTTGTGTCAGGAGCTCAAACAATGATAAAAATCCATACTGACATCATAAATACCAGAAAAGGTCAGCAGCAATTTTGGTGCAGGATCAAGTGCCCACAGCTGAAGAGGGACTGGCACATAGTCAATCCTAAACTTAAAATTTGCAAACACTCAGCATGTGGGTGCTTTGGCATATTGCTCTGCAGAATGCCTGAGGTAACAATCTAGGTTCTTACTATTTTTGCAGCTTCTTCAGGAAAAGGAGCAAACAAACAGAAAAAAAAAACCAGAGAAAAATCAAAACCCTCACAAATTTAAGCATCTTGCGTAGGGGTTTTAGTAATTATATTCCTACAAGAACTATTATGCATAAGGTTGTAATGTTAAATGCATGCATAACTTTTCATTTGTGTGTGAATTTAGCATGCCAGAAAGTGAGATGCTGATGGCACTGGTGAGAGTCAGGCAGAGTCAGCAGGTGCCCTATGAATTTCCCTGAATTTGGCCCTATCAGTGAAGCCCCATTTTAATAAACTATACCTGTCACAGCCCTTGACCCTCCTGCAATGATTGTGCTTTTTATAGGCGTGCTCTTCTTGTGATGATGTAAAATACTCGCTTGTTGCCAAGATTAAAATTTAAAATTCATTGGCACCTATGGCTCAAGCCAGGATTTGAGCCACAGAATTGATTCTGGGCAGGTTCTGTAGTTCAGTCTGTCAGTTTACCCTGAGTAAATCATTAAAGCTTCCAGATGATTTTGAGACAGGATCTCTGCAGGCTGACACGGTGTTTGTGTTAAATCCTGCAGAGATCTTTCTGTTTCTTCTGGTCAGTAGAACAGGCTTTCTTTTCTTACTAATCAAGAGGAAAGCATTAGCAACATGCTCCTTAGTGTGTATAAAAATCCATGGTATGAGTCAGTCTTTTTGTGAAGGAAACAGGATCATATTGTAACAGAGCGCATTAATAAAATTGTCAGGCAGCTATTAAAATAGCTTAAAATTATCTGAATTTTTATAAGTGTCTAAAAAGGCCGAATGGCACTTGTCTTTGCTCATAAAAGAAACATCTGTTAGCTTCTGAAAGATTTGTGTAAGTATTTAATGGTTAGACTACAGTGCATAGCTCATCCTAGGGTTATTACACAAATGAAATACAGTTTCTCTTTGAAAAGGTCCCTGTGGAGGCTCTATCTGCTTAAGATTTTCCATTCTTGATTGTTATATTGTGGTGTGTTCTTCTTTTCTGCTACGGAATCTTTGAAGCTTCATTGATAAAGAATTTTATTAGTTAGCTATAGCTGATAGAAATATTGGAGGGTGTTGTGCTCCAGTGTCTCACAGTGCCGTTGTTATCATCTGTGTGTGAAACTACAGGAGAATACTGATTTATTTTGGTGACAACAGAAGGAAATTAAGGAATTAGGATATTTGGGAAAAAAAGACAGGTTTCTAACTGTGATTGGGGGTTAATTTTGCTGTAATTAGGAGGGAACCAAAGAAAAGAGGTGGGACTTGCTAATTCTGTGGGTTGAGGTAAAAACTTTCTGTATCTCCATACTTGTCAGATAAGCTGAGTGGATGAAAGTTTTTTTTTTCCTTCTTAATTGCACTTTGCTTTGCTGTGGTATTTCTTTATTGAGAAGCCAGTGTGTGAGAAGGTTGACCTCAGTAAATGAGCTCCAAGGGAGAGAGTTTATTATATGGATCAGCATGTGCGCATTCTAGTTTATGGATTTTAATGTGACAAGGGACATAATCAGAAAATTCTGATTATGAATTGCTGCCAAAATAGAATGGCTGCAGTTTCTGAAACATCTGTAGTTCTATTTTAGCTGAATGGTTCTTTGTCTGTTTCTGCCATCAGGCAGAAATATTTAGAGGTGAAAGGCCAACCGTGCATAGAAATAGGGTATAACTCATGGTGGGGTAAATTCTAAAATAAAATAAAAGATTTGAGTTCTTTATTTTTCCATTCTGATTTCCAAGGGGTACCCTTTGGTCATGTTTTCAGGCTTTTTCCCGTGGGGGCTAGGGATGTTTTAATTATAAATGAAAGCTGGTATTTTTTTGTCATCTTTTGATATCACAACCGGAGTTTTTAGAATAAAAACCCACCACATGCTACAAGATTTGTGATAAAATCTTATTGGCAACACTGAAATTTTGAGGACTTTTTTCTGCCTTCTCAACATCAATCTAGTGCTTTTTCTACATTATTGTTCTCCGGTCTTTGTTAACCTGCCACTCATTCTACAGCTGTCTTTTTGGCTTAGATGCTATGATGTATCAAACACCCAAACTAAACATTGTATGACTAACACAGTGTTAAAGCAAAAAAACAGTTTCTCTCTCTTCTGAGCTCTTTATTCGGGATTTTAAAAGACTTTAATTCTATTAATCTCCAGTACACCAACTGTGGAGAATGGACCTAGAGCTGTTTGAACTGCCTTGCAAATATTTATTGAGAGAAATCTGGGCAGAGCATGGCATCAAAGGAGCAAAGTGCATATCCCCATCTCCCTTGACTAGCAAAAGCTGTGCCTCCTCAGAAGCTAGAAAATCCAGCTCCCACAGGGTGCAGACTAGGAGAAGGAGCACTTCTGCTTTGCATGTTTGTTATTGGCAGAGGAAAATGTATTTCTGGGAATGAGATGCCAGTAGGCTGTGCTAAAAAGAAAATATATGAGAACAGGGGGTGGGAAAAAACCAAGGAGGAAAATAATAACTTCCCCATCCAAACTGAAAAGGAGACATCAGTCAGGAGGTGCTCTCCAACAATAAATGTTTTAGGTTGATTGCTTTCTCCTATAGTCTGTTCACCTTCTTCTGCTTCCCCTCAGGTGCATTCAGTACCCTTGCCCTGTCAACTTAAAACTTGTTAAATTATATTTGGGTTAGAGTGCTATTAAAAAAAAAACCAAACACCAATGCCTGCCTGTTTTCTGGGGTGGAGCACACAAATTAAGCCCATGTACTAATAATCCCTCTGGCCAGTCACTCTGC
Organism: Pardalotus punctatus; assembly: GCA_013400915.1. Taxonomy (NCBI): domain Eukaryota; kingdom Metazoa; phylum Chordata; class Aves; order Passeriformes; family Pardalotidae; genus Pardalotus; species Pardalotus punctatus. Next base: position 623,767 of record VZTX01023007.1, read on the forward strand.
ATTCCCTTGGTGACAGTAAAGCAAAGCAAGTGTGTGAGCAGGCAGTGAATATGGAGGGAGTGGCAACCTGTCCACCAATTAATAATGTGTAATGATAAGTAACCTCTGCATGTGGGAAAAAGCCAAGCAGAAGAGACACGTGGGTCATTCACCTAACAAATGAAGTTTACTCTAAGGTTTGATAGTTGTATTAATAGGACCAAAGAAAGAATGATATTTAATAGCTAGATTTCCCTGCCTAAGGCCCTCATTCTAATCACATGCAATCTATCAAGCATATACACCTTTCACTGCTCTCTGTGACATGCATTGTAATAACTTGATATTCTGTTTTCTCCCTTTCCAAACCAGGCACAATTTCTGAACCTGCCTTGTTCTGCATTAACAATCCATATTTTTAAGAACCTAAGGCCCAATTTCCAACTACAAAGCTCTCATTCGAGGTTTCACCTTTTCAGTTTCGTGCTGCAAATTATGTCTAATATTGTCCTTGGCAGCGCATGGATTTGCATAGGGTAAAGTGGAGTAGGGAATATCTGTCTCACAGGTTCAAGCTGTAAGGTAGAATGGATTGCCCAGAGGTCAATGGCATGATTATCCCATCAGCAGGGTGAGTGCCTGGTATTGCTCTCTGCACAGCCAGGGAGGAGGGAAATGTGTGTACAAAATTAAACCAATTTATTACATAACTGCACTAAGACTGTGTGCAAATGCACCGTGAGCAAAACCTGGGAACAACTACATGAACTAAAAGTTAGACATGTAAATGAAATCAGTAATCAGTCCAACTTTGTGGAAATAGCAGAAGCTTTGCATACTTCCTTTTTCCAGTTAATCTAGAGAATCAGAGATGTTCAAACCCCTTATTTTAATGTTGGCTCTGCTCCATGTTCTTTGCAGTAATCGCTAGCTACATTTAGCATGGGCCAGGCAGTTCAATTAAACAAAGGAGCATTACTCCCTCTGAATCCTCAAGGTAAATATTTTTTGTCCTTTGAGATACTGCTAACAACAAAAAGAATTTTATCCTAGTCCTTCTGGATACACACCAAGAGGTGATTTATAAACATACAGTACAACTTGGAGACAAAATGTGTCCACAGCTTTTCCATTTTCGTGTTTTATTTCCTGTATTAAGTCACAATGAAATTCATAGTCCTGAAAAGAATTCGGACCTTAAGTGCAAAATCCATAGTTGCAGTAAATTTTGTCCAAGTTCATGTCAGTAAAAGAGATGCACATTAGGCATTTTCTGGTGAGAAGCCAGGCCAGTTTATTTTTCCTTTGCATTGCCTAAATATTTAAAAGGGTCTCAAGATCTAAGCTGATGGTATTCCTGTTTTGCTGTGACACAGACCTGTGTCAGCTGCTTCTGGTGCCTGTGGTTCTGGGATTCATTCTGGAGCTGAACGTGTCAGCAGAACAGATTCTCAAAGGCCATTAACTACTGGCACAACTAAGTGAAATCCTGAAGCCAATTACATCTGTGTTTGGGGATGTAGTGGTTTTTTCCTCTCTACCTAAGGACTGGGGGAGCTGTCAAGTAAGTGCTATTCTGACACACCAAGAATTTGTGTGGTGGGAACAGAGGTGGAGGTGGATGGCAAAGGAGGAGGTGCAGCATTCGGTGGTGCTGTTGACAAACAGGCATGAACCATCTGAGGTTACTGCTTCTGCCCTGCTCACAGGTGTGACTTGGAGCAGGACTGAAGCCCTACAGTGAAGTGAGCCATTGTACTTTTTCTTTTTAAAATTGGCCTTGGCTGACTCAATGCCACCACTCTTCTGTCATCAGCACTAAATGTGTGCCAGTTTATGCACCCAACAACTTAGTGAAACGCACATCGCCACTGAAAGTGCCACAGGGTCTCCTGAACTTCATTAATTCGTTGCATTGCCGTGTCTTCCTGCACATGTTCTGCTTAATAGACAGTAATAATGTTTCCTTCTGCATGTTTCAGGATATCATTATTGCACGTGCAAAGTGACATTCTGTGGGGCTTTGCCAACCTGCTGCACAGTCATAGTGGCACCAGTTTTTGACAGTGTTTGAAGATTCGTGCACGTTCCCATCCATACTACTAAGAAATGGTGATCTGAATGTTGTTACACTGGTGTCCTAAAATCCTGAAAGAGTGCATCTCAGCTGATAAGAACTGTCTTTATAAAACATAGGAGTGAACAGGATGGTGCTGACTTATATCAGTAAAGAAGTCTAGTTCCTGTATTCTCTGATTTACGTAAACATTCCTGCTTTGAACTTACAGCTTCTTTTTTTGGCTAACTGAAAAAAAGATGTGAACAGTTGGATGAGCAATCTTTAAATATGTTCTCCTTTCAACTCTGGCCCCCTGCCGTGGGTCACAAGTAAAAAGAGTTGGGTGACCTCAGCCAGGTCTGATGTGCACGAAGGCTGAAGTGCATAAGCAGGGCAGTAAAGGGATGCTCTTTTGGGGTATCAGTTTTGGGGCACCTCAGCAGAATTGGAAGAGAATATCCACACGCTGTCAGTTCTACTCTTGTGATCATTTAATTCTTTCCAACATGATCGCGGGAAGTGGATGGAACTGGTAGATAAACGAGGAAGCAATGTGGAGATGAATAGAGTGAAGAAATATACAGGATACTGAGGGGGAAAGAAAGAATAGGAAAAGGGAGAAGTGACAACATATCACAAGTTATTCAAGGTGGTATATCTTGAAACCTAAGATTATTTAAAAACAGTGTATATCACAGTAAATTTTTGTGAAGCTATATAGAGACAAGTGCACATATCTAGAATTTTCCTGCATTTTCTTGGCAGTGACATCTGACTATGGAAAAAAAAAGCACTTGCCAAGGAAATAATGAAGTACATGGTGGCATTAAGGAGCTAACGCAACATTTAATTCAATATAATTTTGGCCTGTCCCTTCTGCAAGGTTGGTAGTGCAGACCCTATCCCCACTCAGCTGCAGTCAGCAATTAGTCTACTGTCACTGCTGCCACCTTTGTATTTGTTTTGCTGTATGGTGCCAGAGGTTTGTTTATGGACAAGTATTTCTAGTTATTGTTTCTAAGAGAATGGTAAGAGGCTTCACGCACTCGTTGCTGTGAAGCCAAGTGGTTTTCTTTATCTTCCTAAAGAGTTTTGATCACTGTAACACCCAATCTAGTCTTTGTGTGGGGAAGGAGAATTGAGAATTATTTATAAAATTGAGAAGAACAGTGATGAAGCTCCATTTTTGTGCTTTTTTTTTTCCTTTGGTTTTATGCTATTGCTTTTAAAGGTTTAGTTGCCATAACAACCCAAAGCAGTCCTGTATTACCATAGAAACGTGCTGTTGTGGGTGACAGTTTTTATGAGAATCCTTTTTTTTTCTTCACGTAATGTCTTTAACACTGGCCTTTTGCAGGTATATTACAATACACTACAGGGGTTTCAGAAAGTGTTGGAATTACATAATAAGCAACAAAATGAAGCATATACTTAAATCCAGGAAGAAAATCTTGTGTCATGGTTGACTGAGAACAGAAAAAGAGTACAAATTAATTGCTGTTGCTTGACTTGGAGGTCAGAAGTACTGAGCTTAAAGCGGGGCTGGCTAATCAGTCCACATGAGTAAATACTCAAACAAAACCACAGCAAAACAGGAGTTAGGGCTTGGATGATGTACCAGGGAATTAGTGTACAAACAACTAGCCATGATAGTTGTAGATATCAAAAGGCAGCCCAACTTTATAGTTCTCTGCATGGGGCTGCTCCTTGAGACTGTTGTGAGGCTGAAGTGAGAATTGTGGACCAAGGCAGCCCTCGCCCGAAGCTGAGAGGGATTCCTGCTGAGAGCTGCATATTGATAGCCTGCAAGCCTTGGGAGTTGGTTGGGACCTGGCAAGTCCTAAATTGTTTGTGATCTCCCTGTATTGAGGACTTTTCCCTCGTCTTTTTACAGCTGTGCTCTTCAAAGCCTCTCGGCTTCAAAAAGAATAGTAATAGAGCTTTTCCTTCCACTAATCTGCATCTCCATCTACTCATTATGTAACTGTCTGGAGCAGGGGACCACTGGAGCATATCAGCTCTCCTGATAGATTACTGTGCATCTTTGCCATCAAATTTCAGATTGAAGTTATGGACCCGTTGCAGACCATTTACTCTGTCCCAGCAAACCAGAGTACACAGAGTGCACAGTTACAGGTTCATAATCTTATGACAAGACACACGACTTATTTGGCAAGAGGATAGAGAAGCACAGCCAGACAGCTGTGGAGATTGTTATCGATCAGTATTTTTATGGGGAGGCACAGGTCTATCAGTTTCCTGTAGCCAGTTGCATCAATGATGAAAAAGCTTTTCGTTCTTCATATGCATGTTTTGAAGAACAGAAAAGCTTCCAGCTAGGATCTTGTAAGAATTCCCCTTGCCAAGGTCAAGCAGGCAGCAGGAAGTGCTTTATAGTTATGCTTTATAGTTTCTGACCCTTCTGTAAGCCTAGACAAGTCTGCTATTACTTCCTCTCATTTGACACTCAGTTCTCCAGGCCTCATTCTGAATTACTCACCCCTGGGAGTGATAATTAGTTGGAAAGAGGATATCCTTCCTGCTTTCTGAATGCCTCCCTCCAACCTGTTCAGAGAAATGACATCCTAGAACGCTCCTTATCCTTCATTTTCATGGTATTGGAAAGCCCCTCCATGATTTTGGAATTTTCAGATGAGGCATCTTTCATCTAATCTAATCAGGATTTACTGGACATGATTTCCTCCTTGTTCTTCAACTCCTTTTTCCAGTCAAGAATTTTCAAATTAGTAAGTCAAAGATTAAAGTTAAATATTGTAAATACTTGCTTTTCCTTTATCTCCTGATAACGTTCATGATGACTTCTACTCCATAAAAAAAATGTAGCCAGACTTCAGAGGGACTTGTGTATCACCTTGAAATTAGTACCTGTTTCAGTTAAATTACTGAACACTGACCACCACGCAATATGATTTCTACCCTTTTTTTTCTTTCTCACTTGATTGAGATTGTCCTATGAGATAAACTCAGGTAAAGAAGCAAGATTGCAATGTCAGGGATCGTGTCAGGTTGAAATCCAGATCTGGATCAGGTACCTGTGCAGAAGGAGATTTTGGGGAGATTTCCTTTTAAAGTGAAGCAGAGGTAAGAAGAGCTGCAGGGTGCAGTAGGCTCTTTGCAAAGCCTGTAGCTAAACAGGGTTACCCTAACGCACTGTATTCCCCTGGGAGTGTCAGATATTGACAATACAGAACATAGAGTCAGCACCACCTTGCCCTAGCCACTACAGTCGCTACCATTTAAGCATGGGCAGCAAAAATTGTACTTGAATATCAGTGTGGTTCAATGACAGAAGTTCTTCATGTGCTTCAGAGCTGTTTTGTCATCGAAGATGTGACACCGCTGTTGGAGCTGCATTGTTTTTCACCTTTCTTATGATTTACAACCCTTCTTCTGTCTTCCCATCACCATGTATTTTAAACAGAGCACTGAGGTCCGTCTGCAGTTTCTTGCTGGAACACACTCTCTCTGAAATGGCAAGGCACACTTCACCAGGGAGCCAGTTCTGTGCTTAACCTTTCCCTAAAAGGCAGAAAATTGTAAGGTGCACACTTATTGATGAAGGTCACTGTTTAGCGATACAGTAAATAAAAAACTAGAGATGGAAATGTCATAGCTACCTAGCACCAAGTGGTATCTGGTATAAAGTCACTGATTCATTTTTGTTCTAAAATATTAATGGATTAACTATTCTGAGAAACCTTACCCTGGATCAGATACCATCTGTCTTCCCATAGTAAGCTTAAAGTCAGCCCAAACTCCCAGTCGTGTGTTCTGGCTAATGCAATAGAAATGTCATTTGTGCCCACATTAGGCTGTGTATCAGGTTTGCTCTGCTGGGTGATTCAGTCGTGAGCAGAGCCTGTGTACTAATGAACATGGAGCCCTTGCTGGAGCGGGATTTGGACTGGCTTGCTTGGAACATATTGCTTTAGGGTACCTTGCTATGTAACTCTGACTTTCACATTGAAGGCAGATGGGAATGCTAATTTCTTAGGATGAAGTTTGGAAGGCAGATTCTAAAGTAGAAGAAATTTGATTTTCATTATCCCAGGCTGTGATTAGTCTTAATTTATCCCTTAGTAGAAGAGGAAGATGTGTAATCATTTCTCTAACAATATGTAAGGTTTCCAGGTTGTCAAAATTAAGAACTAAAGATTCAGTTAGTAATCTCTGGAAAGTGTATTGAGACCTGGAGAGCACCTTTCATTATTTTTGTCCCCCTGTGACCAGTGCTTGAAAAAGCAATGATAAACTCTGAAGGAACTTGCAACTGCAGTTGAAAGCAGAGACAGAAGAGCTGTAATTTAAGGCTGAGGGCTTTTTTTGGGGAAAAAAAAAAATCATACCTACATGTCCACCTCTGCAAAAATGCACTGAGGATATGCTTCTTAAGATACCCAAAATTTCTGGTACTTTTTGTTCTTCTCTCCAAAGACTGCCTCTGTCTGGCCTAGCTGTCAGGCAAAACATAAACTTGTTCCAAGGAGCTTTGTAGCTCTGATGTCTTGTTCATAGTCCATTGTCAAAGGGCAAAGAGGGGGAGGCAAACTCCTTCAGATGAATCAGGATAAAGTACTGTCACAAGTGTTTTATTAGCCTGAAAGCTTGAAGCACCCTTACCAATTCCAGTGCCCGTTTCCTGCCCTGCAAGTGGGATTAGTATCTCTTAGCAATGTATTGAAATCAATCAAATCCAGCAACTGCCATGAGTGAAATTGTAAACAATTAGTACTAATGATACTTAAGAAGGAACACAGGTGTAGCTGCATCACAGTTTTCCCTTATAAGCTTAGCATATATACAAACTGAAACAAGGTACTTAATTATATATTATGGTTGTATTTCTAGTGCTGCTGGTGAGGAGGTATACTGAGATAGCAGGCTGTTGTAACCATTTCCCCTCAGATCTCACCAAAGATTTCACAGTAACTGTGAAATTGATGTCCTCAAAAACACCATTTTCCCCTCCAGGGGATCTTGCAAGAATGTGGTGCATTTTTCACCAAAAAAACAGTGTTACTAATGGAGATCTCAAGGGAGACGTTTGTGAGATTAGGCCAAGATCCTTGTCTCCTTTACTACAGACTGAATCCAGAGCAATTTCATTACTTTCATTTGAGCTGTCCTTGGATTTATGTTGGGGAAAATTAGATGAGGATCCAGCTTTTAATTAGAAAACAGTGCAGTTCCAAAGATGAGAGACTCCAGTGACCAGCAGAGGTCTCCTGGAAGTAGTTTTACCATCTATGCTCAAAACCAGGAAAACAGTTGATCCAGATTATTTTTTCCTGAAAAATAAAAATGTGTGATATTCTGTTAAAATTCAAGAAAGAAATGAAGGAACCAAAGTTTTGGAAACTGTGAAATGTGGATAAATTTGGTGCTCGTGAAAGAGAAGTTGTGATAGCTTTCATTTAGCTTGGAGTATCTTGGGATTTGTCTGCTTGTGTCTGAGCTGTAGTTTAAGGGTCTCGTGCATTTTTTCCGCACACTATATATGGACCATGTTACAGTGGCACAGTCCTGTTCCTGAAATGCATTGCATCATTGTAGTATCAGTGGCAGGTTAATAATTACTCACCTGCAGACTGATGTGATTTCTTGTGAAGAATCACAAGGAGATTTAGCAATGAGATGCAAGAGAAACAGCTAAATGTGTCTGACTGTACAGCTCTGTTACATGGCCATTTTACAAATCTGGTGCTATACAGGTGTGGTGTACCTGTCTTTATTGTCTAATATACTGCTTTCCACCATCTTTCACCCCATTCAATATTTCTCTCTGGGTTTCTATTCCTCAAGCTTATTAACTTGTACCTTTTGCATGCTGATTTTTTTTTAATTTTTTTTTTTTTTATTTCTCCTTGTGCACTGTTATCCCTGTAGGTCTCTATGTAACATTTCTGGTCTGGTGGTGTCTGCAATAGCTCTCAGTTTAATGGCACTTACACTGGTAATCAAGAGTGCTTTTTACCCCACTTTTTGTACTGTTCACATTTAATTGGGCAGCCTCATCTGAAGAGAGCAGAGGCATTTGAACAGCCTGGTGTATCACAGGTCAGGTTTTATGGACCTGGCCAGAGGTCAGAATGAGGAGCATGTAATGGCATCAGCACACACTTTTTGTAGCTATGAAATAACTACAGGATTCTGTTTTTATTTAATATGCTGTTCTTCCCTTCCCTGTCTTTTTATTTTTGGGTTTAATCCTCTCTTTAAAATTTTCCAAAGTCATGGGTTATTATTTTCATAGCCAGTTCAGCCATTCCATTATGAATGGCTCTCCTTTTATGCTGGGTGTCAGTGGAAAGGATGTATCTGACCCACCTCCACTGCTCACTGAGTCAGCTGCCTTTGAAGTACATGTAATAAACTTTCTCTGATGGTAAAAAGAAAAGCCTCATTAGTTCCAGCCCATATTTGGGATCCGCCTCTAATCTGCACTTGTTCTGCTTCATTCTTTTTAGTGTTTAATTATTGATACACCTTACATGACTCATGCAGTCTTATACTAGTAAGATACTTCCCTGCTATTTCCCACCCCCTTTAGCATTTCCACTTCCTTGCTCAAAACCTGGGTCACATTTACCTGGGGGTCTGTGAAATCTCTGGCAAAAGAAACCCACGTGCAGTAGGTTGTGATGGCTGAGCCGGGCAATAAATGTCTCCTAGCAGATTCTCAGACAGAGAAAGGTGACAGAATTCCAAAGGTGGGCAGCTGCTTGTGAGGAGATATTGTGTCCATGTAACACTGACAGGTCTCCTGGAGAGAACATCACAGCTTTCTGCACACAGGAGAAAAAATACCTGTGTAAGAAGAGATACGTGGACCTTAAATACTGACTTTGAGAGGTTAATTCCTGAAACTTGCTTTAAAGGGGGGATGGTCTACTGTGGTAAAACTCTCAAAGATCAGGAGACCTACTTAAAAATGATGATATCAAGAAAAAAGGAGGTATACAGTTCTTGTTTGTTGTCTGGCTCATTAATAATACCCTTCCTTGCTTTTCATAGCAGTCATAAGAGCAAAAAGCTTGCTTGTTTAAAAAAAAAGCAGAAACCTGCAACTTTTTCCTGTTATTAGATACTTCTAGAATATGCAATACTAATAACACCCCCAAGGTGTTTGTGGGGCTCCTGTTGCCTAACCCCACAGAGGAAGGAAGATACTCGGCTGTAGAAACATAATTAATTGTCAGGAATTTAACAGGCCAAATGCTCTAGGAGTGTTTCCAACCCCTGCCATAAAGCACTGTGTGTTTAGAAAATTTCACAGAAGGGACGTTTTGAGTCCTCTAAACCCATCTCCATTTGGCAGGGCACAAGTAGAAGCAGTAGGTTCTGCAGATCCTAAAATGTTAGGCAACATTAAAAACAAAAAACAGGAATCAGGGGATTATAAACAGACGAAAGTATTTTGGTCTTTTAATTGGTAGTGCTCCAGAATCCTACCTGAAACACACATTATCAGAATAGAGGCTGTAATTATAGTGTACAGGAATTAAGTGATAATATATCAAATACATACCTCTGTGAACAGAATGAGCTCAAAAACAGAGTAGCAGGTATCTGGCAAAATCAAGCCTCTGCTACTGTGTTTTTGAAAGCTCTTGTTCTGCATTCAACACTCTTTCCCATTTTTTAGCATTGCATTGTAAAATCCATCCAACAATGTCAACAACTGATGTTTCTGCTCATTTGAAAGTCTTTTATCAGGCTAAATCGTGGAGTTCAGCATGACCATAATGAGGTGAAAATATGGTAAAAAACCCCTGCGTCCTCGCAAGAAGTTCATTGATTCAAATCCTCCACTAGGATTAAACTTGAACCCCATCCTGTTAGGCCCCTTTAGTTCTGGCATCTTGTCTCTTCCACTTAATTATTCGAGTCTTTTTGAGAGCGTCTTCTGTCTCTGCTGTCCAAGGGAACAGCTTATCTCTGCTGAAACCACCTGCTTCCAGAGGAAAAAACCCAAAACCCTATGCCCCACTTGGAAGCTATTTTGCAGAGGCGTGTGGCATCAGGAGGGTTCAACAGCCAGATGTGTTCAGTGGGTAGCTCTTGTTCACCAGGCAGTTGCCTAGCAGGTAACCTGCTGACTTTTTCTGGAAAGGGCTTGCAAAGCTACTGGAAAAAGGCAGACATGTATGAATAAGAAGTGGTGGAAAGGGGCCATCTCTTTTTTGCAGTATTTTCTTTAAAATTTACCTGCTTTTACACTGTTAAGATCAGCACTGGGTTTGGGCACCTAGGAAGAAAACTCCTCTTTCTAATACTCTGTCAAAACCCTAAATAAAGACCCCTTACCAGGGAGAGGGAGCCAGTTTGGCCAGTCTTTCAGAAGTGCTGTTACTAAAATTTGTGTGAGTTGTGGGTGTTTTGGCTCCTTTGAGAATCCAGGCTCTCTGAAGAGCATTCACACTGTTTTTTCATAGCAGGTCTCTTATTTTTATTCTTTATTCTCTCACTCTTTTTTCCCAGCAATGTAACCCTCACAGGTCATATGCACCCAAGGAAGAGGAGGAAGGGCAGAAGGTTTAAGGCAACCAGCTCCCTTTCCCAATTACTAGATCAGGTGGAAAAAAGCCTTCCATTACTGACCTGCCAAATCTGTAGCTCCTGGTTCGAGACTGGATTGTGCTATGATTAATGAAACATGTTTAGTAGTCTCATTTGAGCTTTTAATGGTGTGTTATCTGCATTATGGCTTTAGCATACCCTTCATAGTGATTGATGGCCTGTTTGGGAGTAGGAAGCAGGGTAGAGGGCTGCTTTGAGGTGTGCACGCTGAACAGAGAGAAGTGAAAATAGCTTGGTAGTGTTTGAAGCGCCGTGTTAATCCTTGAGGAATCCTTTAGGATATGTCCCTGTGAGGGCCAGCCAGCATGTCACATGTAGCTGAGCTAGTTAACCACACTGGCAAAATACTGTGTGGCACAGATTGTTCCTTCTGGGAAATGACAAAAATACACGGTGGGAAAATGCTGCATGAACACAGTTGTGAGGCTTTTGCTACTTAAACCAACCAAGATATCTCTGCCAGACACCGTGGTATGCCAGGTTCATCCAGCTTTCCTTTTCTGTGTGTCTCACCCTGTTCCATGAGCCCTAACATGCTGCTGTTCTTCCCTACATCAGCAGTAAGGTAAACACAGCTCCCTCTTGAATCCATCAATTTCCCGTGTCTTAAGTTTAGTGGGAGGACTGCTGACATGCAGATTTGGATGTTATTTAGCCACTTGTTTTGCCAGCCATAAGCCTGCAGGGATTATGTTGCAGGTGAGAGAACAACCTTCAGGAGTACCTAGCAAGCATCTACAATTTAAATTTAATGACCTTATTTAGTGAAGTACTTAATCATAGGCTGAAATGTAAAAGCTCATGAGTAGTCTCATTGACTTCAGCAAGATTGAAAATGAAGATGCACTGAGACACAGCATTGAGTTAGGGCAGATAACATCAGAGCCTGTCCTGGCTAATAGATTCAGGGCCAAGTGTTGCTCTCACCAGCATCCTCTTTTATCCCCCTCATTGAACAGTATCTGCCAAATGTGGTCTTTCCAAGTGCAGAAGATATGTAAAGTACTAACTTCCTCTTAGGCCTTTGATGCTGAAATTTAAGCTGAAGTTTAAGATCATTGAGTTCAGCATTGGGAGAAAGATGGAGCAGTCAGCAAAATGTCACAGTTGACCATGACGAACTGCTGCTGCTCCCCACTGGCACATGCTGTGGCAGACGTTGCATGCCTGAGGCTGCAGAGCTCAATGATCCCTGGAAAAAAAGCTCCTGCCCACAACTCATAAATTCTTAACACTAAAATAGTTCTGTAACTAAACTTCAGTGGGTTAAAAGTGTTTGCAGCAAGAGAGGGAGGCTAACTGGAAACATCCAGCTTCTGTAGAAAACTAGTTTTGGCCTCTTTTGCTTGGATTTCTGAGCTCTCACGTCATAAACTGTTCATATAATAATTTTGATCAATTTTTTATGAATATTAAGAATATGTCACCTCCGTGTCTATCTGAACATGCACCTGTCAGTTTGCTTGTCTCTGGTCTGCCTATTGTACTATTGCATAGAAGATGTGAATTTTGTCATCCATTTCTTCTTCGTCTTCATTCATGTTCATGAATTATTCTGGTCATTTAATGCATCCTAGCTCTGCATTTTGTGGATATCTGTTCTTGGTAGCAGCAAAACTGTCAGTTTAATTGCTTTCTCTTTAGCCTCAAACTTTTTCTCATTAAGTCAGTGAGTAATCATCTTATGTTATTGAGGATACTAGGGCGGAAAAGTTGTTACTGGTTCTCTTTGAATTCTTTTATTTAATAAAATGAGCTATCTAAATAATAATCCCTCCCCACTGTTTCCTAAATGCCATTACTTCCTTTTAGGCGCATGGGAGCTTCAGCCTGTTTGCTTTTTAATTATAAGTAAGTTTTCAGCTGCGTCTTTCATCATCAGAATTTTCTGTCACCTTGAAATGAAGGCTCTGACATTGTCTTTTAAATTATTGAGCACTGACCGACTAGGGGAGTTCAGTTTAGAGTATACATTAATCTTCTTAACTACTCTCATCAACCTGACTGTCCAGCCTGCTGTGGTTTTAGTACTCCTGTTTGCCGTCCCTCCTTTGTTTGTCTACCCACCAGTATGTATAAAACATCAATATAATCTCTGCATGCTTGCTAATTACTGAATTCTATATTCTTTGTGTTCTGAGGTGTTACAAAACATTTCTCAAGGTCGTGTCTGACATGAACAAGTTGGCGCAGAGAGCTTTTCCTTTGCCATTTTGTTAGCAGAACTTGGAGTTGAAAGCAGCTTTGCTGGGGGAGTGACTTTACTCCCTCTGGGAAAGCACTATGTATGTGTCTTTTTTTTCCTTTCATATTCACTGATTTGCAAAAGATCTAAAAAGTTAATCCTTTAAGCAGAGAGGAACTAATTTGCAATCTTAGCAACTATTTAGACTCTTCTGGTGGAACAAGAGAAAAGGTTAGTAATTTATACACATTAACATTGTCACAGTGTATTGGCAAACTTTGTTGCTCATGAAATAAGTTGTTTAAAATCCATAGAGGGATTGAGAAGAGCAGTTCCACGGAGTGGTACAGCAGGGATCTGAGCTCTGCTGCAGACACTTTACTGCTTTTGCAGTCCTGGGTTCTGTTTGTGGGTTCCTTTCTCAACCCCATTCAGACTTGCCTAGTCATTACAAGGTGTGTGTTGTACAGCCACTAGCTCTGGATAAGCTCCCTCTGTACAAATAAACTGTTCACAGGAATAAATATTTTCCTCACTGAGCTCTTTTTACACCGAGAATTCATAGTTCCCTCTGATTTATCTCGTGTTTAGTCTCAGTGGAATAATTGTGCAAGATTTACTGTGAATACGTGGAGTTGAAGCTGTCTGGTTTCATTGTGGTTTCTCAGATGCTATTTTCTGTACACCTGAATGATAGCTCTCAGACGCTTTAGAGGACAAGTACTACCATTTTCTGTGAAATTTAACATCTAGGGCTACACATGATTCTGGTACTTTCTACTTGCAGAGTTTCTCCCCATGAAAACATCAAATTAGATGTACTCTCACAGTGATCAAACAGCAATATACACATCCTGCTATGCCATTCTCGTATCATTTCAAAAATAGTGGTTAGATTCCTTTTCACTTGGGAAAGTTGTTAGTTTTAATTTAGCTTGCTCTTCTAAGGAACTAAACTTGGGCCGTTCAGAATTAGAATTTGTGAAGCCCAGTTTCCCAAATGGCAAAGCCTCTCCTACACAGCGTGTGCTCCATGGAGTGTGCCTTGGCCAGAGGGTGCCTTGCCAGAAATCCTGTTTTTGGTCTGACAGCTTTCCTCACCAACTTGCCCAGAATGAGAAAGTGGGAGGTTGCTAATCAGCAGCAAAGCCAACAGCCGGTGTTTTTATGAGAAAATATATAAAACCCAGAAAATACACTAAAAACACCTCATTCTTCTGTAGGTAAATTTACCAAGCCAAATTCTATTCTGCTACAAGTTGGAATGGCTCCATTTGAGACAAAAGGAGTCTTACCTGCTTGCTGTATCTCACTATTTACTCCTTCAAGTCAATTTGTGTAAATGGAGGGTCTTCATTCCCTGTCACACAGGCTCACACCACTGAATCCTCTTTATCAGGAATCACAGCAGGTGTTATTGCTGACATGTGAGACCATCCTGTTGCGTGTATTTTATTCAGTTGCCCTTCAAAGCCCGAAGTGCTGGCAAGTTTCAAGGACTCGACAGTACTGGTGTTTGCTGGAGCTCCCTTGGCAGATATCATCCAGGGGCACACGTGCCCCTGCAGCAGGACACACCAAATTTTCATCCAGACCCAGAAATACGAGATACAGTTTCATTGCTCAGGTGTGGTCGGCAGTACAAATTGAAGCTGATAAATGGAAACAAATCTGAGAAGAGAAAAAATTCCTTGTGCAAAGGGACAGGGACCAGAGATTTTCTAGCATCAAGTCTGGATTGAACTTAATGTTCAAAGCAACTTCAGCATGGCTATAAAGTAGCAAATTCTTCAGAACAGTCCACTAAAAAAACTTTTTAAATCAGTGAATTAAGTTATGTACTGAACTAAGTCTGAAGTTATGAATCAAATTAGTTAATCTTCAAAAAGTGATTGACATATTCTTGAAGTCTCCATTACCCACAATAACCTTCCAAACTTTTTCACAAGCCTCTGTGGTTATCAGCTCCCCAGTGAATTAACTGCACCACACTGTCTTCCTGTAGTTACTGATTAGCCTAATCAAAGCAAACATATATGAAGGAGGGTTGGAATTTTTCTCCCCTTTTGTGGGTCAAATATGACCCACTTTTCACTCTTATTCAGGAATATGTCTCAGTCTGTCACCGTGGAAATCATTTGATGTCACAAATGTGAGACTGTACAATCAGTTAATGTGTTAGGCAGGTGGACCAAGACTAATTACAAAGGAGAAAAATTAAATTTAACATACATGCATTTATTGACCATAAGTAATGATGGGAAAGGAAATTAAACAGTAGCTCATGATTGTTAAGTGGTCCAGAAGAAATATATCAACCTTCTTATGAAAGCTGCTGGAAGTGTTTAAATTACTTTCAGATTATACTGTGGAAGCATTTTAATATGTGCAGTATCATACACCTTGGAGCTCACTACAGAGCTCCGCTGGATAATTCTTATGTAGAATTCATTTTCATTAGCAGTTTCATATTCTTGTTTCCATATTTCCCCCCCTCCCTGGTACATGTTCTTGTTACAGGCATATTTATAGAGTTAGTGTCTCTCTCATTCACAGTGACTTCCTAATAGAGTATATTCAGAAATTATTAGAATTATTAAAAGAGACTCCTTTTTTGTTAACCTTGTTGAGCAATGATGATCTAGTTTCTGCTACATATGCTCTTGTGAGCAAAATCTCACAGAAATTACTGAATGTTAGGTTTTGGTTTTTACTGCACATATATTCACATAGGCTCTTCATTTAATGACTGTTCATATAGAACTTTTGTTACCTGGTTTTGCTATTTTTGAGAACAAGAAATCCATATGCTGTTTCTCAAACAGTAGAGTTGAAAAGAAATTATAATAAAAATTTATATTATTTGTTTTATCTAACTTTCTTTCTTTTTCACTTCAGAAAATTGTTTATTTTACTATCCACGCAGCAGAAGGAATAATAAAGTTTAGCAGGAAGTAGATTTTTCATCTTAGTTGTCATTTGAAGAGATTCTGACAAGGTTTGTTAGACCTAAATATCAATTCACAGTACTTTCTTCTTTGATGCATCTGTAATTGTTTTGTACAAATGATTATTTTTTTCTTACTTTTTTTGTTATGGTTTGCAATTAAAAGAAAAAAACAAAAAGGATTGATTTGCTTTCTGCGGTAAGAAGTAGACATCCAGTATGAAAAATGACAACACCTTTCTCTTCTGAAGGGAGATAGTAAGGATTTGCATTAATAACCAGCACAGTTCTTCCCCACTGGGCTTTCTTCCAGCCAAGATACTAGTCCAAATAAAAAGAAATAGCTTGAAGTCATTCCATCCTAGTTGACAGTGGCTAGAGAATTAAGTCCAAATCCTTGCGTTTTTTCCACCAGTAGATTATTCCATTCAATTCGGCAGCCAAATGGAGTCAAACCAAGTTCAGATGTTCATTGCTCAAAACAGTTTGCTAAATGTGGCTTTAAAAACATTTTCATGAAAGCAATAAAATTTCCCTCTGCCCCAGCTCAGCCATGACTTTAGATGTTCTTGAGTGCAGTCCATAAAAACTCTAGGTACTTGTTGCTCAGCTCTCCTTTCCTAGGTTAGCTGTGTCTCACAGTTGCTGATGTGGGCAGTGAGAGGCAGAGAATATTTTGGACCTACTGACCTTAACTGAGCAGCTCTACAGTGTTGATTCTCCCTTCTGGTACTGCAGAAAATAAATCTCAGGAAGAAGAGCTATGTCTTAAATTTGGTGGGTTTTCCTCTTGTTCTCAGGGGTCAAAAATTCCTTTGTTCTACACTCACTTACTCTTTTCTTAAGTAGCAAGGCTTTCCTTACTTTCCACTGCTGTTTCTATAAAATAAAAACATGAAAATCCCTTTTCTCCCTCAGAGTCCTCTAGCAGAATGTTAATGTTGAGTATGTCAGCTTTACTTTAAGAAGAACTGTGTGTAAACCTCCTGTCATGGAGGGACACTACCTTTCTGGTCTGGTCCTTTTTCCATTTGCCTAACATTACAATTACTTGGTTGGAGGAGAAAAGTATGCAAGGAGATAACTTTCAAGGCAGTTCGATTTATCCTAATGCTCTTGCCAGTGAGTCACTGCTGTTTTGATCATTTTTGTTTTTTGAACTACAGACTCAATAGATTGTAAGAAGCAAATGAAGGGGAGCGTTTTTCTCTCTTGCAGCAATTTAGAAAATGATTTTCATGTTTCATCTGCACAAAGATGATTTAATTAAATACTTTAATCCTGACCACAAATAATTTGTGTAGTGGTTCAGTGTGAGATGCTTAGCATTGTCTTGTCATAGAGCGTTTACTTAATCCTGTCGTACCTGCTTGATAATTACTCCCTCAGATCTGTCCTTGCATTAGCTACAAAATTAGCTTAGAGGACTTGGAGGAAAAGAGGAGGGAAAAAAATCTTTCAAATCAGTTAATAATTTATGATTGCTCTTGAGTCAGCCCTCATTCAGTCTTTCTGAGGGGTGAACCTTGCCATCTGTAGTGAAATGAAATAACATTAGTACTTTTCAGTTTCTAGAACTGACCAGAATCTCATAATGATATATAGGTCTGTTCTCCACTTACAAAACAGATCGTGATCTCTTTTTAATGCCTTTGTGTCTGAAGTCACATCTCACATAATTTTTGTTTTTTCCTTTGTTGCAGACATACTCACACAATTCACTTTCTTGCATCATTGATCTTATAAGCTTAAATGGGAAATTGTTTATTTTCCTTTCATGGAAAGACAGAAGCTGAGTTGCTCTTCACATGGTGATAACAAATGGAAGATTGTCCCAGAATCTGATCTATGCCTTGGCGTTTGTTTCCTCATGCAATTAATGGGCTGAGGCTAAGTGACAGAATAAGAGCTTTAAATTCAATCAGAAAGTCACATTTTATTCTAGAAGGAAAGAAACTAGCATTTCAGGTGTTACAGAGGGGGTCTTGTGTTCTGCTCTTTTTTGTTATTTTGAGTATGTAAGTACCACTGAAAGTGATCCCTACATTTCTTATTCCAGTTTACAAAGCACGATTGACCATCCCTATCTTACAGCATTGAACACAGAGAGAAAATCCTACAAATTAGATAGAAAACAGTCTTGTGAAGAAGAATATTGTTTCTGGACACACGTAGGGCGTGACAGGAAACAAGTGTAGGTCCAAGCTAAAAGTGGTGCTAATGAAGGGGGGAGTTCAGAAATACCCCAGGGGGTCGCTTACATCACTGTAATAAAGGTGACTGAAGATGGATGGATTAAAATAAGAATTAATTAGGATAAGTTTGAAAAAGAAAAACTGTGCACAGATGATATTGCAAGAGTTACTCAGAACAACCGACATGATCTTTTCTTTGTGAAGAGTAAATCCTAGGCAGGTCTGTCTGGGAGTACACAACTGGATTTTATAAGTGAGTACAATGTTTGTGCTCCTCCAGGAAAGAATCATGGAGAAGGAAGATCAGTTCTGCCACTTAAAAGGGCAGAGGTGGAAGCTAAAGTGAGATGCTGAAGGGAGACTTGCACAAATCTGTCCTCTGTGCTAACAAAGGATTTACCTTTTTGAGAGATTAGAAAGATTATCTGTTAATGTCCCATTTACTGGATGCTTTGGGAACCATAAACTGATGTCCTGACAATTTTGTTTGGAGCAATTTAAGAAATTATTGCTATCATCTCATCAGTACTTTTCCATCAGCTATATTAACAAGCTTTATGGAGACTTACTGTCCCTCTCACTCTCCATGCAGACATTGCAGAGGAGCAGAGAGGAGGGCTGCAGCTGACCCACATGGCTGGACACTGAGATGCACTGGGTGGGTGGGCAGTAACTCCTGCCATGGGCTGGTAATCACTAAAATTGGTCTGCTTGTTTCTGCAGCATTTATGTGACTGAGGTCTGAGTTAATTCTCACAGTGTTAAATCCAATGGAAGTGAAGATTTCATCACTGCGTTTGGCTGGGTCTTACTGATACTGCCAATATGCAACCAAAATTGTTTTCTACATCACTCTCTTTTTCACTTATTGCTTTTCTAATCTGCAAGTGCATATATTAACTTCTTGCTATTTTTTAGTACTTGAAAGGCAATCCATTTTTAATTTGCTAAAGTATTAAGTATGTTTCTATTGTAATTTGTATTTATTATGGTGCTTAATGGATATGCAGCATGACTGACAAAAGGTGACATCAGTTTCCTCTACATGGAACTGTGAGCCAGTAAAGGGTCTGGTCTGTTCTGTGATTATCTGATGAGGGAGGGACTTCTTTTTTTCCTACCCAAGGAAGACAGAGAGGGAAGCCCTTTGTTTTGTAATTTATTTCTTTTTTAACACAGAAGAGGCTTGTGATACAGATAGATTGGGAATAATTTTATCATACTTATCTCATATATTTATTCCATTTTTAAGAGCAAGTACTGTGTGCCATCTAACATCTGTAGTTACAAGGGAGTGAGTTAGCCAAGTCCATGTTACAGATTTCAGTTTTTATTTTGTTTTCCATCTCATCCTTAGACAGATGAAGAGGAAAATAAGTAAATAGAAATTTACTCATATTTTACTTGCTGTTCTTAGCCTTTTGATTACAAAAGTTATTGAGATGCAAGATAGATTCAAAATTCATAACAGCATTTTACTACTTCATAAAACAGACGTTGCTTACACTTCATGCATTAGTAGGGATTAAGGGGATTAGCAGATACCATAACTTCCTGCCCTTTGCATGCTTTCCTGCAGCAATTGCACACTTGGCTTCCTGCTTCTTGATGTCCTCAGAATTCTTAATACTTTCATGCCTTTCTCTCATTTTTCTGTGGAAGGATGGGGTTTTTTCAGTATTTGAGCTGATCATTTTGATTCTTAAGTGTTTTTGAATGAAAGCTTGTGTGCTTGGTATAAAAATCACTTTTAAAAAAGCAGTAAAATTATGCTCAGATTAATAAAGTGACACTGTTGTTTAAATCTAAATCAAGGTGGAGTTATTAGTATACATGACGAATAAAGCAGTTTACAAAATTTTTTCAAAGCTGCTGATAGGCACCTTATTTTTAACCACAGTACTCAGGCATGTTAAGTTCAGCTGCTGTGCCTGCCTACAGATGCTGTTGTTTCGGTGAAGCCAGGCAAATGCTAGGTATTTTCAGCCTAAATCCATTTTACAGGGGATGAGTTTGTGGGGTGCTAGTGCAATATTTTACATGGTAATATAAGGGAAGGAGCACAGACAGAAAAGTGACAGAGGGCCTGTGTGAGAAGCTGGAGTGATGTTTTTTCTTAGATGTCAGGTGACATGTGAGGCAGTCTGCAGTCTGACCAGTTGCAAAACCTTTCAGCTTCCAGGAGGAGAACCCAAAAGACTTTTTGAAACATTAGGACTGGTAGACTTCTGCCCTCTTTTTGCTTTTTATCGTATAATGTCAGCATTATCCAGTGAGCAAACTCCCAGTAATGAACTCTGGGTCTCTCCCTGTCTGTCTCACTAAATGCCACGTGGAAGAAGCGCCTTTTCATTTGACAATAAAATCAATGAATGAAATATTAGAGGCTTGAGCAATATGATGTGCAGAATACATTATGGGACTTGTGTTTCAGTGGACAGGAAGTCTTGCCCTTTCTTCCTGTTATCATCAACAGATCTACTTAATGAAACTGGTGTCTTCTGCAAATCTCTCACCTCTTTGCCTTTGGACTTTAACTCTTTTTTAACGCTTTAAAGACTCTCTGACTCAGGGCTCTGTGATAAAATTCTGTACTTTCTGTGTACTATTGGGCTCACTTTTTCATCTGTTTGTCTTAATTAAAGCCAGACCTGCATTTACTAAATAATTACACAGCAGAGAGGGCGAGAGAACTTAAGCTGATTTTCATAACATTTGTTTTTGTCCCTTTACTCAGTTGAGATAGCCTTCTTCCTCTTTGCTTGGAGATTCTTCAGAACAGCAGGAATCACTCAGTACTAAGCCAATAAACGGAAAAAATGGAAATGTCAGTGCTGAGATGGACTTGTGTTAAACATCCTACAACCTCTGGAACTATCCACAAAGAGTGATACTCAAAAGACTGAAAAATGGGGGTTTTTATTGCTTTTTCAAAGCCTTACTGGATTCTGCATCAGGAATATTAACTGCTTTGTTGTCGTGCTAACAAAATGTGTCATAGGTGTAGTAAACAGCCGTAAACTAACAAATGCTTGCTAACAATCCACAAGACATCCTGTACAATTTATTCTTGGAGCTGAAGGTACTGAGCTCAACGTGGCTACATAATTTTATCTTTGTGCCAATTGTGATTCCGTAGTATTGGACATGCTGGCAAACCTGAGTCAATACAATATACGATTTCAAGTTGTGTTTACAAGTAGGCACATTTTCAGCAAGAGAACATCTCAGCCACTTTACCCTTTAAATCCAGATGTCTCCAGAGTACAGGTTAAAAGACAGAGAAGGATATAGAAAAAGGATGGTTGTTTTCAAATTTAAGATCAATTCTCTTCATGTTTATTAGGTATTCGCAGTGCTTCATCTCTTGCTGAGAACATAACTTGTAACACTTCTGTTTTCGAAGTTGCTCTTTTCTTCTTACCCACTGCCTGAGTGCAGAATAATGCCCTGTTTAGAGAGGCTGCAGCTCACTAAGAGGTGACCCATGTGTGATTACACAGCTGGTCAATATAAGAATGAGGAACAGATCCCAAAACTCATCACTAAGCATGAGATGTCAGATACAGCCACTGTTTTGTAGTATCAGGCAGAAGCATCTCTTACTCTGTAGGCTCGAGATGCAAAACAGCAAGTTGTTGTTTGGTGTCAGAGCTCTGTCCTGTTTCCTGATACAGGTTTAATTGTGCTTAATCATTAGGTGTGAACAAATATTTGCTGTGTCATCTTGCTGTCTGGTGCTCCTGATGCATAAATAATTCTTAGCAGTAGTGTTTGTGAGCTCTAACCTGTCTTGAAGCCCATACTTAAAAGGATAAAGTGAGCTGTTTACACAAACCAATTGTCAGTGTAATAAGTGCCCTTAATAGCATTGGCAAGAAGTGCTAGGCAGGTAGCATCATCTTACCAGTCTGTGTCTACTGAAGAGACAACTCCTGAATTTTCATCTGGAAAAATTTGCAGAGGCTGATAAAGCCACATAGCCAAAGGGAAATGCAAAGCTTGTTTATTTTTTTTTTTGACAGAACTGAACCCAACAGAGGGGAAAAATAATGTCAACATAGTTGGATTTCAACACCACATACAATAACTTGGCAACCTTTTTCACATTAAGTGGATGACTACAGCCCTTTTCTATAATTTTTTTTTTTTCTGATTTGGTTTGATTTTTTTAAATTGTCACCAGAAAACCAATCCTTTTCATTTTGTTCATCCTGGGGGTCTTTTCTGCCCCTGCTTCTACATTCTGGGATTTCTGTGCTTCTCAGGAAAAGTACGTGTGATACATACACTGATTTCTTGCTTACAAACATTCCTGGTCTCTCAATCGATTTAAAATATTTGTTCCTTTTAAATAAAAAGAGTGTTTAATATCTTGCCATTTATATGTGATAAAAGGATATGAAGTAGGAAGCTGTGCAGTTTCCTTTAGCAGTCTTTGGAATATTAGGAAGCTCTTACTCTATTTCTCTAATTCATTGCTAGTAAAGAAGTGCACTATTCCAACAACCTCAGACAACGATCCCTGAAACCTGATGTAGTGACTCAGTGATGTGGTGAAAATGAGGGATAAACAGACAACTTCTAACCTCTGTTACCTGGTGCAAATATGAGTTAAGGTTGTTCAGTTAACATCGCTACTGAAAAATGCACCTGCCTGAATGTCAAGAGAAAAGTGATGAGACATGCCTGGAATCCCAAGGGATGTACCCGAAGTAAATCCGTGGCAGGGCAGAGCACAGCATTCAGAGATGTGGCAAGGAAAAGCTCAGCTGTCAGTAGACCCAGAGAGCTGACAGCTGCTCGAAGGCAGCTGAGTGGGAATTTCTGAGTGATTACTGGCACTGACAGTTTAGACACTAGGCCATCGTTAGGGACAGTCCCTCGGTATCTAAAATCAGTGCTCTGGGTCTCACAGATCTGGCACCTGTCCCTAGATCACCACTCACCTCCCCAGAGACCTCGGAAGTGTCACTCCATCATCATGAGCCTCGGTTTCTCCTGCTGGAAGGAGGGCTCTCCTTAATGAAGTGCTCCTACTGAAAGGCATTGCATCAGGAGCTTACTGATCACACAGTGCATCCTGCTGCTCCTCTCCCCATCCCTGAGATGTGTTTCACACGTGGGCTTTGTGCCAGCAGAAATGTGCGTATCAGGACCGTATCCTCTTTGTAAAATTGATGCACTTAAGACAGGCAGAGTCATAGTGCATGGATAGTTACGTTCCTGCTCTTCACACACTCCTCCAAGACAGTTTTATTGCATTATCTTTGGCAGAGGAAAAAAAAAAGGCACTTTTTGTTCAGTGATCACTTATTCCTTCATAGCCCAAAATCAAGCAGTGGTTTTAATACCTTATATGCTCCTGAAACTCTGGACCCTTCTCTCAAATCAATACCTGTGTATTAGAAGTGGTGGTCTTGAATTGACTTTGTTCAAAAGGATGTTTTGCTGCTTTCAGAGAAAAAAAATTTCAGTTTTATAAGAGTGTGGGGTTTTATACTGAATAAACCAAAAATTTAAAAGGAGCCCATGATAAGGGGAAAGCGCTGTTGTTGCACATGGTCTTTACACTGCCGTTGGTGTGAATAAAATAGTGAGGTGTGTAGTCAGAGCAGTGGGTACATCTTGCTGACCTCCTGCAGCCTGGTTAGAAAAGAATATTTACCAGCTGGAAAAGGTTCATGTGAAGTCTCCTATTGCTGTTAATTAGATGTAAGCTCTACTGCTGGGACAATTTGTACTCTAAACAGTGACATAAAAACTGAGGTGAGGAGGGACTGGCTCAGCAGCATGTGAATCTGGTATGGGCCCTCTTTTCTGGTCTAGCTTACAATTCCACAGCCGTTTCAGTGGTCAGGCTCATTCTTCTCCAGACTCCATGCCAGAGCACATTTCATGGCGATGTGTTGGACATACCAAGCTTTGTTGCAAAGTGAAAGGTTTTTTCTGCACTTACTGTCTTGTGCTCAGCTGCTGAGAATCCATTTCCCTGAAATTCTGCAGATGAAAGTGCTGCAGACATTAATGATAGATTTACTGGCTTTGCTGGGGTTTGCTGGACTTCTCACTGTCCTCTTAATTTTTCTAACAAGCTCCTTGGAGGACAGTAGAAGATGTGCGGAAACCCAATATATTTTCTTCTCTTGATTGATTTCATTCTTTCATCTCTCCTTAAGAAGATGAATCAGATTCAGGTCTTCACCCCAACCTTTCTCAATCCAGTTCTGTATCCTTCATCCTCTTGATCACCTTTTATGTATGCCTTTTGAATCCTCCCTCCTACCACATACTAAACACTTGTTATGTTTCTGTATATACTCTGCCAAGTTATTCTTCTTCTCTGGTCTGAGTTGCTTTAACTTCTTTTGCCCTTGTCACATCCACACCCCTGAGTACATCCAGAAGTCAGCTGATACCACTGCTTACATCCTTGTTCCAGCATTGCCAGGGTTTTTCTTTATTCCTTTCACTTGGTCTTTTCTCTTTCACTGAGTCAACCTGGCTCATCTTGACTTTCTGTGCCCTTGATATACTGTATCAACTTCTGCCTCATTTATCTACCATCCGTTCTTATCAGGTATTCACTGCCTGTACCCTCCCTTCTCCTGGTACCAATGTACTGTCCACATGATGCTCCTGTGGAACCATCCTCCCCCCTTCTGAGACAGTCCTGCTGTACCTTCAGTGAGCTACTCTTTGGCCCCCTTCTCATCCAGCCTGCACTGGAATAACTGTCCATGCACTTTCTCTCCAAGGCTATTTAGTCCACTAAGAAAGAGCGATGGTTGTTGGGAAACAGCGACATACTTAATGCAAATGAGATACCAAACAAAAAAGTTGAACTTTTGCAGGAGGCATTTTCCCCTGAAGCTTTATATTTCCATACATAATAAAGTAGTTCTTCACAGCAGATTATATATTTACACACACTTACCTGTACATATTTTTGCATGTGTATATGTACATACAAATATAATGTAGATATCTGTTATGTGTATGCATGTCTGTAAAATAAATGCACAGTAGAGGTCAGAGTATTATTCAATTCTGCTGAGCACAGTGTATCCTGTACTGGACAGGTGTACCAGACAGTGCCAGGCTGTGTTTCTAGGGTCTGGCACTTGTGTTAGAGTGCACACACAAGATTTCATGTGTGTATTTTATACTGTATTCATGGTAAAATTTCTAAAAAAAAATTTAAAGTCCTGAGGGATTTCGTGCTTTAAATAAATTCTCAGAGGTAAGTCAGGGCATTTATTGCATGAGAAGACCGAGTGTCTTTTAGGAATAAGAGAGGACATGTCAATAGAAGAGAGAAATGCACTTGAGAGCAGGAGGAAGCATGAATTGGTATAGACAGTGCACGAATTGCAAAGGGCAGCAATAGTGAGGATGAAGAGCTTGAACTTGACAGTGATCTGACGAGGTGGATGAGAGATGTGGCAGGAGAAGTGAAAGATTTTAGAAGCCGCATATTTTGTGTAAACCAATATATGATCAGGAGCAGGAAGGCCATCAGGAAAGGGTCAGTCAGTGAGGCAAGACTTCACATGAAGGGCAACACATTCAGCTGCTATCAGCCAGCTGAAATACACTAATTTCATTGAAGGCATGCTGATTATACCAGCTAAGGATGTCGCCTCACACATTTCAGAAAGAAAGGGTTTCTTATGCAGGTGTTTAAAGGCTAAAGAAAAAAAATCAGGAGAAGCAGAAAACAGGGAGAGGGCATTAATCAAAAATTTTAACTCTGAGTCATGCAGAAAATAACCATGCTTCATTGCATCAGTATAGATTCAGCTAGTCCTGACAGAGTTCATCAGGCCTGGTACTGGCCAATTTAGAATATTTCCAGCATTCAGAATATGGACATTTTCCCATCTTCCCTTCTCTCAGTTTTTTGTTCTCTATTTCTGTGTCCCATTTTGGGAACAGAATGCTGCAGTTCTGAATCCTGCCAAGCTTGAATCTTAAATTCTTGTTGAGTCCTTCTCCTCTCAGCTTACATTGAAGACATGCATTGCTCTGGCAGTTTTTGGCTGTAGCTCCAACATTCATGTCTCTAATAAATTCCTAATGTTCTAAACCATGGCTGTTAAAGTAGTTGGAAGTAGCAAGATGAGTTCTGCTCTGTTCTCCTTTAATAGTCTCCACAATGTAGAAATTGCTTACTTACTATGTTTTTAAAGGCTGACAACTACTTTGGGCTTGACTTTAACTTTGAAGGCTTCTACCAAATACAACTAAGCCTTGCAAATGCAACAACCAGGAGAACTGTGCTGAAACAGATCTTTTCTGTGATATCAGCTCACCCTTTGGCCATGAGAGATCAGAAGGTGGCACTCTGTCCCTTCCTTCCCCTTTAATGTGCCTTTTTATTTTCCCCTTTCTGGAAACAGTCTGATGTCCTGAGAAAGTGCAGTTCACACCAAGTGTTTGCAGTGGGTCCATTGCTCTTACTGTAATTGCAGTGGAGTCATATAAAAGCCACTATAGCTTTAAAAGAAGAAAAAAAAATCGGCAAAAGAAGATGTTGAAAGTAGCTGTAATAACTATAATTTTTTACTACTATTTTTATTGTTTGTAATACCAAAATACGTCAAGGCAAGAGCTGAGGTTATGGTCCTTGGTACCACAGACTGTAGAGAAGATGAAATCCTCTAAAACTGGGAAAAAATTAGGGCAGAAAAAGAAAATATTTTTCAAATTCACCAAGACTGGCACCAGATGAAAGCAGCAGATACCAGACCCAACATAAATAAAAGCTGATACTCCTTCAGATGTGTCATGTGCCATGAGTCACTGTAAGAAGTGCCACCATGCAGCTGCACTGTTGTGCTCCATGTTGCACAGCTGCTCCTCCCTGCTGCTCTCACCCTTTCAGCAGAAAGTGGCACACGCTTATGAACTCTGAGGACATACATTTGCAGTGTGAGACAGGCAAAATGGAAGACGGGTAAAGGGAGAATTGAGGGAGAATTTTATTGAGGGAGGTAGGAATTTTTTGTTGTTCTGTGACCTGTTCAGTGTCACCCAAGGAATCAGTCTCACAGATGGGAACCTAGCTAAGGTCTGAAGTCCCCTTCAATGCCTGAGTTACAGTATAATGCTTTCCCTTCCATTAGCCACCAAAAATCTGTGAAGTAAAAACAGAATTGAAGGCATTGAGCTGTCAGGTTTGGAAGTATCTGTTTTTCCATGGAAACCTCTTCCCAGCACCAGCCAAGCTTCTCGTCGTGCGAGAGCTGTCAGGCAGCTGTTCTGTTCAAGATGCTGTAGCTGCAGCTGCCTGCTGGAGAAGTCTCATCCCACAGCCAGGCAGCTTACAAACCCCATTCCCAGAAATCCAGCTGTGATTCTGCCTGCCTGGTAATTTTTCAGTGTGGTCATGCCAGAATCATAGCCTTGTTTCCCCTTGTCTAGCTGTTAGTGGTGATGTATGACGAAGTAAGAAAGACAGCTTAATTTTCATAAGCTAACTTGTGCCTGGAGTAACAGAGAGTGAGAGGAGTGCACTTAATCATAACTGCAGGACCAGAACAGAAAATGATAGAGCTTTTGCTGTTAGTTGTGGTATTTTATTATAATAACTCTTAGGAAGAAGAGACCAGCAGCTCAGAATGCTGAATGGTTCGAATCTCTTACGGCAGGCACTGTGCTCTCATCTGCTGGAAGAATAGCTCACAGAACTTTTTTATGCTTGCCTTTTCCTGCCCAGAAAACCTGAATTCAGACTGAGGTGTGATCAGAGGTGAGGTGAACCTGGTGATAGTTCCTGCAGAACTGTGAGCACCCTGCAGGGAAGGCACAAAGGGGGGCAGAGGGACAGGCTGGTTCGTGGTCAGAGCTGTTCATTGTCCCTGCTTGACACCATGCATCACTTTGGCCAGTGCCTTGTGTCTGTAATGCTCTTGAGAAAGTAAATAAGTAAATGAAATAGCTGGTAGTGGACAGATATTTTCACCATGATTCTTTACAAAAGATCGATTAAAACTCTGAATGAAAGCTTTTGAGTCAATTTTTAGTTGGTTGCAATTGGAAGGACAAAACGTAGGAATTTTTTTTGTTTGAACTTTGAGATACATGGAATAATGTTGTCTATAGGGTATATATTATGCATCCATATTATGTGTTATATATCAGTATTATTTAACATGAGGAGGGTTGTACATTTAGATGTTTTTTTTATATCTTCAGATCAAAATATTTAGGGAATGTCTTCCAGAAAATATTTCTGATTTTCTTTTTTCTGTATTGATTCAGAATGAAAACGTTTTTGGAAACATTAATATTTGCTATGCAGCTGAAGTTCTGCTTTCTGGATTACTTCTGCCCTAAGTCAAGATCACAGAGACAGTGTAAAGGAAATAAAAATAGATTCTTCTTTGGCAGAGACAGCAACACTATTCCAGCCTAGAGAAATCAGAAATATAACTAGAGAAGATGGAAAGCATATCTCCATAATTTTCTCCAAGGTGGCTTGGGAGACAAGCCATCACATCTGCCTAATAGGCTTTTATGCACCAGTAAGAGTTACAACAGCCTGACAAGTTGCATAATGCTCTACCCTAGGACAGTACGTGAACATGAGCACATTCCCAGGCCATTGCAAAAGCAAACCAAAGCATGTTGGCTAATACATTTTACAGTGTATTTGTGACAAGCTAAAGGGACGTGCACAGGCAGTTATTCCGGCTCAGTTGATACACAGTAAGATGCATTATCTGATCCATGTATCTGAGCCCTAAAGCTTACATGATGTTAATTTCTGCCTTCATCCATGTCCCATATCAAACCTCAAGGAATACTGGTGAAAGCGAGGTTTGTTCTGATGTCTTCAAAAATAAAGGGAAAATGCAGAAGGAAATTATACAGCTACAGTAAATACATACAAACGTAATTTCCTGAACCTTTATCAGTTTGTCTTGGCATGAGAAATAATAACTGAGCAGTAAGTGTTTCAGGGGTAAGTTATTAGAACTGAGATTTTGGACTGGTGTGTGGCAAAGGAAAACCATTAACAAGCATTAAGGTTTGTTCATTTTTTCATTATCCAGCAGTTTAAAGGCTGAAATCTGTAGCATGTTGGGAGACCCATGGGGCTAAAATAATGAAAGCAGATTAATGCTCCATGGTAAAGAAGTTTGGTACCTGCTACTTGCAAATGAAATTCTAATGTTTCTTTTGCTGTTAAGAGAACTATCCTGAGAAGGATCTGTGGACTGCTGAGTTGTAAAATTTGCTATCAGATCATGGGCAAGGTCATTTTCCTACTACCAGCTGTGCCAACCAATTCCAGCCCAGCTGCACCTGCA
Organism: Pardalotus punctatus; assembly: GCA_013400915.1. NCBI lineage: Eukaryota > Metazoa > Chordata > Aves > Passeriformes > Pardalotidae > Pardalotus > Pardalotus punctatus. The sequence goes on from VZTX01023007.1 coordinate 653,051, forward strand.
TTTTTTATTGTTTTGTTTTGTTTTGTTTTTCTTCATCCCTTACTAGCCATGGTAGTTTCTTACCTTGATTTATTCTACTTCAGCTGTAAGGGAGTGGCTGTAAACAGGCAGACTTCCAGCATGGAGTCAACGAGTGTTGGTTTAAACTGTATGTCCTTCAGCCTCTTTTTACCTTAGACTCTTTTCAGCCAGTTGAGATCCCTTTCATATTTCATCACAATACACAGCTTGTGATGCCTCGTGTGCTCTCCAGTGTGTTCCATGCGTCTCACAGCTTGAGAGATGCTGTAGTTTATCTGTAGAACAGAATTGCGTGGGATATGTTTGCCTCTGACTTGTCATTTCCTTCATTTGCTTGTGCATTGCACTGTGTTACTATTGCCAGTTTTCAGTATCACCAATGGGTCTTTTATATGATCCTTTTGCTCTCTCGCAGATTATCCACCTTCTTAAAAAATGGTTTATGGAGTCTAATGTGAAAAATTTCATATATTGTATAATAAATACATAATGGAATAGGAGAGACATCATTGGAAAATACACTGGTGAGGAGTGACGTCGTCATTAGGATAGAGCAGGATGATCCTGGAGTGGTGTGAAGTGAATTTGGTAATCTCTCAGAGTTAAACTTAGATTGATTTCCGTTCACTCCTTGAATGCTTTCATAGTGTTCTGGTTTATTTTTTATATGCATTGGTCAGTCACTGCTGCTCGCTCTCTTTGAAACAGCATTCGAGACACCTTGGGGTTACTGACATTCCACTGAATTACAGATACTATGGGAGAGTATTGCAATCACCTTTCAAGCCAATTATAAAATTGAATTAATCGTATCTGTCTTTATGTCTTTTTCTCAGCCTGACCTTGTCTTGGGCCATACTGAAATTTTAGTAATACAGCTGTGGTTCTACGTAAGCAACATGTAATGATCATTTCAGGCTTTCAGTGCACTGCTGTGACCATACACACAATTTTATGAGCAGAGCTGGGATCTGAAAATGAGCCTTCAAAGCATGATGCTTAATTGCTTTCTCAAAAGGTTGCAAAATAATTTCCAGTACCAGTCTCAGTGCCCCCACTGAGCATGTCCCTTTTTCAAAGCACCATTCCTTTTCCTTTCTCTGACTAGATCCAAATGCAGTTCTCCCCTTCCCTCCATCCTCTGTTACCAGAGCATCATTTCAATCACTTTTCTTATTTACATTTTATACTGCATATTTTAGGATACATAATTAAGTCCTTATCTATACAAACATTCATTTTTCAGTTGATTTTTAAGTAGTGCAAACCTTCTAGACACATTTGATTTAAAATACATATTACTCTAGCTGAAGTCAGTTGCTAATCAATGTAAGATAAACTAAAATAAAACTGAAGTCCTCATTTCTATGCAGCATTCTACACAGGCTTACCTAAATGACTTTTAAATTACTCTCTTAAATTAAAACAGTGCAACTTTCTTATGTAGGTAAACTCTTCGAATCCAGTATTTTTCTGAGCAAAAGGGGGTTCCTTTGTGACTGAGGAAAGAAAAAATCCCTGAAACTAGTAGGGGGAGCATGGGAAGAGAGTAATTTGTTATACTGAGCCTTGTTCTTCAATTATATTATCTCCATCAGAGTATGAACAGATCTTCATATTAGATGGTCATTTTACCAACACTCAATTCTCACTAGGAGGATTCTCCATCATTGTATTCCAAAATCAAGCAGCATTCGCGTTTGTCTGGGTGATACATTTCTGTCAACATGACAAAGGTTCCCACAGTGTTTAATTACTCAGCCTAGCCAGGGAAGAAGGAGGGAAATGAGCCGTGCTGAATGTGCTGCGCCGGGCTCGCTGTCTCTTACATAAGGCATGGAAGGAAGGCAGCCCCCGAACTTCTGCTTTCTCTTTCCACTGGTTGTCCCTCTCAGATTTATTTTGTATTTTCCAGTGATTGACTGTCTTTTATCTCATGATCTTCTTGCAATTTTCTCATTTTCCAGGGCAGCAAGTTCTTGGCTTAGTGGAGAACCAGAGTGATTGGTATTTGGGCAACCTTTGGAAGAACCATCGGCCTTGGCCAGCGCTTGGGAGGGGCTACAACACAGGTAGGATCTGCGGGTTTTCTTTGCATCAACACTTGCATTGAGTGTGCAGTCTCCTGGTACAGACATTGTGAGGTGTGGTAGTTTGCACCTCCCTTCCCAAGCTACAGCAAAATTTGTCTTTTAAAACAGTAAAAATGATACATCATGTATTTTGGAGTTTCCGGACTTCTCTAAATGGTGTTAGAAAAGATTGTGTGACATCTGTTGGGGAAGAACTGAGCTTTTCAGCAATCTGACGGGTCCTCTGCACATCTACAAGATTTCTGTCCATGATGACTCATATATAGGCCCAGCAAGAGGGAATGAGTAGGAATTGAGGCTTATTTTTTGTAGAGTAGTAAATGGTATCACAAAATGTTAGCCCAGTAGAAGGAGATATAACAGGAGATATAACTCCTGCAGGACAGCAACAGGGTCATAATTGTCCTAATAAAATGCAAGCGATTGGCCATCAATTTCTGCTGCCATGAGAAAGGAATAAAGGCACTAGATCACAGAATTTATTAGGTTACAAGAGACAGGTCTTCCCCCTGATTTGTGTTTGGTATGTGAGAAAACATACCGAGTGCATAAAGAACACACACATACATCTAAATCATTTCAATGCTAGGCTTTACATGCTGATGCAATGAGTTAGGTTCCCTCTCTCTTTGTAATAAAAGGACAGAACAGATGGTGAAGCCTTCATTTGGAACAGATGAGTCCATTTAAATATCCCTGCACTATCAGGAAATTATTCACCATAATAGTGATTTTGCTTCACAGAAATATATTGGATTGAATTAAACAGGCTAACTAGAAAAAGGATTGAACAATTTGTGGCTGGGTCTGTTTCTATATTCCTATGCATGTCTGTGGGAATATCACTAATTTTTGTGAATTTGTGTTTTAGCCTCTGCAGAGCGTCTCTGTTGTCGGGAAATGTTCAAAATAATAGCTTAACAGAGCACAGATTGATATGGATACAAGATTTTGGCACAATAGATTTGTTTCCTGGCTCTTGGCCAGAATTGCAAATTGAAAGGCTAGGTCTGCCCACCTCTGTTCCTTGGCCCCCAAAAAGCATGAGACATAGATAAGTTTAATGGATTTTTCCTGCAATCTGAAAGCTTATGTTATACCCAACTCAACTTGGTGTCAGTTCAGTTCGCTGTTACATCAGAAAGCAGTATTTTTTGTTCTGCTGAGAGATGACCACCTTCTATAGCTACCTTCTTGCTGCTGTATTTTTGATTTTTCCTTTCTGCCGTTTTAACACTGGCAGAGAGAAATATGGAATAATCACATAACATCAGAATAATGCAGTAACGTATGGTGGGTAGTATAAAGTACATATATTTATATCTGAAATGCTAATGTTAAAAAAAATCTGTAAGGCTTTAATTTATTTTGTCTTAACTTACTGTTCCAAAGGGTTTATAGGAATATCAATTGTCAGTGTATCACATAAACCTTCCACTGAAAGCAAAAATAATCAAATATCTGCAGTCCTTCACATACACTGCATGGGTTAATTATTGTATTAATCCATACCTACCAGGCCATGCATAATCCCATAATCTTGCCCATGATTTTCTTTTCCTCACAATTTCTTTCTTCACACAACTCACCTTGTAGTTAGAAAAACTTCTTTTTAGAACGAAAACCAGAAGGTAGATAATGTATGGAAGATTGACAAGTGATCATAAGAAGCAGAATTTTGTTTTTTCCAGTATGTGGAACAGGAGGTCACTGAGTGAAACAGTGCAACCTCTGAGACATAGGAAACGAGGTTATTGACAGAATCAGCACCTTTTCGTATAATTTTCTTGATTTAATTAGTTGTTTGCCACAGTATTTTAGCAGAGACTGGAGGTGTACATTTCTCAAGGAAGATGAAACTGTGGCTTGTTTGATGCATTCAGTAAATTAAAATAATTGACACTGAACACAACTGCGTGGCCAAGGAGAATTCGGAAAACCTAAAGGGCAGGGGGAAAATGAGGCACAGAAGACAGAGGCAATATCTCTAAGCAAAACACTCATGAAAGATGGTGGTCCAGGAGGGGGAAGGCATAGAATTTCAGGTGCCTAGAGGTACTTAGAAACAGTGAAAGGACCCCCAAACCCCTGAAACTTTAATAAGCTAAGCAGAGCTGGATCAGGGGGAGGCTCTCAGGCAGACTTTGCTTTTTCTCTTGGGAGAGTCTTTATTACAGACCTAGGATACAATGCTAAAAAAGTAAATTTTTATGTGAGCCTCCTCAGCCAGACCTAGCCCTGGTAGATTTGATTCAGGAGCACCCCTCAAAGTCAGAATTGTTCCACTGCTTCCTCACAGTTTCTGAAGGAAATAATTTCTCTTTCACTCTTATCTTTCTATGTCTGAGCCTCTCTGGACAACATACAGGTTGGGGGAGTCCCAGAAGGCAGATGTATTAAAGGCAAAGATGTGTTTGTTCCTTCTCTGCTGGTTCTTTAAAGCCAGTCAGCATTTGTGCTCTGCTATTCCTGTGTGCCCAGGCCAGATCTCCTGACAGCCAGTACAGATTTTCAAGGAAAGATTTTATTTGGTTGTTTTTCATTCTTCCTCATTTGCACAGGCAGATAATCCAAGTCATATTTTAGTCCTTGATAATACAATTTTAGGAAAACCAGACCAAACTGTGAAAGTCAGTTCAATGACTATTAATTTGTGTTTAAAATGTTCTTAGTTAGATCCATTCTTTATTTGTGATAACATTCTCTTCTCAAGCATTTTAAATACAATTCCTTCTGTATCACAAAGGTTTCCAAGTTTTTTCTGTACCTCACTGGCAAACTCTCAGGAAACTGCTTAATCAAATACCCTTTTTACATATCACTCCATGTTGCTTGTCTACACTGAGTTTAACTCTTACAGATTCATCATGCACAAGTTAAAAAGTTAAAACATTTTTCTTGCTATGTAACCTATATTATCTTTCACTGACTAAATTGCTTTTTGAAGTATTGCTAGACTATGATTTTTCTTTTTGCAGATGTTAAACTGACAGCTCCAGAGTTGCACTGTATGGTTTAATGTTCATTTCACGAGTAACAGTCATCTTAGTCCTCAGAAAAGTATCTTGTAAAAGAAATTCTAAACAGAAAAGCTTTTAGTACTTAGTCTGCCTTATGCTTTCCATCGTGGTGGAGAGTAGCTTTTAAAAGCAGTCTCTGGTGGCTGTTAAGACTCCTGGCCATTTCTTCAGCTGGTGGGAATCACCCCTGGCTTCTCTGGCTCTAGTGCAGCACAGGCATCTTCCATCAGCTGAGAATGGACCCCATGCCTGCCAAATGGGGCTTCAGGATGGATCTGTAATTTGGGTGCCAGGGGAGCATTTCTGAAAACTTTGGCCCAGGGGATTTCAGAGACTACAGAAGCCCATGCTGAGGATTTGAGGCTCGTCTGAAATGCACTGCCTCAGTACAACCAGCAGATACCGTCAGGAGGTGTCTCAACAGCTTTGAGCTGAGAATTCGTACTCCCACACTGGGAAATGTGACATTACCAGATTTGTGGATTGGGAACAGAAGGGAATGGCTAGCACCTAACGATCACTAGGCTACGTGTGTACTGTGCCTTATTACTCTATGTTTGTAATGACTGGAAGAGTGCTAGAATGAGCCTCTCTCCTTTATTGTTTCCCTGAGAAAAAGGACCTATGGGAGTTGAATTGGAAATTGAAAACATCCGTTACGTCATTTTTTGCATAATACTTAAGAAATTTGAACGACAAAAGCATAGAACAGACTGTTTACGTGAAACTTGTCTGGATCACATCTTGTGCTTCTTCATGGTGATCCTATGCATCTTCTGTGCAGAAAACAAAAGACTGGTAAAGCCATGTGAAATGGGCTGTTGGTATTACGGCACTGCCTGTGGTCCTGCTCCAGACACCTGGGAACAGCTTTCAGCCGAGCTCCACAGGCTCCTGCTCATGGCATTATGGCAATCGCACTCATGTGTATTGGCTGTGTGAGAGAGGAGGATTCTATCAAATTGTCTCAGTGAATGAAGAAGTCAGAAAACACATGGTTTATAGAACGTTTTAAATACCCACCATCGTGGCCTGACCAGGTTTAGCAGTGCGCCCTCTAAAAGCCATTGCAACATTCCCATCTCTGAATATGTAAAACATTAGTCATGTTTGGTACAGGAGCTGTTGTCATTAGGATTGGTTGAAAGTTCAGGGGCCTTTGCAAACAGATGAAAAATGCCTTTCAGTGATTTAAAAAAACATGTGCAACACTGATGTCAAGTCAAAAAGTAGCACTTTCTTCATCTACTCAGGTTCACCCTGTGCCAGTTTTTTGGATTAGATTATTCCTCCTTTTACTTACTTTTTATTTTTTTTTTTACTATTATTTATTTACTTACTTATTATACTGGAAGAGTGCTAGAATGAGCCTCTCTCCTTTATAGTTTCCCTGAGAAAAAGGACCTATGGGAGTTGAATTGGAAATTGAAAGCGTCTGTTACATCATTTTTGCATAATACTTAAGAAATTTGAATGACAAAAGCATAGAACAGACTGTTTACGTGAAACTTGTCTGGATCACATCTTGTGCTTCTTCATGATGATCCTGTGCATCTTCTGTGCTTCATGAGGATACTGTGCATCAAATTTAAAAAAAAAAAAAGAAAATAAGCAGAATAAACACCGTGAGTTTATTCGGTAAATACTGTTGTTAGTGCAAAGCATTCTGATGCACATGATCTTTATGCCTGTAAGGATGCATTTGAAGTACAAGTATCATGCACATTGCCCAGGTAGAGTTGAGGAAGTGCCAGCATACGGTTCCTTTTAGTCTCAACAGGAAATGTCAGTCTGTTTGTGTCAAAGGTGGGAAGCTAAACTGATAATTCTGCTTTTGATGACCACATCCCTATCTTTGTTGTCTGTACTCTGTAGCTTGCACTTAAAAATAAGCTATTTTAAAGCTGACTACCCTCAAAGAATAGTTTCCTTTCCAGTCTTTCTTGTGCACTTTCTAAAGCATGTGATGTACTGAGAACTTGTTTACAACATGTCTGACATTTCTGAAATGAGGGTCAATATGTATTTGATTTTGAAAATGGTGCCTGTAGTTCGAGAGGCCTATCCATGCAGTAATGGCATCACTGTGGCTGAATTAGTCTACTGTTCATGTCATTCTCTCAGATACATCCTCTACTCCTTAGCAATTGGATCTCTCAGCCCCTGTAATAACTATATTTTTTTGAAAAACACCACCAGGCTTTCTTTGAAACACTGAAAGCATGTATCTCCTAAGAAACCTGTGATTTTAAAAAATGGCATTCAGACCAGAATATGCCAGATTGTAGTTTTATTGGAGTAAAGAAAATTTATTTCTTTTTGGTTGATTAAATTGTCCTAGTTTTGGGGGTTTTATTGGTCTGACCTGAGTCCATAATGTAAAGTTCTCCATCTAAAGTACATAAATCAGACATATAGATGTAGCATTCCAATGTAATGATTTAAAAAATCATTGTCAAGTGTGTTATTTTTAGCTTGGTCAAGACAGTTCTTTATGTGAACATACATACCTTGATCAGTAATTATGTTGTCCAGCACTCTGAAATGCCCTCTTTATTGCAGAGGGACAATCATTAGCAGGTTAAATTTAGATGAAAGACTTGTTCATAAAAGCTTGGTGAAGGCATCCAGGTGCCTAAACTGAGAACAAAACCTTCTATTGTATGACAGGAGAACCCCAGACAAATGCATAGTAATAGTAAAACCAGTACGTTTTCTTCTGAAGTGCAAGTTCACTTTCCAATTTCTCATTGTGCTCATAAAGTGATTGTGTAAAGACAGTTCCTTTTTGTAGAGACAGAGACAGAGGTTTTAGCCACAGTCCCAAAGCAAAGAAAAGAGGCATCACAGTTGGACTCCATCTTTGGACTTTTAATAGGTAGCTTGGTGCCTGTCACAGAAAGTAGCAGAGTAACTAAAATGTCTTTCTATCCCCTGTGTCAAAGTCATTCCCACCAGGAGAGTGCCAACAAAACCAGTTGGATTTGGTCCTAGTCAGATCACTCTCTTAGGTGCTATTTGCTACAGAAATCACTATGCTCTAAAATCATTTTTGTGTTAGGCCAAACTAGGTTCAGGAGAAACCTTTCCCCTTTCGAAAAATACCAAGAGACTTTTGGAAGAGAAGAATCTGCAAAACTGAGTGGACACAAATCTCAGAAGAAGCAGCTCATTCCTTACCTCGTTGTGTTTCTTGTCTCTATGTTCAGCTACATCTTCACTTTTAATTATTCTTGATGTAGCTCTTCAGCCTTCCCTTCTGTACCTGTCTTTGTCAAAGGGAGCTCAGGGGAGGAAAGAACTCTGCAATATTGTCTGTATGCAGATCATTTCTACACAGTTGTTCTCAAGAAAGACACGCACAGTGAAAAGAGAAGCTTTCCCAAGTAGAACTGTTGAATGACAAGCAACTTAGGTCAGAAAAGATCTCCCGAGGTATTTTGGTCCTCTTCCCATTGAAAGTCAGCTCAGGCTGCTCCTGGAAAGCTCCTCTCTATCCACTTGTCCTCCAGCCTGTATTCCCCCATTCAGGACTTTGTTGAATTTTTGGAGCTTTCTCTTAGGCACTTGTCCAGCCTGTCAAGGTCCCTGTGAGCAGCAGCCCATCCCCAGGGTGTTTGGTCACAGACCCCAGTTTGGTGCCACGTGTGACATTGCTGAGGACACATTCTATCTTATTTCCAGCTCATTAGTCAGAATGCTAAACGGTATCAGCCCCAGTACCAGCTCCTGTGGAAAACCCCTTGTAGCTGACCACCACCTGAATGTTTTATTGCTGAACACAGCCCTTTGAGCTTGGCAGTCTCCTTGGAGTCCACTTACACAAACTGTACCCCAGTTTGGCTATATGAGCATGATAAACAGCTCCTTATGCAAATACATCCCAGTATTTCTGTTGTGAACCTAATCCTTCTCTCTGTTACTAGAAACTAAACGGTTGTGCAGGAAGGATTGTGTTTCCTGGCTTTTTTAAAATACCGTAGTTATTTTCCAGGCTTGTTCATTGTGTGCTGCTGCTTTCGTTCCCCTAATCCTTTTCTTAGAATGTTCTATTCCTTCTGAATCTCACTCAGTCAATAAACTGCCCATTAAGGGGGGGAAAGGCAGAGGGAAGTTTTCTGGTTGTTTCTGAATACAAAACCCCAAATCTCTTTGTCATCCAAATAGAAAGGAATACCTTTCAGGTGGTTCAGCCCCTGAACCACATTTCCTCCTTTGTTGCTAAGGTGTTCAGTGAACACCAGACCCAGAAAAGCTATGATGGGTTCTTGCTCATTGTGCCCATTGTTACAATTAGCCTTGTGGACTACTGTTAATATCAGAAAGTGCTTTTGAAAGCTGTTCTCCACCATAATGGAAGGTATAAGGCAGACACTGTTAAGATTAGAAGCCAGCCAAAATAATTAGCACCTGTGCAGGGTGCATTTTTCCTCTTCACATAGTCCCAAGTGGAAACCTTGTAGAATTGTTGACATTTTGACCCCTATTAAATATGATGCCTTTGATAGGATCAAAACCAAAAAACCCCACATAATTTAAAGCAGTGGTTCCTGTTACCTTTCACTTTTTGCCACTTTCTGTGGAAGAATAAAACATAGATAAGTATCATGAACAAGGTCCATATCTGATATAAATGCCTGACGCTTACATTAAAGAAACTTAGGCTGATTTACAAGAGCCAAGGATCAAGAAACAGATTTTTTTTCTGTTAAAGGTGGGTGGTTCTTTGTTGGAGAGTCCAAGATAGATTACTTTTGTAAGGTGTTTTCCTTTCAACAGGGCAAATAGTGAGCAAATTTCAGCAAAACTCCTCAGTTTTTATCCATAAAAACAAGCTTTGTGTCATCCTGTTTTCCAAATGTGCCTGCACATGGAGGTCCAATGACTGGACCTCCTGCACAGTAACCATGTACAGTGTGTATTATTCTGTGATTCCTCTTCAGGACAGCTCACCCAAAGTCCATTTCATCTGGCTTTATGCAGAGTTGTGACACACACTCAGAATTCTGTGTTTTGAGGCACTGACATGTAGAATTTTATGTTCAGAAAGAAGTAAGAGATGCATGACAATCAGTCCATGATGGATAATCAGATGAACATGAACTCCAGGTTTAATATGATTGACAAAATACTTTGTGATCATTGGATGTATAATCAGAGTAATTTCAAGTATGAGTACAGGAGATGCATTTGTTTTGTATGGGATGTAGGCTTTTGACTCTTGTCATACCTGATGTCTGCAATGCCAGATAACTTAGCTGCCCAGTCATTCTTCGCTCTTAGCTCCCTGATTATCCACAGGGCACAGAAATTAGTTGGTGCCCTGTCTTTCTCAGGAACCAAACTGTCCTTTATAAAAAAATAATAATACTGAGTGTAATTTGTTGATAGCAGATTGGTATTCCCACATGCCCTGAAGACATTCTCCAGTGACACAGCACAGACCCACAGTTCCTTGCTAAAAACACTCCAGTCTAGAAAATTGAGACATGGCTCTCTCATAATGCTGTCCACAATGAGAAATGCAAACAGAATAATTGTTATGTCTAAAAACTGAAGGAACACAAACTAGACCTCAAAGACAAGTCCTGTGCAGTGTGAATGTGGCCAGTGTGCTCCGTGAAGAGCCAGACCCACTGGAGTTGTACACACACAGCCAGGGGTTTGGTGCTCGGGGTGCTAGGGACCACTTCTTGGAGTGCAGATATTTTAAAATGTACCTTTAGCTGCTTGTCCAGGGCTAATCTCCACAGGTCAAAGGTGACCAATTACAAATTTGCAAAGTTTGGAGGTAATACTAGAAATTTTCCCATTAAGTTGGGAAAAGTGGCTGCAGGAGCTTGTCTGTGAGCAAGTCAAAGGATAATTTGATGCTAGCTTATTCTTATTTGCAGGAGAAAAATAACATTTCTTAATAGAGGGCTTGCCAATTTAGCAAAGGTTCAGCAAGATCAAATGACTGAAAGTTCAAAGAGATGTTCAAATTAGAATGAGGGAAGTACCCTTCATGAGGGTAATTATGCATTGGAATAACTTATCAAAGTTTGTGATAGATATCCATTATTGTAAATTTTTAAATAAAGACTGAATGTTTTTTAGAAGTTATGCTGTAGTAGACCCCAAACTGATTTTGAAAAATCCTATGACCTCTGCTGTGCAAGAGCCAAAAATTATCATTTCAGACTTTATCATTTAAATAAGCATTTAATCAGGACTTTGTTTTCCTGTTGAAGCCACCTGAGCACCCAGGCAAGTGAAATCACAGCTAATTTTGCATGTAAGAACTTACTGCAATTTTAGTATTAAAGTTGTTTAAAACTGTAGAAATTTTCCACATTCACACCCCTCCTCCCCCATCCAATCACTTTTCTTTTTAAATCTCACGTTTCAAAATGCCTTATAATAAGAAGTGTACCTGGCCATCTTCTAGCTAGTATCCACTTTTGGCACCTTCAGGATGACTTTCAGATGTGTAGAGAGATGCAAATGGAGTAGTGTTGGGTGATCCTTGTGCATAATAACGGTGTGAGACATCTCTTTGAGACAGATCTCTGTTCCATTTGGTCGTTGCCATTGTGCTACAGCATATAAAGGCTGAAACCTCCCTCCTCTCTCCCCTTGCAGGTCTGAAGTTAGAATGTGTTATCTGAGGTTTAACATTTCTCAACAAAAACTTTCCCAAGTCTTTAGAATTTGAAGAGATTTTAATGATGTGCCTCTTACAGGGGTTTTTTCCCTTCTTAGAAACCATTTCCAAAGTTTACCAAATGAGCAGTCCCTGGAATATTTCCTTTTTGCCTCTAAAATGTGATCTCTCTACCCTATATGCTCACCAGGGTCACAGAGTGCAAAGGCTATAAGAAAACAGGAGGTTTTTAAAAGCCCTGTAAGGAGCTTCTTCACAGATGGTGTTTGTCTCCAATAACTCTCCGCACAGGGTTCAGGAAATACAGGATTTTGAGAAAGGTTACTATCCTTAATGTCTTCCTTGATGCCCAAAGCAAGTACAGCAGCTGGGAATAACCCCTAGCTTCCCATTTTTGTTTTTCTAATATTTGCCTTTTTGCCAGCCATGTTGTCTTCCATTTTAGGCAGACCTTTTCAGCAATTTGGGCTGTTGAGTGTGTGAATTTATACTGCTCAGGGCTTTGTACCACTTGGGGTCTGCGTGAGAGAAGGCCAATTTCTTCAGGTGTAGAGATGGTTTTTCCTTGCTGACCTCTGCAAGGCCTGTGGAATAGCTGGCTCTCTTCACAAGACTGGGAGATAAAAGGAGAGAGCATTGCTCAGCAGGATGGTCTGTTAGCAGAGGTTTCCCTGCACAGACCTGCTAAAAGTCTTATGGCTCATGATTCCTCTCCTCCAGACCTCACAGACTCTGGAATCAAGGAAATTTTTGCATAGCAGCTTTGGGGCTTTAAGAAAGTTGGAGAAATTCCCCCAGAAATGGAAGTCATTAAAGGCAAGATAGAAAGCATGTGTATCTTTTCCCAAATTACTTGGGAAGAATAGCATCTAAACAGCAAAGAAACAGAAAACTGGGACATTCTGAGCTCTATAATACAAAGTTAAAACCATGCTTGAATAAAGCAGTCGTCTTAATTCTGCCTAAGGAAAAACAGCATACTTGAGAAGAGGAAAATGAAGAAAGTAAAAGTGTTCTATTTCATTAAATGGTCATCAGGAAGTGTAAACAAAATGTTTGTAATGCTTCAGGAGGAACCAGCCTCCCAACAGGGTGACTGCACAACATTTCAAAACGCACTCTATGGCAACTTCACTTTTAATACATGTGCGGAGAAAACAAGGGCTATTGCATTCTGTCACCATGCCTGGAGGGACACACACTTTCTTCAAAACAGCTTCTCAGCCCTGTTCTGTTTTCTTAGAGAAAAATTCAAATGTGGAATCATAATTTATTCTCAATGAACACATTGTACATCCCTGCAAGTGTTTATTAGTTTGGGGTTTTTAGATTATAAAAAGCTTTTTTGAGAAAAAAGGCTGGTGTGTGTAAGTTCATAGTTAAATAATGTATCAGGATACTCCAGAAATGTGCTGGAATGACAGTGCTTTAGTCATACCATGTGAAAAGCTATAGACAGATATGGTTTTGTTACATTAATGATATGGCTAGTCAAATTATGAACAGATAGTCTGTAAGCCAAGTGAAGCAAATGCCGCCAATTTCATCCACACAATGACTTAAAATGAAGATTTTAAAATGTGTGCAGTGACTTGTTTTGGAATTACGTCTTTAATTTAATTTTTAAATCCCTAACAGTCATATACTTGTGTTTTTCTGTTTGTTCTTGATACTTGGGTGGAAAACAGAGGCCACAGTCAGTGGTGTGAGCTGTCTCAGTGGATTCCAAATGCAGTCCTTAACAAAACTGGTCACTGTAGCCCTGATCCAGCAAAGGCATAGTCATATTCCTAACAGTTTCCATTGATATCAGGTACAATAAATCAGAATTAAAAGAAGTTGCATAAGTATTTGCTAGAGTTCTAAGCAATCAGCACTATCATGGAGCTTCTCCTGGAACAGATGTCTCTTCCATAGCACCTAAAACTGAGCTCAAATTTTTGGAGCCAGATCTGTTTCACAAAAAATGGTAGCTTACTGCCCTAAATATCTGGGTCAGATATTTGTTACAGCAAATCTCCATAGTATCAGGTCTGTTTAACATTATTTCCTACAGCATCTCATACTCAGTGGTTTGGTGTATGGTCTTTTGTGTGCTGCTTAGCTATAGCAAAACCCCAGTCATTTTTCCAAAACTCGCTATTGCTGTGTGTTATATTTTCAAGTGTGTCTTACTTGTCTTTTTCAGATATTATAATGGTACTTGCTTGCTATTAGTCTAGATGGTTCACTGTTGCAGGCTTAATTTCAAGAAGAATTTTTGAAAACCTGACAAGGATAGGCTCTGAGGTGCTACTCACATAAAATGGCATTGCCTCAAAGGCTCACAAAAGCATCCTGTTCCACCCAAAAGGATCGTACAGAAAATGATTTCTTAGTAACTACATTTTCTTTCCCCACGGTACTGAGTATTTTTTCAGACACCTTAAAAGGCCCATTGTAATAAATTGACTGAATTTGAAAGTTTGTCCAGTTTCACTATAACTTCTCTAAGTGATTCTGTTCTGTCTTAAAATGTTGTTTATTACTTCTAGCTTTACTATATGTTCCCCGTTGAATTTCAGGAAAAGCCATTGTCTGTGGTCCTGAAGCAAATGGTGGGGATGCTTGGTAGCATTCCAAAGGAAATTGCTAATCTTTCTGCAAACTTTCAATTTACTGTTCAGAAAAATGAAATAAAATACTTTGTTTCAGAGCAGATTAAGGACAACAACAACAAAAAAAAAACCCAACAGATTAATTTGCTGACATGCCTTGAAGCATCTTTGGAAACTATTGCTTAGTGAAAACATTGGAAGAACAAAAAAGTTGGTTTAGAGTGAATCAAAAAATGGGAAAAGGACAAAAAATTCATGTGACTCCTAAAGTTTGGTTAGATCCAGAATGAAGCATTTATTTTCCTTTTCAGATCTTGCAATAGTTTTCAATAAGATTTTTCATTTCAATTTTGAGATAAAAATTATTTTACAGTAAGTTGGGTTTTAATATGTACCAAAAAATTTTTGCAGTGTTTCCCAACTTAAGCATTTTAATCCAAATATGTTAATTCAGATGTATTGCCCTATTTTATCTAATTTATTCACCAAATTACTCTTTTTTGGGTTTTGCGGGAGTTTTTTTGCTTTTCTTTTAGAGCTGGGTTTTTGCGTGTGTCCTTAAATGACATTTTTGAGAAACTGCTCTGTTTGTTTGTTTGCTTTCTTGTTAGTCTATTTGAGCAAATCAGAATCTTTCAAATTTTGGTAGTTCAAGCAAAATCTCATCAACCAGGGGGAGAAAAATGCCATTCAAGTAATAACTAGACTAGGATGTGTTCCACAGATTTACTAATAAAGCATTCTTTTTCTAAGAGATCTTGGAGATATTTGCATCTCTGGATATGCCTGAACTATTTCCTCAGGACAAGGCAAACAGGGTGTTCTGTGGCTGATCATAATTTGTTTAATACTCATGAGATGTTTGGGTTGCCACTTTTCTCTTCTTGTTTATTTGCTGCCAAGCTTTCCCTTTGTTTTTCTCAGGTAGGCTAGGGCAGGGAGATGCTGCACTTCTCGAAAGATCAGAAGTTCCACTGCCTGGGGCCAGATGTTAATAAAATATTCCTTTGATTTCTTGTTTTTCCTCCAGTCTCTTCTTCCCCCAGCACAGCAGATGAGAGTGAGTCCCTTTTCCCCTTACGTTCAGCTGTATGTCATCTTGAATTTAGTCTGAGATTTCAGTCAATTTGACTCCGAGGGAAGCGACTCCTGAGGCAAATATTTTCCTTTCCTTATTTCAGACACTTTGCCTGCAAACTAATTGTGCAGATTGGAGTTAGTTCATTTGTTATGTTTGCTTTTGGCAACACAACAATATAGAAGGGAACCTGAAGTTCACTGTTCTGAAAAAGAGTAATTTTTCCTCTGCATGAGCTATTTAAAAGTTCCCAGAACACATGCTTTTGCTTCACTTTTGGACTTAATAACACTAACCAGGTGAATAGCATTAAATTTTCCTCGTAGCAGAAATATCTTATTCTCACTAATACTAATGGGTAAATATTTAAACTTGCTATAAATATTCTCTAGTAGTTATTATTATGGCAGCAGTAAATTAGAAGGCTAAATAGAAACTGCACAGAGGTGTTAAACTCAAGCCTGCGGGTGAATTAAAATGGAAATCACGTCGAAATTAGTTTTGAGGGTGAAACATTAAAACCTTGTGAATATTTTCAATAGCCATGATTGCATTATAATTTAGTACATCCTTTCTCACATATATTCCAGTTTTTCCAGTCCATCTGCCTGTTTTACTCTCAGCTGCTACCATGATATCCCCTCAGGACCGCATAATCTTGTTAGCTGCAATGCCATAATCTGCTGCTAACATAAGAGTGGAAGGCAAAAAAAGAAAAAAATCAGGGAATACTGCACATATTAAAACATTTCCCCTTTTCCTTCTCAGACTGGAGGCTTAGAGAAATTAAGAAAAATTGTTTTATTGTCTATAAATTATAAAAACTATTCTATTACAGTTAACTGAATCTTACCATTATTCTTTATTTTTATTAATAAAGAACCTTCTCACTGGCATTTCACTGCACAGCTGACAGTTCTCGCCAGCTGGAAAAAAATCCTTTGCCAGACAGGAGATCTCCCACCCAGTTTGTTGCTGCGACACAAGGAACCTGCTCCACGCTGGTGTAGAATTTCAGACAATGCAGAATGGCTCTCTCCGAAGCTAATGCTCACACACTGCACGCTCCAAATAGGCTTCCCTTATGCTGGAGAGAAGACAAACACTGGCATAAATAAACTGTACCATGTTGTGACAATATATCCCTTTCCAGTCCAACGGCTGGAAGCAGAAGGGTTGACTGAAGATGAAAGGGGATCCCTCCAGTTCAGGTTCCGGCATCTCGGGGAACCAGATGGACTGAAATGGAAAACACGACTAAAATAGGCCACAAAATTCACTGCGAGGAGAGGTTTTATTTTTATTCATAGCAGTGCCAGGTTTTGCTAAAAAGAAACTTGCCATGTCATAGAAACTAAAGATGGGAAGGAACTGGAACCATCCTTGTCCTCTCCCAACCAGTGCAGCATTGTTGCAGGTATATTTTCCTATCCTTGTGTAGTCTGGTTTGGAAAGACTCGTGAAATAAAGCATTTTATCTGCCATTGTTAGTTTATTTCACCGCAACTGTTTTAGGAGAATTTTTCTTAAGCATTCAGCCTACATTTCCTTTCTTTCTCTCATTATTTGTAGTTTTATCAACTTGGACTCCCTGAGGCAGCTTTTCCCAGTGCCTGCTTTTTGTCATTTTGTATTCTTCTGTGTAGCTGCTGTGGTTCTCTACAGCTGCTGTGATATTTTTTTGTAAGACCTCTTGTTAAATGTCATTTGCAGATGTCATTACTGTTCTGTTTGCCTCCCCCTTCTACTAATGAAGATGTGAAACAACACAGAACCCATCATCGTTCTTACTAGGTATTTTCTGTCAGCCTGCAAGGCTGCTGTTTATCGGTACTCCTTCTTTGTGGTCCTTCAGTCCTCATTCATTCCCCATGACAGCACTTGTATCTAAGTTTTTCTGAATTAATTTTTCAAGCAGATTTTTCTAAGACACTGTAGGAAAGGTTTTGCTGATGTTTCAATCCAACTTTGTTGCTTCTGCTGTTTTCCCTTCTTTTTGCCTAGGGCTTTTGGCCAGAGAAAAAGCAACTGAGGAATAACAATGTGTGTTGAGGTACCTTTTTTCCCACTTAAAATTTCCAGTTTGAGGATCCTGTACTGTGGACACTCGGTGCCTTAATGGCAAGCCCTCTCAAAGTCTAGGTTGTAACCAGCATTGATAATCTGTTCCTCAGAAAAGTTTCAAGGATTGCAATCAGATAATTAACTTCATGTGCAGTTTGAGCTGCTGAATCAGCTCCTGGAGGGGTGGGCCTTGACTGGCAGCTGACATCAAGGGTTCTCTTGTTCTCTGCCCCGTGTTTTCCTGCAGGGGTTATCCTGCTGCTCCTCGATAAGCTGCGCAAGATGAAGTGGGAGCAGATGTGGAGGCTCACGGCAGAGCGGGAGCTGATGAGCATGCTGTCCACCTCCCTGGCTGACCAGGTGAGTAGCACTTTGCAGGAGGGGGGGACAGCCACCAACCCATGGATAGAGGAAGGAAAGAAAGGGAAAGGGGATGAGATGTGTGAAAAACGCAGGGGAAAGCTGTTGTGCCTGTAGTCACCATTTGTTGAATCATTCTGGGGAAAGCGTGGAAGAGAGGAATGGAGATTTACTCATGAGGTTTTACTCTTACTACACGACATTTTTACCTCCTCTGCTCAGATGATTCATAAGAGAGACAAATGGGGTTTTCAAGCTTTAATTTTCTGTCCTCCCTTCTTTGATACAGAATTCTCCAGACACTGAAAGTCCAAATACTGTGTCTTTTCCCACTGGTTATTGTCTAATCAGAGTTTAGTTTTAAGAGTCTCCTGACGTTTCTTTATTGTTCCTGGCAGATGAGTCCCAGATGTCTTTTAATGTACTCCTTGCCACAACAGCCCTGTAAAGACAAAAGTGCTGCTGTCTCCCTGCCACAGATAGGAAACTGAGGCCAAGAGAAGGAAACAGTGTGCCTAAACACAGAAATCCAGTTTTTTCAATTTGTGCTTCTTGCCAGCTCTCAGTTTAAGCCCAGAAACCCCATTAATGTGATACTAGGCCTGAACCAATAATTCTTGCTCAACAGCTTGAGAGTGTTAACTCAATATTTAGATATTTGTTCTCCTTCTGAGCTACACCTGGCTCATGACCGGTCACCACAAAGGAAGCATGCTGCTTGCAGTGCACATGGAGCTGGGCACTTTGTACAGCATCTTTGCAGGGTGATCCAGAACCTCTTCAGGTTCATTAAAATTATTCTTGCACCTTCACTGTATTTTTAATCAGGTCCTGAGCTGCTGCCTAACACCTGCATGGGGCAGAATTTTGCAGAGCAGAGAAAGGCTGCTTGTGTCTTACCCCATTACCTTACCCTCAGATTGTCCTTGTGACTTACTTCTCCACCTGAATGGCTGCTTTGAGGCAGAACATTTTCTGTCCCTCATGCTTGTAGGCTGCTCTGCAGATCTGTCCTACGTGCCTTTTCCATAAAGTACCTGGAGTACTTGTTGCCACAATAAAGTGCTAGCTAAAATCCCACCTAGTGATTCACTTTGAAGTAGTGTAGCTGCTGAGAATTATGGAGAAAGGTTTACAGACTTCACCTTGCATCACCATTGGAATTTCTGCCTGTGAGGGGGAGAAGGACAGTCAGCTGGGGGAGGAGTTGAGATCACATCAGACACAGTAGAAACAACATACCCAAACGTTTCTCTGTTTTTTTTCTGCTAGGATATCTTCAATGCAGTCATCAAACAAAATCCCTTCCTTGTCTACCAGCTCCCGTGTTTCTGGAATGTGCAGCTTTCTGATCACACCCGTTCTGAGCAGTGCTACAGGGATGTGTCTGACCTGAAGGTACGTTGCACAGGAGGTTGGGTGGGCGGTGTCCTTTGGCACAGAGAATGCAGGACTCCACTGTCAGAGAAAGATGAGCTGCCTTTAGTACGGGGGAAACACATCCAGTTTGTAAGGACACCCAAACAGGGCAAGGAAATGTGGCTTTGGCTTTGTGCATTTTGCCTACTGCTAGAAAAGTCAAATATAAATGCTGCTTTGGGGTTTGGCAAGGTGTTAAAGAAGTGCTTTGCCTTCTTACATCCCGTACCTGCCACCTGTGCCAGTGTACCTTGCTTCTGAATTCTTATTGCTGTCCCAGGTCTTAGCTCTTCCTAGATAAAGAATACACAACCTTTCCTTTTTGTACTGGACGAGTTTGAAACTCTTAACTGAACATCATTTAACAAACAAAGTGAAATTCACAGAGAGGATTGAGTGGACTCTAGCTAGAAATGCATTAGCAGAAATGTAAAAGACCTTGCTCACTTCATATTTAGCCTTTGCATACACTTAACCCAGTCATGTTGCCACTCATTTTTCCAGGATTTGTCCTGAAAAAAAAGCCTCTGAGTAAAAACCTATTAATGTAATGAAATGAATCTATAGTGTCAGTTTAATAGCACATTTTTCACTGTTAACAAGTAGAATATAAAAGCAGGATGGATTTTAACAGATATGGATAAATGAACATCAATTGTGCTGTGGCCATTTTGAAAGACTGGACTCAAAGACTCAAACATAGCATGCAGGAAGTTCAGAATTGAAGCTTGATTGAGCTTTGTCCAGGTGCAGAATAAGAATGTGCAGCAGTAGATTCCATCAGAGTGGACTAGGGGAATCAGAGCATACTAAATATTAGGTAGTTTTTGGTGATTGATTTTTTTTGGTGGTTGATTATAGAATTCAGTTAAGGTTTGTATGCTTGGATTATGTTTTGAGAATGTAAATTAGGTTTAAAAAAAAAAAGACACAAAATTGTGGTAGAGGTTTCAAGAGACCTTTGGAGACTATCCAAACCCCAAAAAATGCAGGACCAACATACACCCGGTTGCTCAGTGCCTTGTGCAGATGACTGTCAAATCTCCAAACACTGAGATTCCACGTGTTCCCTGGCCCCATGTTCCAGAGTCTGGCCACCCTCTTTGTACAACATATATCCTAAATCTAACCAAGTTTTCCCTTGTAGCAATTTGTAGAGTAACAGCAGGAGTATTCAATATGAGCACCAGTTACTGGATGAATATAGAAAATCAATCACTCTCAACACACTGATTACAAGAGCTGTGCTTCCAAGAGACAGAAGTTCTTCTACATGGGTTAACTGACCTGTCAAAACTGGCCAGCATTGCCTGAATTTCATATATAAAATATTCACAACTGACTATTCAGGTGCAATCCGTAGAAGACAGCTTTTAAAGTTAAATCACTATTCTGTCAGTACACTAATCACTAAATGGTTTATGATATCTGTTTGTAGGGCAGGATCAACACAGGTACTTAAAAGCATCATGGTTTTATGCCTCGTAACAAAGTGCTAGTAGAGATTTTAGCACTGTGTTCGTGTTGAGAATCATGTGTATGACAGCAACTGCAGGGCCTGAAACAAAAGCAAAGATGTGTAACAGGGAAAATGCTTCCTAAAAGATGAACTTCAGAAAAATATACCTCCCACCTGTGACATATCACAGTATTTTTCTGTGAATTAGATGCGTATTGAGCAGTTAAAGAACTGACCCTCAGGCAGCACTGTTTAAAGTTCTTAATACAATTTAAAAAAAAAAAAAAGGCATAGACCAATTAAAGTTGTGAATTTGCATTATGAAAATTACGAAAATTCTAGTTCTGTAAAGAAACCAGCTGGTTTGCTATATGAGTCTCAAAAAAATCAACAAATGTCATTATCCCAAGTTAAAAATTGCACTCTTAAAATCACCAGAGTTAGTCAGTTCCATGGCATTTAATATAAATGGCACAACACAACAGATTTGGCACATTCTGTATTTCATGGTAAGACTGGAATGAGAAACGAGGTAAAACAAACCTCCAGGGTAAGAGGGAAAGAAAGACAGATTTTGAAGTTTGTACTGGGGGATAAAGAAGGATAGCATAGGAAAGAAGGAAGTGCACGAAGAGATTTAAATTCAAAGGTAAAGCTGACCCAGTCAAGTATTCCTCAGCCAAATCAGAGTGTGTTCCTCCTGTCAGACCAAAAAGGTGCTGATTTAATTCCATCTGGCCTCAAAGTCCATGGGAGTTGAGGATTTGTCATCTCTTATACACAGCATTGTGTCAAATAAACTCAGACCCCCAGGGCTGGCTGTTCAGGGATGTGTATGTGTGTGTGGAGACACTTCTTTTCTGTTTTGTCCACATTTATGCAAGGCTTAGGGAGCAGCTGAATGTTTCATGTTGCCTGAAGAGGATTCTAGTCACCTTTTTTTCTTTTTAGTCCTCATTAAGTTGCATTTCTATCCGTTTTATTGATCTTTTTTTTGTTTTGATGGGTGACCTGTCTAGAGCTGAGGTTCATTTATGCATTTTTTTTGCTGGGTTAGGCCATGCTTTTGCTTACTTCTCGGTTAGTAGTTTGTTCCTGTCTGTAAGGAAATCTCAGTTACTACGATTTGGCACAAACCTGATGGCAGGAAAAGTACTATGAAGGAAGGTAATGAATTTTGATACCTCTGACAGTGAATCATGACCTCATTGAATGAGTCAGTCATGAAGTCTGGTTGTCATGGATACAGATGCTATTTACACACAGAGAATCTGTTAATTCACAATCACGAAAATCAGCTGCTGGACTCTTCAGTGGGAATGTAGCAAATTATTAGAATTTACACACACTCCAACACAGAGAAATGCTTTACAACCTAATGATGGCTTTTCAGACTGGTTTTGAATACAGCTGATACTAAATCAGCAGATAGATAAATAATGAACCTCATAAATTCCTCATTGTGAAGTTGTGTTCTGTGATTCACCATGTCCTCCCTGGGAATGTGCTCCACACTGGGATGACTTTGTGATATTGCTTGCAAAAGCTGAAAAAGGTTCTTTTCCGAAAGTGTAATACATCATTTCAGATCTGCCTCAGACATGACCTATTGCACTCTTTGTGTTCCGGTCCCTGAGGCACTCCATGCTGTCCAAGCCCTTCAGCTCTAACCTGCAGCAGTTCTGGCATTCTGCAGCCTTACAGCTTTTGATGCCAGCAAAGGGAGAGCTACAATGAGAGCAGTCTGGGCTCAAGGGGGTTAAACAATACCCCTCCTCTGAGGGAGCACTGGAGTTGGTAAGGTGCTTCCACCCTGCCAAACAGGGAGCACCAGGGGTTTACAGGGGTGTTTTTGCCGGCAAGTGACCTCATTCGACAGTGTTACAGGAGTTGAAGGACCAGAAGCTGAATAATCCTTCTGAGGACAAATAAAGTCTATGGAAAGTACAGGGCAGGGACAGCCTGTCATCTTAGTGCAGTGGCAGTAAGATGGGAGTAAAGTAATCCCTGGGATCATGGGCACCAAACCAGGAGGGGCAGGGATTTGAGTCCCATATCCAAAAAACACCGCCTGGACCTCAGGGTTGCTGGCCACTCCAGCCTGAGTCTCTTCCACTTATGTAGTTTAGAAATACCACGTTGAAATCTCCCTGATGACATTTTTATGAAGGATACGAACCTCTCTGAGGAAATTGGTTCTTTTATTAAACCATTCATTTCTGATAAAACACAGTTTAAAACTAAAGTTTCCAGACATCTCTCATTGTGGCATAAGTTACACGTGGTGCATATTTGCAGAGTGATTTGGGGCATATTTAAACTTGTAAAAAAGCCTATTGAGGTGGCATTAAAGTGACATATATAGGTGGCTTTACTGTGCAGATTTGCCAAATGTTTAACTCCTACTGATTGCAGTGGGAAGTGTTTGGTTCCCTAAGCAAGGAGTCTAGTTTTTTAGCAGGAAAGCTTCCTGTTTACAAAATACCACTTGTTTACCTAAATTGTGAAGTGCTCATGGGCTTAATTAAGGATATCTGTTCAGTGCCTTGCAAAATTAAACTTCTTTAAGCTTAAATTTAAGCTTAATTTATTCTTATGTCTTACCCTTCAGCCTGGAAAAAAGGTATGTAATCATACAGGATATCCTGTGCCCTCTGCTTCTGGACGGGCTGAAACAGAGTGAGAAATTATCAAAATGTGTCTTTAGGTAAAAAAAAGGAAGAGATTGTTGTTCAAGAAACATTTGGCCAAATACTTATTTTTCAGAGAGAAAATGCTTCAGGGGAAAAAAAAATGGTTAAAGGCACCTATAGAAACAATGTTGTATTCAAGCTTATTGTTTAGTGGTTTGAACATCAGGTTTGAAATATTTAATCTCCCCAGAGATTAAATGCAGGTGGTAACATAAGGAGGTTTGCTAGGAATTTTGTTTTCAGTGTATTTCCATTCAGAAATGGATGGAGCCCTCCCCTTCCATCTCAGATCCCACGGCCAGTCCACGAGACTGTGCCATCATTTGAGTGCCTGGGGTCAGAACCTGGAGAATAAATGGGACCTATCAGTGCAGTTGGCCTGTTTGAGGCCACAAGCTATGGAAGTGTTCCAGGAGGCTGGCTGTGTGTAATCAGGGAGTGGTAATGGTTGCTGATTAACTAGGATGGTATTAACAGGAGTGTGGATAGTGCCAAATTGCTTAATGACGACTAACCAAGTGTTAAATAGATGTGGAATTTGAAGTTCTGATCTTTCAGTGCTTAAATTGCTAAATGAAGATTAAGGAAGTGTATTTTTTCTTGGTTCTCAGGAGGCTGTGATTGAGTGGGAACGATCTGTAGGTCAGCCTGAAGGCTAGCACTGTTCCTGAGGTGTTTACCCACATTACAGCACTGGAATTTTGTATTTCTAGCTGCAGCTTCCTCTGTTAGTCAACAGAGCTTTGGAATAACTTAGAAACTAGAAGAAATAAACAGAGTATTATGGTGCTATTCTGCCTTGAAACAGGGATGTTGGAGTAATGAGATTTTCAGTATCTCGATTCACTTTCTCTTGTTAATGTGGACATAACACTCAGTCTGCAAAGTGATTTTTTTTTCCCTTCCGATTTCCCTACAGTCTCTTGCCAACTGATCTTTTTTTTTTCTCCTGTCAATTTATTGTTGTGCACGATAAAGTTTCTCATGCAGTGGCCATAGCTTTACCTGCTCAGTCTTTATCTTGTACCTCACTGATGCCCATGACAGTCTGTACAAGAATGTCTTGGCCTGCACAACTTCTGCTGTAGCTGGTGGTGCAGCAGACCATATCAGACAGCCAGAACTAAACGTGAGTTTGTGGGCTGACATAAAAAAGAATATGGTCTTTGGATGTAGTGTTGTATATCAATGGTTTAGAGTCTTGCTGCTTTTTGTAACTTGCTGTTCTTTTTTATGCTTTCATATATCACATAGTATTTATCTAATTGCCTTACATTTGAAAAGCAGCTTGCTTTTTTGCTAGACCTGTTTTGTGGTTTTTCTACCTCAGGTCATCCAGATGGTTGCACAGTTCCTTGATATTCTTTAGCACATCATCGTAGCACACATTGGCATGTGCTGTCGTTCTTGATTAAAGAATCAGCTTTTTTTTGGACAGTCATCAACTCCATGCAGCTTTGTGCAGTTCACTCCAGGCTCCCCTGACATCAGTGTACATGCAGCATCCTGACACGTTTCAAATCTGATCAGATCTGCACCACCAGCTAAGCCCTCGACACTTACCGGCTTCTACACGCACAGCAGATCTCGGAGCGTGGCAGAAAAACCCTCTGCCCTGACAGCTGCAGTTGGCTGGGTTTGAAATCATCTCCCACACAACTGGGGAGAGACATCAGCAGATGCCTGGCTGTGATGTGACACTGTGTGTGCTGATGGGAAGTTCCTGCAGTACAAGGAGCCTTTCCTGTAAGAGTTTCTGAGGTTATCATCATTAGCCATGTCTGTGTTCATGGTCCCCAGCTCTTTGGGAGTTCACAGTGCTCAGCAGCATTGGGATGCTTGTGAAGATGAGGATGCTCGTGAGTATCCAAAAGGAAACTCACATGAAGTGTAGGAGCAGTATGGAGAGCACACAGAAGGTTTTTCTTAACAAGTATTTTTGACCCATTTGCCAGCCTCTTAGCTTTCTTTGATCTACTCTTAAATAAATAAAAGTTACCAGCAGTTCCCATTCCATGCCTGCTTGTAAAAATGCATACTGGTACCCTGTAAAACTGTTAAACAGCCCTTTAGGTTCCTTCAGCCCTGTGCTTCTGCTACATGTGCCCATTTCCCCCAGGCAGGATTCAACTGTTGGGATTTTTTTCAAGCATTAATGCCTTTTGCTGCAGTTAAATACAATGGATGAAATATGTCAAGTTCTTTTCAAAGAAAGGAGATTTTGAAGATCCATTTTTCAGTGGAGAAAAATCTGTCATCTTAAGTTTATGCCCTTACCTACCCAAAGTGGCTTTCATTTATGTGGTGGTCTGTTTTTCACCCTGTGATGCAGCAACAGTTACTGCACAGTTAGGCTGTACTTCTGAACATCTGGATAAATGTAAAACCAGCAAAGAATGTAGCATTACTTGGGACAAATACCTACACCAAGTATTTTTGTACAAATAATTTCGCAAATTTATGCAGTGTGTAGATGCATAGTAATCTTTATTTAAGGTGTTTCTATAACCAGAAAAAGCAATTTGCCATTATCTGAAATTACCTTTTTTCCCTACAGTTGCTTTTCTCTTAACTGCATGTATGGTTTTCTGACATCTTAGTAGGCTTAGCAGTGAAATCCCAGGAATGGATAAAGCTTTCCTTATCAGGAGATATTTCATGGGTGTTGGGTGTGTAGAATAGAGTGCCATAGCTTTTACAGCAGTGTAAATTTTCGGTGGAGCAGCTGTGTTGTTGGCAGAAGCTAGTCCAGGAAGAATTCAGGCTGTATCCTGCTCTTTCCTCATCCAGTCCACTCAGAGGGGAACAAATACCGTGATTTCAGGGAGCTCCGTGTTCCTGCGGAGCTGAGTTGCTGACACCAAGGGCACTGCATTCATCTTCTCTGGGCTGCTGCTGCTGTGTGTGCTGTGCCTCAGCTCTGTGTGTTCCCTCCTGAGCTGGGATGTTCAGAGCAAAGCTGAGCGTGGCTCAGCAGCTGCTGCTGCAGCTCTGCTGTGTGTGAGTGGCACGGTGTCTTCACACAATTAACTTAATGCATTCGGAGAGCTTCCAGAACTTTGAGCTTGGAAACATTCCCAAGGGAGACTTTTTTTTAATCTCTTCAGAAGTCACAGGGATAAAACGGAATACAAAGTGTTTGGTGATTTCTTATGTCTAAAATACAGCCTCTGTAAAATGAAATCGTTCCTGCAAACCACTATTGACTGTCTCTTAATTCTTCCTTAGGGTCCCATTCCTGTTCACACTGGCAGCAGTGCAAAGTTGCATTGATGCAAATGAGGATCAGGCCCTTTATGCCAGCATTGCAGTTTAAGTCTAGGCCACTGTGAGAGTCATCTCCCATTAGCAGAGGATAAATATCTGCTAGAAATCAGAACTCAAAGGGTGAGGAGTTGTACTGCATTTCTGTGTCATGTTAACGCAACAGAGATCAGTCTTGTTTAAATGAAGCAATGGCAAAAAGGATGTCAGATTAAGTTCAGTCCTTTTTGAACTATTTAAATTGGTATAGGAATTAATTTTAAGCTGCTTCTTCTTCTCAATACCTAACCAGGAAAGAGACTGCCTGGCCTGAAACAGTGAATCAATTTCATTAGCAGAAACTGTCATGTGGAAATCTGAGATGAATGCAGAGTCCATAACCCATCAGCTCCATGATTAGAGTTGTGGAAGCGCTTCTAAGGTGCTGCTTCACAAACTAGAGAAGCACCTTCACTCAAATGTGCAGGTGAGACCATGGAAGAGTTTCCAAGCACATCACCTCCAGAGTGTAGTTACTTGTGGAAGACATGGCAAAACCTTCCCTATAAAGAGACAGAGGGAAGTCTGTGGAGTTTGTGGGTTGTTTTTCTTCTGGTTTTAAGTGGGCAGCGCACTGAGCACACATAAAAAGAGCAGATAAAGCAAATCTGTATTCTAACAGTGGGATGTCTTTTCTCTTTTTTCCCTCTGAGGTGATTCACTGGAACTCACCGAAGAAGCTGCGAGTGAAAAACAAGCATGTGGAGTTTTTCCGCAACCTCTACCTGACATTCCTGGAATATGATGGGAATTTGCTGAGACGGGAACTCTTTGGCTGCCCCAGTGAGGCAGATGTTAACAGTGAAAATGTAAGTGGGATGTTTAGGGCTCCATGATTTAAAGGGTGGCTCATACAAGGCACAGTCTGAAGACTTGGAGATGGTTGTGTGGGCAGTGTGGGGCAGTGGAACTCAGGAGAATTGAGGGCAATGCTCAGATTCCCAGAGTGACACTGTGCAAATCATTTAACCTCTTTGTGCCTCAGTTCCTCACCTGTAAAATTTGTATAATCCCATCTTTACCCTGCGTTTTACTGCTTTGTTATGTCTACTTTGCCCTTTTAAAATCCCCAGCAAAGGTAAAATCAAGCTGAAAATTAGGATTTGGGCTCTTATTCCATTAAGCAATTTTACAAATCTCCCCCTTAAACCTTGTCCTGGTTTCAGCTGGGATAGAGTTAATTTTTTTCCATAGTAGCCAGTACAGAGCTGTGTTTTGGATTCAGTATGAAAGACCTCTGACTTTCCAGGAGATCTTGTTTCTCTCTCTGTATTGGTATACAGTGATGTCAGTTTTTCTAGTAGGTATTAATGCACAAATAATGAAGAAGAAATGAAAATATCAAGACCGCTGCATTTAGGTTTGTGAATTTTTCCTGCGCTGCAAACTATAGAATGAGAAATGCTTCAAGGTACACATAGGCTGTGAGACTGCAGGTTTTTTCTGGATATCCCTTAACCAATCAAAGTGGTATTTATATGCATCTGCACAAAATTTGCAATTAGAACCTTTTAGACTAAGCAAATCCTTTGAAACTGATTGAAATCAAGGATGTTTACCCACAGATGTATGTGTATGCCTGTGCATTAGTACATGTAATTCCAAAGTAAAAAACTGTTAACTGAAATGTTTATACACTGATGTGTATGAACTCCTTGTGTATAATGTGGTCTCTGGAGATTTGTAGACCAAGTAACAATTTTGGCTACATAGTCTGGAAGGAAGTAAAAAGGAATCTGTAACATTTTATTACGGAAAAAAAATTCTCTAAAATACGCAACGTTGTCTATATAAAAATCAATTAAGCAAAGCCAGTATCATGTATACATTAGCAATTAAGAGGTAATTGACAATCAATATCATCATTGAGGCTGGCAGAGTTTCCATTTAGTCTGTGAATAAAATGGCCACAGGAGATGCCATTCCCATAATTTTAGATATGGCACCCAGAGATTGAATAGATAAGTTTAAGGCACAGCTTCTCAGACACTTATTTTACCATCTCATTGTCTTCTGAAAGGAGTGGGGCTTAACTGGGAGAGACAAGGAGGTGGGGGAGAGCAAGAGAGAGGATGAGACAGAGAGAAGGAGAGAGAGGGAAGGCGAATGCACCACCAGAGCAAAAGCACATGGAGGAAGAAAATCCTCTGCAAGAGGCTTCTAGACAATCAAGTGAACTGAATGTGATGGAAGACCACTAAGAGCCTCACCCTACAAGAGACAGAGTAGAGGGTGGAAAGGGAAAAGGTGACTTAGACATTAAAAGAAAGACATACCTTGATCATCACACTTTGAGAATGCAGGTTTAAATTATACTGAATTCACAATATGTTGTGTGGGTTCAAAGAGCATGAATACAGGCACAGACTTCTTGTAGTATTTTCCAGAGCTCTGTAAATCCTTAATAAACAGATTTATTCAGATGACAAGTTGCTTGGGAGCAGTGCAGAGCAAATGCAAGTCTTTGCTGTAAATGGCAGCCCTTAAAGTTTAAAATGGCACATTTTACTGAACTTGTATCTGGTTGACAGACACTGGAAATGACTAACTGTTCAAGCCTGTTTCTTATTCAAGACGAGTAGAGTGCAATATGGTATATGGTATGGCTTGTGTCTGAAAAAGAAATGTAACTCATTCCTCCATTTATAAATTATATATATATATATATATGTATGTATTTTAAAAGATACTGGAAAAGAATGAGCTAGACATTCAAAAATATGTGATTCCTAATTTGCCAAGAGACATCAAAAAGTTAACAGCCTATCAAAAAAATCCAATTTCAGAAAATATAAGAGTAGTCACTTAGGAAAAGACATTGTTTTGTATTAGTTGCCCTTGATGTAAGCTCCCCTCTAATCTTGACTGTGTCCTTTTTATTGTAGAATATAGCAAGCAAGTTTCAGCTTTGGAGTTAGGAGACCCTAAGAACAGGATTATCTTGAAAACCACTCTTGCTCTTGTTCTATCTGCTGTAGCATATACAGTGTCACAGGTGTCCGATTAAGGACAGCACGTTCCCATGATCTATTGCAGGATTATCTTCAGAAGCACAGCATCTTATAAGGTGAGGAGGAAACCACTGTCATTCCTCCCAGTACAAGAATTAGAAGGCATGAAGTGGAAATAGCAAGTAGCAGGTTCAAAACAGATGTTCCACTCACGATGTGGTGAAACTTTGAGCAGGAGGTAATGTTTCTAAAAATATACATAGCCTCAAAAATTACTGGTTTTGGAGAGAAAATCGATCAGGAGCTTTTAAGCTTTGCTGCA
Organism: Pardalotus punctatus; assembly: GCA_013400915.1. Lineage (NCBI taxonomy): Eukaryota > Metazoa > Chordata > Aves > Passeriformes > Pardalotidae > Pardalotus > Pardalotus punctatus. The sequence goes on from VZTX01023007.1 coordinate 683,077, forward strand.
GAAAGTCCTTGGACCACAAGCTGAGGTCTGGGTGAGGGTTTTGAGAAATCCTCGCTGTACACTTGCCTTGCTTTTACACTCCCCTTGGCAGCCAGCTCACAACTGGACACTGAACCTTCAGTCTGACAAGATGTGTTCATAGGTTTCCATTAGGATTCATAAGTATATGTTACAGAAAAGGCTGTAATTTCTATTAAGTCAAGAATGTATGAAGTAGGAATTGCTGACTGAATTATCTTTTCCTATTATTTTTCTTTTTTTCTCTGAATTGAGACTGGCGTCCGCAAAACGCAACGGGGCTTTCTTATGTTAGGCAATGTACGTGGGTAAATGTACTCCTGCAGCTGCCTGTGCTTCTCTGCACTGTGGACCAGTGGACAAAATGTGAGAACAGCTCTGCTGTTTATGATCAGAGAGAATGACTTTAGCACTGAATGCGCTGAGTCCTGCTGTGGAAGAAGCAGTGGCTTGGTGTGAGTCTCACCCAGTCTGGCTGTATCAGAAGATACCCCTAAGGTCTTGTTCCAGCATACCAGCCACTGCTTCTCTACAGTTTATGTTTGTAGTGATGTTTTGTTTACAATTCAACCTGTAATTAAGGCATCTCATTTGTAATGCAAATATCTGTAAAACTGGAAGAGGAAATGTGGCAGTGGGTACTGTTGGGCTGAGTCTGTTTCTCTAAGGCCGCTTTACACTTCTCATCAGTACAGAGATGGCCTTAAAATGAATGTAAATTATGTATCTTCCCTTTTTAAGGACTCTTAACAGTGCCAGAGAGATATAAAGGGGAATTAGTTTAAAAGGCAATTGGACCTCACTTTAATCTCTCTCACCCTTTCTCTGTGTATGCGTCTGAATACATGTATGCTTCAATATATATTATGTCTATATGCATGTGGAAGTATCAGTACTTTCCTTTTTCTAATGTTTGCTGAGGAAGTATAATACCACAGAGTGAATTTTAAGAGGTCTGAAGGCCATCTTCAGATAATGTACTGCATAGTCCTGATCTAGTCAGATGCTGATCTTCAGCTGCACCAATGGGAATGGATAGAATAGATAGGGCTCAGAAACTAAAATACACGAGGCAAAAAAATACAAACTGGGATTATTTTTCTGTTTATGTAAAAATGCTTATATGTATGCCTGTGTGTATGTGAATGCTTCATCCTCTCCTCAAAATATTCCTGCTGAAAGACCCTCTGTGTTGCAGGGACAGGCTGTGAGCAGGAGCCTGCCTCGTGCTCCCTGCTGCAGAGCAGCCCCCCAAGTCCCCCTTATTCAATGTGTGCTGAAGTGAGATTACTAAAGCAGACTCCTCTCTGCAGGTCGGTATTACAGTCACCCCTTTGTCTTCTGCGCAGATTCTGGGTGGAAAATTCAGAATATGGATCAAATCCTCCTGTAAACACAGTCATTGACTCAAGTGGCCCCTAGAGCATGTCCTTAGTCACTCTATCCTCCTTTATTCCATGGTATTTCCCCTTTCCCACTCCTTCTTTCTTATTTTGATGTAATGCAGAAGATTTTTGGGAAATACAAAAAGGCAATATATATCATGATCTCAAATTTGAATGCGTTCTATTGGCTTTTAATGCTTTTATCCTACATTTTATTCTAGAGGACCTACTGTAAAGCCTAACATTTCAACAGGATCTTCCAGGCAATCTCTATAGTTACACTATGAGACAGATATTGTAAGCCTGATTTTAGACGGAGGCACACACTCAACCTTTTAGCATTCTCATAAAACTTCTTTCCTGCAGACAGCTTCTCACCAGGTACTTCTGCCAAAGCATTAAATCTGAAGGTTGAATGGAGTGTCCCCTGTTAGTGAAGCCTGTGTCCTGATCCAAAGCCTGGAGCAAGATCAGTGGGAAATATATCACTGATTCCACTCAGTGTAAGGAAAAGACAGTAGAATCCCAGTAGAGGAGACTTTCAGGAAACACAGGAGACACAGGTCTGCTGTTTTTTTTTTTTTTAATTTAACATCAGCAATACAAAGAAACAGTGTAAAATAATCCAGTAGTCCCTTAATGCACTTGCTTAGATACATCCTTACATATTTAGTATGTTTTTATTTAGTTACTTTTTTTGTGCAAAACCAAAAATTCTAATAGTAGCAGAAGGCTGCATATGCCAACTTAGAGTATCCAGCAGAAAAGAGGGAGATTCTAGCAAGATACCACACAGTATAAACACTACTAACAAATTTGGCAATTTTTGAGTGACTAAAAATAGCATGCAAATGAATCTTCCAAGTCAGTATCACAGTCCTGAACTTGCAGTCAGACTGATGCTTTGAGTACCCTTTGCTCCTGCTGAATTTCAGGAGTACAGGCTCATTGTAGAACTGCAATTTCAAGTTACTATTTTGTGATGTCATAGTCTTTCTCTAGTAATAACAGATGGTGTATGGCAGTTTTGAAGTGAAATCCTGACATCCCCAGCTGTGTTGTTTCTATTATTGTAGCTGTTATTGTTATTAAATGCTGAGCTGGCAGACCATTCTGTTACTTGCCTGAAAGTTGCCATTATGCTGCTTTCAACTGTTTATAGTATTAAGTGGAGTAGCACATGGACTGGGATTTTTTTTTGCCACACTATAATGCCTTTTTTTCTTTTCTCCCATTTTTTTAAAGTGAAACATGGGAGAGAGCTTGGGGGTTTGCCCACACCAAAAGTTCTGATGACCTCTTCATAAAAAAACTCCATACCTCAGAGAAGGAACTGACTTTTCAGGCAGGAACATGTCTTTTGCCGTTATGGTGAAAACTTAGACAAATTATAATGCTGAAAAATCATGGTTTACACATTGCCAGTAGTGTTTGCTTTGACTTCAAGGAGATCTCTGGAGACTCTTTCATAGGAATGTGCTTGGATACATCTGAGGAGATTATATCTATATATCCTGGTGACACAGCAGGGTTGGGCATGCTGCAGGCAGGGAACCTGGACAAAGACTGGGTTTTCCTGTGACTGTTTCCTCTGAATCCTCCACGCTGCCTTCTGACTGGTCAGTAGAGCTGAGAGCAGGACCCTGTGTTTGGTCTCTGTTCTGAGGAACATCCACTGCCCTCAGTGATGTCCAGACAGTGGGGAGGAGAAAAAAAACCCAGATTCACATAAAAAGAGATGAAATCCAGGTTAAAGGCCAAAAGGAAAGAGAGAGTGTTCGGATGAGAAAGTGGGAAGGACTGATGGGTGCCCATAGGTATAGGGAGCTGACAGATTGCTTGCGTAGGGACCATGGGATGAGACACAGGGACTCACTTAGACCCACAGAACTTGCCACACAAGAAGGAATGTGTACTTCATGCATACAGAACTGTCTGAGATATTACACCTGCTTAAAAATGGAGCTCTCAGTTATGTCGAATATTTGCAGTCAGGATAAGCCATCACTTCCATTAACAAGAGTATTAGCAGTTTTCACATGCTGCAGCAAAATTCGTCTTGCCAGGTGGGTTTGCTCAGGCACTATCCTTTGTCCTTAGCACAGCTTTGTTTCACAGAAGGCTCAATTTGACCCTTAGAAAATGTAAAAATTTTTATGTTGTGGGAGGAATAAAAGTTTAATTGACGTGGGATTAGTGTGGCTTTTGTTACTGATCATTGGAGAGGCCAGAAGGATTTTATGTAGGTCATCCAAAACAAGACTCAGTGAATGCTTTTTCCTCTCTACATCACCCTCTGCTTTGTTTATGCCATGCTAAAGGCAACTGTTAATTCACACACTTTGAAAGTGCTAAATGTTGCAATCCAAATTGCCTACTGGTGGGAACCAAGACAGCTACACTGGAGAAAATGAAACTGCTGCAGTTTATAACCAGAGTTTACTTACATCCTGGACTAGTGTTAGTTTTCATTTCAGTGGCTAAGCTGAGTTGATTTTTTGCTATGAAACTTAACTGTGCACACGTGGCAAAAGGAAAGGTGATCTGAAAGTTCTAAGTTTTCATCTAAGCTGCTTCATTCTTGTTGTGTTATTGGGTGACTTAAGCCTAGTGTCACCTCACCTCGCCTTAATCACTTGATGAGAGAGCCTACACTAGGGATTTTATCCCCTTCCCCAAGAGCTAAGTGGCCTCTAGACAAATAACATTGTTTGTTGGTGGGCTTTGGTTTCTTTTTAATATCTAATCCCTCAGAAAATACTTCTGATCTTGGATTTTTAACTGATCTTGTCTGATATGAAGTCCTGGGTTTTGGTGGGAAGTGAATTGTTTCCGTGACACAGCATTTTAGAAAAAACAATTAAGCCAATCAGAAATTTGCTTACATTAGGAACAGCCTTAGGAAGGAAGATTTATGAGCACAGTAACCAGTTTGCCAGTAAAAGGAACATGTTGTGTTGCCATGTGTCATACAGATCTGCCATCTATCACAGGGATACAGAACACCTCATCTCACAGAAATGTGCTAGACAAGTAGATCTGGAAGATCAAGGCTAAATTATTTCTCTGGCCAGCCTAGCTTCAAAGACTACTTTTCCTGAGATGGAGCCTGATCCCCTACCACAGCAGTTTCCCCAGATAAATAGTTTAGCCTATATTTCTTTATGTATCTGTCTCTCTGTTTTGGCATTATGCATAGCGTAGTTGCCATTTTTATTTCTGAACCAAGTAGCATCGTGATGCTAATGAAGGCACGTGTTGTTTTCTGTGACAGTGTTTCCTAAGAGAACATATACCATACACAGTCTGAAAACTGCATTTTTCTGCTGTGAGAGTGTTTCCTAAAGGTGACATTTCCCCCATGCTCAGTGGCAAGTAGCCTCTAGCATTGAAACCCTTATAGAAACACAGAATCTTTGCTAAGCAGGTGCTTGCTTATGAGAATATGTGCTGTGTCTGTGCAGTTGACAAATCTCTGCTGTGTTAGGCATATCATTGTAAATATAATGGAGGGGTCCATAACGGGGATGCCATCTTTTTATCAAATCCAGCTGATATTAACGTCCTTATTTTGATTCTGTGCTGTATTTAAGGATCTGTTTGCATAGATCTGTCAGCATTCCCATTATAAACACATCTTTTCAAGAGGACATGATGTGGGAGCAAATATCAAACCAAGCTAAGAGTTCTTCATCTTTAAATAATGGATCCACATAATATGTATGCTGTAGGAAAGATTATATTAGAGAAATTTTATGTGATCATGCAGCAAAAAATAATTCGAAGTAACTCAAGAGATAAAGTAAGGAGATACTTGTGTCTTTCTTAGACAATTTCCTGTCATTTGAATGTTGTGCATCTTTCACATTCTTCATTTCAAATCTGTGTATAAAATGGCGTATGACTGCCACCATGGCTGCGAGCACAGGAAAAGTCTGACAGGGCAAAAACACAGAATCATCAAGGTTGGAAGAGACCTTCAAGATCACCTTGTTCAGCTGTGAACCCAGCAGCACCACAGTCACCCCCAAACCAGAGCCCCAGGTGTCACATCCTGACACCTTCTGGGTACTCCCAGGGACGGTGGCCCCATGGCCTCCCCTTCAACCCATTCCAGTGCCTGACCACTCTTCCAGTGAAAAAGCTTTTCATTATCTAATCTGAGCCTCCCCTGGCACAACTTCAGGTCATTTCCTCTCGTTCTTTCACTTGAGACATGGCAGAAGAGAGCAACCCCCACCTCACTAAAACTGCCTTGCAGGGAATTGTGGGGAGCAGTGAGGTCCCCCCAGAGCTTCCTTTTTTCCAGACTGAGCAACCCCAGTTCTCTCAGCCACTCCTCATAAAACATGTTTTCTAGGCCCATCACCAGCTTTATTCCCCTTCTTTGGACAGGAAGAAGGACAGAAACAAAACCCTGACCCTACAAAATGCAGTGGAAAAAGCAAGATTTCCTTTTCCTGTAGCAGAAAGCATCTTCTGCTGTTTGCTGCTGTCCTTCACCTCCACCACCATCTTTGTGATTTGGGAAGTTTCACCATCAACAAGGTGGGACTCTAAGAAGCTCTGTCTCCTCCTCTTCTCCCACCCAGGGCTCAGTAGTGCACAAAGCAGTAATTTAGCTCCAAATGTTATTCTTGAGCTCATAATTAAGTATTTATAGCCTCTTAGCTTTCAACCCAAATGCAATATGATAATTATTCAGTGACTGTCTGATTAATAACTGCTGTGCAATTAAACTCTTCTAGCCTGGTCATTTGTGTATACAGAAGGATAGTGAGGTGCCATTAAAATGTGCATTGCTGTTGTTTTAACCATTTAAATTTCAGTCATCTTTTTAATAATTCTAAGGGCACACTAATGTCCCTTTTCCAGAAAGAAACAGAAAGATAAGAGATGCTTTCTAGTCGCTGTAAATATTGAGTTTAATTAAAATATTATTTGAATGTGATTTAGAAAATAGAGTGCAGGCTCAACTGACTGATTATTTGTAAAGCAGAAAGAGTGAAACTCCAAGGATACGTAAAAGAACTCCTGATTTCTATTCCACCTAAAAGAGACCTTGATATCAATAGAAGTTCTGCCTGAGTAAAGATTTGTCAAGATTCAGGCTCTTGTCTTTCTAAAATCAGTCCCTCTTGAGGGGTGTTTTAAGATCTGTGCAGAACAATAGCACAAAAAAATGACAGGCTGATCCAAAACTCATTGAAATCAAAGTAGATATTTCCATTATTCAGAAGAAGATTATGGAGTGATGTACAGGAAAATATCAGGAATTATTCCATCAGCCTTCACAGGAAAACATTCAGTTGTAAGCATTGCTGTGGATGGCAACCATTATGCTTATAGTTCCAAGATCAACAACTCTTCTTAACACAGTATTAGAACAAAAAATACCTACATTTTCCTTTTTTTTCCCCTTGAAGATGGTAGAACTATTACTTTAATCATTCTGAGCAGGACAAAAATATGTCTATAATTCAATAATCTTTTAAATAAAATAGTTTTGAGGTACAGTCTGATTTGTATCAAAATTTGTAAAATTCCTATAAAATGAGTGTTTTTCTCATTTGCTGATGAATATTTTACTAATTTACTATTCTTCTCATAGGATGCTTTAAAGAAATTAAATATAAAAATTATACCTTTATTAGTAACCTATGTTTTAGAGCAATAGAAACTGAACTCAATTTCACATGTTAAGACCATAAAAAATGTTCATCTTCATAACATTTTACTGCAGGCATGACTGGTTTTTCCTTTTAAATTAATGCATTTTCGACAGCCTAGCTAGATGTTTGGCTTTAATATCACAAAATCATATAATCATAGAACAGTTTGAGTTGGAAGGGATCATCTAGTCCAACACCCCGAAATAATTAGTTCAGGACTGGAATTGGTCAGCTGCACAGACATTTGGTCAGTTTTTCACTTCTGCCTTTCCCCAGAGCTAAACTTCTATTCTCTTAAAGCTTGTGTCTAAGAGGTTTAGGATTAGATTGCTCAGAGATGCCCATTTTGACTTTGAGGGGCTTGGTTTTCAAGGGAGCCACAAAGTTGTCTACCATCCTCCAGATTTCTCACATTAAGTATCCTGAAGCATAAATCCCATTAAGAGTGTAAGCTTAATTCTGGCCCCTCTGCAGTGGAAAGAACATAAATCTCAAGAGAAGGAGTAATGATCAGTTAAAGGTGTTACTTTTCCAGCTGTCTGTCCATGCTGGTGGCAGCAGTTACTGCCCTCCAACAGAGGCAGCAGAGCAGGAATCTCTCAGTGCTGAATCTGCTGCTGGGTGCTGTCTAGTGCAGTGTGTGTGTGACTAGTGTGAAATACTGCTTCTGGAAAGGATGGAATTATGCATCACATGGGAGCATTACCTCTGAAACGTGATGATTATCCAGCCTGTGATTGTTCTCTGTTTAGTCAGGATGTTGAAAATATGTGATACAGATAATATATACAGTATATAGACCATAATGCAATGGTCTCTCTGCGTTATGAATTTACTTGAAAGTCCTTCCTTCTGATCTCTTGCCCAGTGACTTGAGAGGCTCGGGAAAACCTTTCTACTCTGTATGTTCCACTTCCATTCCTTGTTGCATCATTCTGCAAGTCCCCAGCCTCCTGCTTCTCTCTGATTCGCTAAAATAATTACAAAGAACTTCTCTTTATGTCCACTCTTTCCTTCCAGCTCCAGAAGCAGCTGTCGGAGCTGGACGAGGATGACTTGTGCTATGAGTTCCGTCGGGAGCGCTTCACCGTCCATCGCACTCATTTGTATTTTCTCCATTACGAGTACGAGCCCGCTTCCGACAACACTGATGTGACACTGGTGGCACAGCTGTCCATGGACAGGTAGGGAACACCTCTTGTTCATCTGGAAGTGTGAGACAGTGTTTTATTACAGGGAAATCTAACTGTGTAATGCTTTGGAGAGAAAAAATGCACTTTCATAGAAACTTGGATGTTGTTTGTACAGCGCACACTGTACTACACTCTACATGAGTAGAGTTTGTGAGAGGGCGAATACTGGAGATGCAAGAGTTGTTGCTTGGTGGGATTGTCAGGTGTTATTAGTTCACAGAGTTTTGCAGCAACTTAGAAAACGCAGGAAGATGTCTGTAATAGAATTCGGCAAGCAGTTGTAGCTGACCCAAGTTTTTGCATGTGGTTTTCTGCACTAGAGGATGTTAGTTTTGCTTTCATTGGCATTTTCCTTGCAGAAAACTTCAATTAGTGATTTTCCTTACAGTGAGAATCCAAACTAAATATTCGAGTTTCAAACTAGGAAGTTGAAAATTATACTTTTTTTTTATGTGCTAGTGTGAAATGAAAAATCTCCATTTGAGCAGATCATTGCGTCTTTATCTGAATGTTGATTCTCAGAAGAACATTTCAGCTTTTAGCTCTGACATGAAGTGGAATTTAGCTGGTCTTTCATTTGCGGAAAAAAAAGTCCATTTCGTGACAAGTTCCACCTGTACCTTTCTGATTCCCACCATTGCAATTAGTTGTCATTTTTCAGAAGCTTGAAACTGCTGTCTGGATCAGCCAGCTTTATGAAGTTTTGTAATTTTGAGTTCTCTTTTTTTTTCTCCAGCTTCTCAGTTCAAATCTAGTCCAGACTTTGTAGTTACTACTATCAGAGTGGGTTACAAAACAAATCAGAACTCCTTGAGTATTAGCCAGAAAGTGATCATTTCCTTCAGCACAGCACATCCAGAATACAGCATGGCATGTGCATAACACCACTGCTACACTAGAAATCACCAGTGCTCCAGGAGAGTTACAGGAATTGAGATCAACAGAACATTTACAGCCTGTTTTAAAAACAAACAGAAATGAATGAGGGGTATTCTGTTCCACTGGTGCCTCAGTACTGCACATTGTGTTATGATTTGCTGTGCACATCAGTGTCTGTTCTATTGATTTTTAATTGAGGAAACATTTCTTAAGTGCTCACAAACCTTTGAGTAAAATGCTAAATAAATTAAGCCAGACCCTGAGCGAGTGCCACAGTAAATTAGTAAAGCTGGTGTGTGCACGTGGTGTATTTTTCCCCCCAGAATTTAATTAAAAAGAATGAGCTGGGGCTCAGTGCTGATTCACTGGCACTGATGCAAAGTCTGAGCATCTGTTTCCCTTTCTGGATCCTCACTGGGGCACATGTTTTTATTGATAGACAGAACCACACATTTTTATTCAGGAAGAGCAGCCGTCCTGATACTGTGCAGGAAAAATCTTCCCTACTTCACTGGTGTGTTGCTATAAATTATTGATTTGAGTTGGAAATACTTTCTTTCAGCTAAAATCAATAAATAATATCATACCAAAGAACTGCTTAGCTGCTTTGTTTTCTTTCACATCTTTCAGTTGCTGCCTTACTTCTTTTTATCTTCTTTAAGCCACTTTTAGTGAACTCCTCCAGCACAACTGTAGACATTTAAGAATAGTGTCTCAGATGTAAGACAACACGTACATAAACAATATGCTGTACGCTACATTCCTGAATTATTCTTTGAAATTATTATCAGAGATGAGGAAAAGCAAAAAACCAGCTCCCAGCATCTCCCATTATCGTCCTGTTGGAGATGAGATTGACACAAATGTCGTGACAGACTCAGATTTGCCTGTCTGTAGGCTTGAGGAATGGAAGAGCGGGGAGCAGTCAAGGAGCTGACATAGCTGTCTTTAGGTGGGAGCTTTTAGACAGACTTCATTCAGTGCTGTTCATTATTGGGTTGTTGTCATCTTTGTGCTGATGTGACATTTCCTTCAAGAATGGCTTGCTTGCACCACTGGGATTCTCATGCACATGTTTTGGCCAGGCAGCCTTTTTAAAGGCTTGGTATGTGCCTGGGGATCAGAAATCAGAGTAGGAGTTTAAAAAAGTGAGGTGAGAATGTGGAAGAGGAAAGCCGTGATTAGCAATACACTGCTTGAAATCTGAGTGAGAATGAGTTGGAAATCAGTTGATTATTCTTAAGAAGAAAAATAAAAATAAAAAATTTCACGAAACAATTGAATTCCAGCAACATTCACTTAGCTGAACAGACCTTTAAGAAATTTACCATCTAAATTATAATCTCATTGTTATGCAGTACAGCAGTACATTTATTTTCTCTAAAGTCCTTAAGAGAACGCATTCCTCAAGACCAAAACAAAAAAACAAACAGAAAAACAAACAAAAAAAACACACATTAAAAAAACCAAAACAAGTTGATCATGTTGTGCTTAGAAATGCCTAATTCTAAGTTTTGTGGTCAAAGCAGGCTTAACAAGCTACAGAGAGCAGATTATGGAGCATTGCCTAGCAATCCCCATATCCAGCTTGTGGAAGCAGAGCCTGTCAATGAGAACAACCCAGCAAAATGGAGTATTCTGAAGGATACTAAACTGTCCAGCTGGGAAATTGAACCAGCAAAACCCAGTTTCCACTTCAGTATCATGAAAAGCTTTGAATTTTCAGGTGTGCTGTTTAAATAAGTTATGTATGCTATTTGTCCACTTCATGGAGTCCTTAAAAGGCATTTTGCTGCATTTTTTACTAGGCAGGTTTTTCATTTTTAAAAGGCTGCCCTAAATTTGAGTGCTGACAGACTGGAGTCTCCTGACAAACAGATTTCCACTATGTTTCAAAAAGGCAAAAAAAAAAAAAAATCCTTATTTATTATTTGTGTAATCAAAAGTCTAGACCCCTCATGACTTTTTAGGTATTTCTATATCAATTTGTGTTTCATATTCGACTGCACATTTCAGGCTGATAATAGCCTTAGTTTCAATAACAGGTAAAAATAAAATTATGTACCAAGTGTAGACTAGTAAGGTAGTATCTCCTGTCTAAGAAAAAATTATTATATCATCTTGGTATCATCACAATCATTCAGAAATGCAGGAAAAAGCTATTAAGTCAGATGATGTGTTTACTACTATGAGTATATCATTCCTTCATTTTGCAAATCTTAGGGAGAGAGTAGGAGGGGGGAATTATTTTCTCAGATTATAATAATGCAGAAAACTTTCCTTGTGGTATGTATAAATATTAATAGGAGAAAACAGTAATGTGGATTTGGAACAGAGAGAAGATAATAATTTTTCATCGTCTGCTCTTCCCAGTTTTTAATAGAATATCTGGCTAGGCTGCATAGGTCATTTCCCTTCGTATTAAATCAAGAGGTTTTGTAATCAGTCCTTACTGTATTTTTGGGTGACACATCTCAATCTCTAGGCAATCAATTACACAAAGTGCATAAACGATTTTGACCAAGTTGGGTTTGATTTATGTTTGCGTATGAAATCTTTTATTGTCACTTCCATCAATAGTATTGTAACTGCTGGAATTTTTTTAAAATATAGATCAATACAACCTGTTTAAAATGATCTAATGAAATTTGAGATAGTGCTAAAACATATACAAGTTTCTCCACTTTCATAAACATATTTCTCCACTTTCAATAATGGTTTTGTCTGAAATGTTCTTTTGATGTTCCACAGAAATGCCACGTCCGTCCTTTCTTCTCTCCTTACTCCCTACTAATAGTAAATCCCATTTCTATCGATGTGTCATCCTTTTGCCCTTTCCGTGATAATGAGCCTCCTTCCAGTTAATGCACGTGTTCACATAAGTCAGTATCCCCTTGACCTGTTATTTTTTTACAGCTTTTAAGATCTGACTAACTGTCTTGCAAAAATTTGGGGAAGGTTTTCCTAAGCAGGAGGTAAAAGGACCTGTGGATCTGTACTCCTCTGTCCTCCACAAGCTTGTTGAAGAGCGCTGTGGTGTTACTGTGTGGGAATAGCTTGACCTGAAATGTGCATGGGGAACTAGGCAGTGTTGAGGTTTACGAGCCCCCTATCCTGTAAGTAGATCCACATGGACGAATCCCTGCAACTGCTCCAAGCTCCCATCAGATAAGTCCTTTTATCCATTTGGGTTTTCCTTCAGCATCCAAGCTTTAGGCAGAAAATGATGGTGCATTAGGTGTCTGCGTTGTGGCTGTGTGTATCTGATCTAGGGCACCTCAGGCTCCCTGGGATTCAGTGAAATAGGTGTATCCAGGGTGCAGTCCATCTGTCCAGGAGGAGACATCAGCCGTCTTAGATGAGATGAATTATGCTGGAGGAATATTTATTGCTTTCCACAGCATATAAAGTGTCCCCAATCTGTCTCACTTAAAGAAAGATGTCTGCATTTGATCAGGTGAGCACAGGCACAGAGCCCCAGACGGGGAAATCGCTTTTTCTTACTCTCACCCTTCCTCTTTCAGGCTCCAGATGCTCGAAGCCATCTGCAAGCACTGGGAAGGTCCGATCAGCCTGGCACTGTACCTTTCTGACGCAGAAGCTCAGCAATTCCTGCGCTATGCTCAGGGCTCAGAAGTCCTGATGAGCCGCCACAATGTTGGCTACCACATCGTGTACAAGGAGGGGCAGTTCTACCCCGTGAACCTGCTGAGGAACGTGGCCATGAAGCACATCAGCACACCATACATGTTCCTGTCCGACATTGACTTCCTGCCCATGTATGGACTCTACGAGTACCTCAGGTAATGGACACTGGGGGGATTCCCACTGTCACCTGTGATTTCAGCCTCTCCACACCTCACCCTTCTCACATACTCCCAGAAGTTTGAGCAGATCTGGAAAAGGCAGCTTATAAATATTTGAGGTGTGACAATGCCCAGCAAGGCACAAGAATTTTTAGAGTAGAAGAAGGGACTGTAACTGAAAGTAAAGAAATATGGTTATGAAAAAAAAAGCTCAGGTCTGAATGTGAGCCTCATTAGCCATTAGAATAATCCCCTCAGAGCTGCAGAATAACCAGTTTGAAAACTGAACTAGGTTAAGTATTATTAAATGTCCAAGAGCATCATTTATTAGCAGAGATGTGAACCAGGCAGTTTCTCTAAACATCTCTGGTTCTTAGTGACAGAGAAAACATGCAAAGCATTACTGAACTTGTTGTCCATGTGACACACTCTTAATCCAGTGCCTTATCTTGAAAAGAGGGTGATGAGTCTAACCAGCTCAAAAATATGACTGCAATGCCAGCACCTGTCAAGGCAAGAGAATTGTCATAAGGAAACTGGAAGGAGTAACATCAGTGTATATTGTATTGTACTGCATGTGAGCAGGTTAGGCTGAGCAAACTGCGAACTTCTGATCCATTAACCGAGCTTTTTTTAATAAAGACCTTTTTCCCCTGCAGAGGCTGGGCGTCTGAGGCCAAAGCATAGAGCAAGGAGGACACCTTGTGGCCAGACAGGAGGATGTCAGTTCCTTTATCCTCACCAGTTTTGCTTTTCATCTCTGTGTTCTAATTTGGTAAAAGCTGATCAAAGTGTTCCAGTGAGGGCCTGCCTGTAGGCGTTCCCTTTCAGTTCATAAGCCCGGGGCTTTGGAGTGTAAAGGAAAATATGCCTGCTGGTATCATAAACTTAAGGAGGAGTTTCTTTGTTTGAGGCTTAACTCGGTAAGATATGTACAGGGCCAACACATTCACTGTTTAGAGGGATGGAGTACATCTTCAATAAGGAAAAGAGGAGAGAGTTGAGGTTGTTCAGCCTGGAGGAGTGAAGGTTCCAGGGAGACCCTATTACCACCTTCCAGTACATAAAGGGGGCGTGTAAGAAAGATGGGGACTAACTTTTTTAGCAGGACCTGTTGAGATTGGACAAGAGGGAGCGGTTTTAAACTAAAAGAGGATAGATTTAGATAAGATACAAGGAATAAGCGCTTTCAGTGAGGATGGAAGAGGTTACCCAGAGAGGTGGTGAATGCCCCATCCCTGCAAACATTCAAGATCAGGCTGGATGGGGCTCTGAGCAACCTGATGGAGTTGAAGATGTCCCTGCTCACTGCAGGGAGGTTGAAGTAGATGACCTTTAGAGATGCCTTCCAACCCAAACCATTCTGTGCCTTTCAAGATGCTGAATTTCAGTTGTATCATTGAAGTATTAGCACACTGTGTCAGCTTGTTTCCCTCTTATTTTGTTGAAGTCTTTTCAGCTTTGCTAGGAGCGCTCCAGAATGATTCTGTCCCTTGCACACATTAGCTGTCTCTAGATACATGGAGGAAGAGTTGTTCTTCATTTCCCTGTTCTTCTATATGAAGTGTTGCATATTGGTACGTTTCTTCAGATCAGTGCTGGACACAGTAAGGATGGCAGTTGTTGATACTGGCATTTAGTGCTAAAAAAGGAACTTGTTCTTCCAAACTGCTTCACAGTGCACGGGTGGGAGCCAGCAATGAAAAGAAGAAGAGAGGAGAGAAGACAGAAAGATGTACCATCATTTACTTGAGATACTACAGCCACAGCAATAATTCTCACAGGGTGATACTGTATTGCAGAACTAAATGCACCATGATGCCACCATTGGTGATGTTTCTGAAAAAAAAGAGATTCTCTGAGAACTGTTGCATCTGAGACTTTGTGTTACCCTGCCAGCCTTTTTTAAGGCCCATACAGCATTAGCTCTGTGAATCTCTCTTGCCTGGGAATATTGAAGCTGATAATCTGCTACTAGCAGCTCTTTAAAAATTGGTGTGGTTTTTTGTTTGTTTGTTTGGTTTGGTTTGGTTTTCGGTTTTTGTTTTCTTTGGGGTTTTTTTTCTTTTGGTTTTTTGGTTTTTTGTTTGTTTGTTGGGGGGTTTTTTGTGGGTTTTTTGTGGGGTTTTTTGTTTGTTTTTTGTTTTTGTTGTTTTGGTTTTTTTTTAAATGTGGACTAGAGGCTTTTGTTGCTTTTTCAGTAATGATTTTTCTAGGCAAAGTAGCAGGGAGGTGCATTGAGATTATTTTAAATATGGATACCCGGTGTCTTTCTGCACTGAGTGTTCCCACTGCCTCTGCAAGTAGCTGATTAGCGCTATCTGTCTGAATGGCAGCAATTGTTTGTTAGAGAGACATAAAACATTTTCATCCTCATTTCCTCAGATAGAACAACCACAAACAAATAGAAATAGTGTGGTATTTCGGGCTTCGCTTTGTGCAGGAGTGGCAAACAAATCCCTCTCACTGCAAATTTGCCGATTTACATATATTGCATATTGTGTCTCTGCCGATAATATATTCTCAGGAAGAAAGGAATTTTGAAAAATATTTTCAACGTATTTTGAAGGTGTCGGACGTGAAAGGTTACAACCAGTTTTGAAGGAGGAGCTGATGGAGCTGGTGGTTACCTATCCCTTTATTTATCTGTTGCTTTACACTTAGATTTGTGCTAATTGAGCTTTTTCACAGCTGCTGAGTAAAACCATTTCAATGTTTTTATCTCCCTCAAACATCGTTTGTCTTAGTCTTCTGTGAAGTACAAAAGCAAAGTATCATTTAAAGATTTCCTGTTTACTGTAGTTACTGGGGTCATCATGTCATTGCCCCAGAGGTAAAGGCTCCTTCTAGTTGCTGCAGGTAAGGTGTTTGGGTCATCCTGCAGTGACTTCTAACATAAAATAGCTGGACAGGCTGCTTATCTGCAGTTGTCACAGCTAGCATTAAAGTTCTTTCCTGACACATTTGTGTAAAATGTGCCCTTGGCTTCCAGTGACACATTTAGCATGAACTGGGACCTGGCATCCAATCTCCATCCCCAGGTTTTGTACCTCCGCACTACAGCGTGAGTTGTGAAGTAGGTCTGGTTATTTTTCAGCATCTCAGCAAGAGGGATAGTTCAGGTTGTGCCTATTGGTTTCTATTTGTTGGATGCCTTTGTAGTCTGTGAATTCATTGCTTTTGCAGAGAGGAAGAGCATTCTAATGAATTTAATGCTGGGTTAACAACTCTCCAGTTCTTATGACAAGCTCAGTGACTGGCATGTTTGTTACCTGCAACCATTTACTGAGTCCTGATGATGGAAGCAAATTTGAGTTAATGGACTCTTTTTTCCTTCTTTTTTTCTTGAGTGCAGTGCTTTAGGATTAGGTTGCTAACCTTTCTGTGTCTGAGCTTCTCTATCCTCCAGAATGGAAATGGTATTACTATCTGCTTCCTTGAGGATGAGAATTCTGTGTTAATCTTTGAAAACAACTATGCAGATTAGAAGATTGATATGAACATGCCGGAGTTCATTCAACCTGTGAGAAGACTCTTGTGATTTAAGATTCATTTCTTCACTGCTTTGTGAAAAATGTGGTTGATGAGATTTAAAATTTAACCCAACTCTCATTGTGTCAGAATGACACACATCAGGTCTGAACACAGAGATACTTGGGAAATGGTTTCCTGGACAGCACTAGCACAGAGAGAGCTCTTCATAGTCATAAATCCTTATTTTGGGGTTTGAGGGGAAAGGACAGGAAAGGAAGGTGGATACTGAATCAATACTACTGAATCCAAAAAACAACCCTCATAACAATAGTACAGCAATTGCATAGTTTACCCAGTGCTAGCTTGCAAAATACGCAGACAATTCTCTACGTTATATTTCACATATCTGGCAACACCAACAGTGACAATTTTCCTATTCAAAGTATAACAGAACCAGTCAACCAACAAATAGTGCCTCCACTCAAAAAGGAGAAAAAGTCACCCCACAGAAACTGAAAAGCAGGAAGGATTGCTGATATCCACAGCATTTTTGTGGTTGTATCCCATATCTTAGACAGTAAGTTATGTTCAACACTAGTTTCAGCACAGGTTGCTCTGACAGTTTCTGCCATTACTTGTGCTTGATACCTGTGCCTGCCTCAGCTTTAGTCATCTTCAAACTGTAAACTTTGGTGGGCAGGGTTGTTTCCTAGTCTTTGACATTGCCAAGCACAGCAAGGCCTTGAATTTCACCTGGGTGTTTGAAGCTCTCCATAAAACAAAGTTATAGTAACAGCCATAAATGGAAGCTGCTGTTTCCTTGCAGAGCCCAAAGGATGAGCATCACTACAAATGTTACCTGCTCCTTCCTAAACTGAATCCCCAAAGCTCTACTGCTCAAGGCTGATAGATTGCACAGAGACTGGAAAGCCTTAGATTTTGGAAAATAAACTATATTTGTATCCCCTGCTCCCAGAGAAGTGTGAAAGGGAAGAAACACTTAAAAGCATCATAAAGACGGTATACTGGCACTGCTCAACAGCTCTGGAAGGTCACAAATGCTGATTGTGAAGGAGTCTTCTGTTGACATGTAGATATCTTGGCCATTAGTGATGATGAGGGAGAAGCCAGTGAAGAAAGTGAAAACCAGTTATGATAAGATGCTGTTAAAATCCTTCAGTTGTGAAAAGTTAACTGGAATGTGTCACAGGCTCTTTAAACAATGCAAACTTTGCAGTAAGATGCTGAGAACAGATTGATTTTTATAGACCAGCCCTATAGGGTGGTATGAATTCCCTAAAATTCAGATGTTATTAAGTAGTTGTGCTCTTCTTCTTTTTCTCTGACAGCAATATAAATGAATTCTAGGTATTCTGGGCCTAGAAAAACTGTTTGTTTGGTCCTTCTGTTATTAGGACAGTGATCCCAATTCCTTCAACTTAAAAGGCTGTAGAGAGTTTGCTGCTTGTCAACATTGTCCCTGGTTGTTTGTTGCAGTAACATGAAAATCAGGACAATGAATCCTGTTAAGGGGAACTGACTTTGACAGGGAGAAAGAGGTATATTTCTGGTATGAAATATGGAGATAATGAAAGGAAAATTGAGACAGAGTTATTTCTAATGACAGGCATAGTAAGATTCGGTTGAGGAATGGAAAAGTAACTTCTTTTTCTTTGAGTTTGAGTTTGTTGGGAAAGAATAGACTGAACACCTCTGGCAGGCAGGATGAGAGGTTGGTAAGCTTCTCCTCCTCTGCTGTGACAGCCATCCCTGCCTGGAGAAGAGCCCTGCTGTGTGAAATGCATGTGTGCACACACACTCACACACCAAAACAGTCTCTGCTCTGAACAACTTGCAGCAAAAGGAAAGAAAAAGTGAAGCATCTCAGTCCATCCAGTGCACAGCTCTTCTCTGCTGGCAACAGTCTCTGTCAGGGCAGCATTGATTGGTCAAACACACAAGCCCATTTGGAATTCTGTTCCTCTCCCTGCTCTTAGAGCAGCAGACCAAAGGCAGAAGGAAATATGAAGCACCTCTGGGAAAAGATAGGGGCCATAGTTACATTTACAGTATCTAACTGCTCATTCTTTGCACTTGATTTTGAAAAGCCCAGTAATTTGCTCAGTTGAATATTTTCCTGTTTTATTTGTTGTTTCTCTTTGCCAGGAAGTCTGTCATCCAGCTAGACTTAGCTAACACCAAGAAAGCTCTGATTGTACCTGCCTTTGAGACCCTGCGCTACCGCCTCTCCTTCCCCAAGTCAAAAGCAGAGCTGTTATCTATGTTGGACATGGGAACCCTCTTTACATTCAGGTAATGGAAAGTGCTCTTGAACCTGTGGTTATTATCTCTGGTTTTTATGTTCTTCTGAATATTTGGTTCTTTTCTCTCCCTGTCAACTGCATTAAGAAACTTACTGGAATTTTTTTCCCTTTTCATAGAGAGGCAGTGAACAGAATCATGTGGATATATTCTGTCTGTAAGCTCAGCATTTTATCTCATATTACAGTCCTCTACTGAAAAACTTCAGTTGTTAAATCGAATTTGTTTTATTTTCATCATTTTTTATTGCTCTACAAAATCAAGCATGACCATTACACTCAAGTGCATGTAATTTACTTTTTGGCTGCCAAATATTATCTGGGTAGCTGTGTCTTCTCATGTGACCAAAAGTAATGTATCTCTGCTCACTAGTTCTCTTCCTTACTGGAAAAACAAACACAGGCTTGTCTTATACACTTTTAAAGTGTGAAACAGCTGCTTAAATACCTAGAGTTCCTCCATGCAGAGGTGAGAGAGTACTCTGACTAGAGGCTAAGAAGCAAAGAACACCTAAATTTGGAGCTCCTCTCTGAAGCAGACTCCTTTTGTGGCTGTGAACAAGTCACTTCTATTATCTGCTTGACTCTTCAGTTTTAAAATGCAGCTACCAGGGGTTAACCATCTCTGGGTGTGTGTGGTAAGGTCTGATTAGCAGACATTTGTAAAGCATCTCAGTGATGGGAAGAGTACAATGTGGCCTTGTGATGTTGCACAGAGAGGGGGCTTGGGAGACCTGCGTTCTCTTCTCAGCTCCACTACTGCCCTGCTGAGAGGTGGTGCACGAATCACTTTGCTTTCTTACATCTCTGTTCTTCATCTCTGAAATACAGGTAACAATGTTCACCTCTCCTTTTTACAGTATTTTGAGATCTAGAGATAAAAGCTATGAAAAAGCTAGGCATTATCCATGGCTGGAGGAGCTCAATATCATACTTCTCCCATCGTTCTCTTACTTTAGAGCTTTCTTCACATTTTCCCCATTCCCTATATTACACACCTCTCTTGTTGCAGCAGCCACCCTTCCCTCAAAGCAGACAGCCTGGGTGAGTCTGGAAAACATAATTCTGATCAGTGTCAGAATTCTACCAGTGACTGCCTTGAAATAGAAACTTGAGGTGACTGAGAGAGGCATGCCTCTGGAAAATTAGTAAAGGATACTGATAGAACAAGTACCTTTCCTTCTGCCATCATTCTTTAACAGTCAAAAGACATAAAAATTAACAATATATCTGTTGATAGAAAATAGTTGTCTCTCCCATAGTTGAAAGGAAAAGTCCTTCCGGTGGAAAATAACACCCTCGGGATTTTCAGGTGTTGCATCCACCAGGAGTCAGCTGCACAGTGGTGGCCTTCCACTACAGATTTCACCTTCAAGATAAACAGCATGTTGGGGTGTTATGTACACAGCCAGATTTGCAAATCCTTTCTCAAGTCTCACCTGGGCAGAAATGTCTCTAACATCAGGAGGAGTTTTTCCACAGCAAGGTTAAATAAGAATTGAAGGACATGCAGTCTGTAGCTGGTGCACATATTAATGTAGGATACCTTTTACAAATGCTTCCCCAGTTTGCTTTGGCTCATTTCATTGCACAAATCTATCAACAGCCACAAAGCAGCTGTGATCTGGGCTGAGAATTTCCACCTCCACCTTCAAGGTGCTTTAATAATGCTGCGATTCGACGCTGAGCGGGTGGGAGTGAGCTGGGGAGGGCTGCTGTGACAGTGATTGCTGAGAGTGCCTGCAGCATCCCAGTCCCTCACACCACACGCTAGATTACAATCTTTCCCTCTTTGAAATTGCTTTTGTCACCTCTTTTCGAAATGGTGACCTTTTCTACCTCTGGGCAGCTAAGAAGTACACAACAGCTCTCAATTACATCCTTCAGTCACCAGCAGAAGAAAAGAGAAGACAAGTGAGCATCTGTGGCTGGCAAGGTGTGCTGTGTGGAGCCCTCACCACGGCGGGTGCTCTGTGCCACTCGCTGGCTCCCTTGGCAGCTGGGGGCTGTGAGTTGCTGAGGATGTGCCTGCTCAGGGCCTGGGAAGGGCTGGTGAACCACAAATTCACTGCCCACGCGCTTCCGGGCACAAGGGGAACCACAGCTGGTAGAAGACACATCATCGTATTGAGGAAACATAAAAAGCAACAACTGATTAACTAATTAGCTGATTGCATCCACAATCCAGCAAAATGTTTAAGCATCTGAGAACAGAACTGGGAGAGATCTTCTTTCACCAAATCATCTTTCTCACTGAAACAGGAAGCTTAGAGGGACAAGGCAGGGAGGAAGAACACTCTGAGAAGAATAACTACTTTATTTTGAAAACTTTAGCAAAGTTTACTGTAGTTTTGACATTTCATTTTAAATAAAAGCAATCAGTAACACAAATAGAATGAGACATGGGATCCAGAGTGGACAAGGAGGGGGTGTGGTGTGTTACTGTTGTTTTCCGTGAACTGTGGGAAAGAAATAATCATGATTTTAGGGAGATCAAATTACTTGGTTTGGATTTGTCAAAATTGCCAGCTTAGTGAAAAATATGATGTTCACAATCTTCACGAAGTTCTCTGGGGTCTCAGTGAGATTGAGTGTGGCCTTAAAATTCAATGTGTATTTAAGTCTTGAGTGAGAAGGGCCTGAGCAGAAAATTACATTTATTCATTTGTCCTGTGAGATGGAAGGCCAGTACCAACAATGAACCACTTTTCACAACTGTGTCACCAGTAGTAAAGTCTGTTGGAATCAACTCATCCTTTAATGGGAGCTTCCTCTCTATGGACCTCCATGTAATGGTGTCTGCTTACCTTTCTTTGCAGTACATTTCATGTAATCAGCCATTGACCAAGACCTAGTTCCAGCAGATTATCTATGTATGTGCATGTATATATATATGAACCCAGATATATTTTATGTACAGATATGTATGTAATCTGATAATCCTCTCACAATCCTTGTTTTCAGTCTAATTACTCCTCTCTCACTGTTGTGTGCATACGTCATTTGAGCATCCTGTACTCATTTAGCTTTTTGTCTGGACCACAGCCATCCTTTTGCCTTTCTGTTTCCTTCCACTCCCATCAATCACTCTGAAGAAGCAAGTAAATAATCTGTGTTGTTATTTGGTTTTATACAATCAAGTCTGCTCCTTCCTTTCTGCTTTGTTTCATCTCTGCAATCCCAGTTCCATATTTTCCCTTCACTGTCTCTTCCCAATTATTTATTTCTCCCTGCTAATTTGCACCCTTGACTCACAGAGGTTATACTTGAGCTGCTATAGGTGCTTACACTGCTATCTCCAAAAAGGGTGGAAAGAAATTGAATTTTTTTATGTTTAGCATCCTGTTACCCCGTTTAAATCAGTGGGAGAGTGTTACTAGAATAACAGCAGCATTTGGCTGCTTCTCTGCAGGAATCACTCAATTAACCAAAGTTTGTATGGGGCTTTGAAGATACAAATCACTTCCTAAGTGTTTAGCAGTCATTATTATTATTATCATAATTGATTTCAAAATGCCAGAGGTAGGATTTTACAAGATACAGCACCCTCCACAATCCTATATCATTTTAAACCTCACATTGTGACTGTTGGTTTTTTTTTTCCAGCATTGATAGCTGCACATTAGTGACTGGGTAGGTTAGCCACTGACCTCCAAAAGAAGCTAAGAAAAGGGATAGGTTTTTTGGTGATGTTTCCAAAGGGCATTAAGGATTATGAGCATCTTTGTGAATCTGGCATTGCTTTCTAATAATCTCTGGAGAATTAATTCGCTGTCAGTTTTCTTAATACAGAAGGGTTTTGTTGTTCCTGGTCCCCAGGCCAGGTACCTGAAAGTGATGAAACCTGTTTACAGTTTAGAAATGCACAAAGGACTATACATTACTTGTGACCCCAATGCTATCCCAATAATTCAGTCTTCCTGCACTGCCTTAAACAGAGAGACTCAGCAAAGCTGAACATCTTTGATTCTTCTGTTACAAGCCGTACAAATATGTCCAAATGAAAACTCCTGGGCTGTGATTTTACATTCCTGTTTTTACAAATGGCTTACACTGTTATGAGAATTTTTGGGATTGAAACATTACGTCATGTTGTAATTTTGAAATATTTAATGCTCAGATCCCTTCACTTTTAGCATGTGAGTCATCCCTGTACCTTACTTTGCAAACTGGCAGGATATTTATTTTGTCACTTCTGTTGCATATCTCAGTGTTTTAATACAGATACCTGCTATGCCTTTGTTAAATTAATTAATCTATGAATCTGCAGAAAGAGCTTGTCTCATTGATTTTTGGAAAGCATTAGAATAAGTAGGCAAGAGTCATTGACCCTGGCACTAATGGAATGGATTCAAGCTGTGCTAGGAAGAGACCTGCTGTGACCTAAACAAGATTAACAAAATGTAAAAGGATCTTTTTCTGTAAATCAAATTGATTACCTTACTGAGGATCACAGGAGTACTCCTCACAATGTAGAACTTAGAGCAGAAAGCCTTTATGTACTATTTTACTTATGAATGTAATTATGCATCTTGGTTCCTGCCATAGTAATAACTGTAATTAATAAAATGGAACATCTATCCAGAGCTGCAGGTGTCTCTCATGCAAATTATAAAATTGCCTATAAAACAGATCGCAAATGTCGCCATGGTGGAGAAATAGCTAATTTTAGGGACCTTGTCTGAGCTGCAGATTTCCACACTGATTTTAGAGCACCGACCGATGCAGCTGCTTGGTTGCTAGGAATAAGACACAGCACTTGTAGTGCAGATCAACTGACAGGGTACTGTGTAATTGTTTCTCACATTAACATGAGGTACTGTTTTCACACTATCCTTCACCAACTAGATGTGTTTAAGCATTGAGCTCTGGGGAGCGTGCTGGAAATAGTCCTAGAAATTGCCTCCGATGCGTCCTGAAAATGATGATGTGACCTGTAAGCTAATGTCCTTATTTTTGAGCATTTTGTCTAACAGGTAATATTTTGTTGCCTCGCCAAGATGCTTTCTATCTAATTGCCTCCCCGCATCCCTGCTGTTCCTGTCTGGTTTAGGTACCACGTCTGGACGAAAGGGCACGCGCCAACCAACTTTGCCAAATGGCGAACAGCCACCACCCCCTACCGCGTGGAGTGGGAAGCAGACTTTGAGCCATACGTCGTCGTGAGGAAGGACTGCCCGGAGTATGACAGGCGCTTTGTTGGATTTGGCTGGAACAAAGTAGCTCACATCATGGAACTGGATGCACAGGTGAGGAGATGGCACATGAGGGTCTCAGCCAGGGCTCTGCAGCAGGGTTGTTAAAATGAAATCTGTGTCCTGTAGAAAGGTGTCACACTTTGCGTCACCAAAACGTTCGTCTGGCCTTACTGAGCTCCTTAATGAGTGCTGGGAACACTCAGTTTAATGCTTGTCAAGTATTAAATTAAGAACTGGGTCTGAGTTAATTTATTTGTCAGTTCTAAGAAATTGATTGTTTCGCAGAGGCACAACCCCTGCAGCGCTCTCCTGACCAAAGCATTGCAGCACTTGCTGCCAGTCCCATCACTTACTGGGGAATCTGTCAACTTAGCTGGATTTTTTTGGTTAAATAGAGGTTTGTGGGTCCCAGTGGAATTCAAAAACTAATCTTCAGTTGAATTCAAGGCAAGCATCTTCAATTTCTGACTGGGATTTACAGCACATCTCTGCAAAGCCAAAGTCTTTACATCTCCAAAGTCTGGAACTGTGGAGCAGACTCTAAAGGATCCAGGTACTTGAGCCTTGGGCTACCTGCTTCTTGGATTTCTGACTTGGGATGAAGCTGCTGGGCAGGATTTATAAGAACAAGGATGCAGAGAAAAAGCTCAGGAGTCCCAGACTGGCACCAGAGTTCTCAGAGTTGCCAAGATCCCTGTCGCCAACCTAGATGTTAGAGGCTGGCAGTGACTATGGCTCCATGGGAGCCCAGTGCCACTGCTCACGGAAATGGCAGGGTTTGCATCACCCTGCTGTTCTTGGATGGGGAGCTACCCACTGTGCTAATCAGCAAGGTCTGGGTCCTGGCATTTCTTTTTCGTTCCGGTTTGTTGTAGGTTTTTTTTCAGTTTGGTTTCAATCCCAGTGTTTGAACTAGTAGCATTTCATGATAACCAAAAAAATAGGTTTTGACGATCTGTATCCTCCTGTGGTAGCTTCTGCTATGAATCTGGAATATAGCTGATCTTTCTCTGCTCAAATCTTACCAGTTTATGTGAAGCAGAGCAGCACAACGCTTGGGGCAAGTTAGTGGGAGATTGTGTCTCTGGGGTGTGGGCTACAGTGTATTTGTGTGCAGGCATGTATGGGAAGGATATTTCCTGCTTCTGCTTACAAAACCACATGGTTACCTTGGGCTGGCAGCCACTTGCCCTCTGTTTGCAGAGGGCATTCCCAACAAATCTGTACCTACTTATGTTGAGAAAAAATTATTACAGACTAGAAAAAAAATTGTCCCTTATATTAAGTGCTCTGCTATAGCACTGTAATTTTCTAGTGCACTTTCCAAGCACTAATCAATTAACCACCAGTTGTGGAGAGTGCCAGGGTAGTGGTTTATTATTTGTTAATATGGTTTACAAGGCTTATGTTCCCAGTAGCAGCTCTCATGTAGCACTCAGGATTCAACTCTTCTGTTCAGAGATGTCTGCCCAGCATAGAGATTCACAGGTGGGAAATGGAAGCATTTTTCAAAGTTGATCATAGCACAGTTATTTTAAATGGCCATTGGGTGGGAATTAACTCTGGGAAATTGTTTTTCTCACTCTTCCAGCCTTGAATACATGATCACATTCAAAAGAAGTTTCATTTTCCTCCGTAGCAACAGGGGTATTGGCAGGTTCTCCCACAAAATGAGCCTGGAGGAGACACAGGATCACACAGCTACTTCCCCTGTGGTGTTCCTCTGCTTTGGGGTGTGCAGAGATCGGGTTGCTGCCAGCTGCTTGGCTGGCTTCATTACCAGCAGGCAGAGCAGCCTCTCAGTTGAGTTATTTCACTGCTCCTCACAATTGCAGCGTCTGTCAAGAGGTCTGTTCCAGATCCTTTTCCAAGAGCCTGTGCCACTACCACCCCTCAGAGAGGGACATGGCATGGACACAATCGTCCTTGTTATTCTGGGAGCATTCAGGTGTCCACTGAGCTGGATGCTGTACAAACACACAGATAATGCCAGGTTTCATCTATAGAATTTCTGATCTAGGATACAGGGACAGAGGTTCCTGCAAGTGCATTGCCTTCTCAACAGAGGTTTCCATTAGTAGGGAGAGGTCTTTAGGCAACCTTTCCCTGCTTTTCCAGTGATTGTGGAACCAGGCGTGTGAGCATCCCATTTTCCAGGACCCTAGCCCAGCATATTTCAAAGGGGATTATTAGCAGTAGACTCACAATTTTTTTGAATGCTTTATATGCCTGAAAGCCATTCAGAGGGATGGGAACACTGCTGTGCTCAACAGTTTGCACTGCAGAGTGTAGACAGTTCCTGACCTGCAGTATTACAGACTTGAGATGCAAACAGTGAACAAAGAAAAGGTTGTGTGAGGGGGATGCATCTTCCTCTGCAGCTCCAGCCCATAGTTTTAAGGTCCTCAGAGACATTTTTTGTAGTTTGTAGTTTATCAGCTCTCCTCACTCCATGGTGCCAGCCTTTGTTTTTGCATTTGGTTCCCCTTTAGCCCTAAGCAACTTCCAGCTAAATAAATTCTACCTGTGAGCATCAGATTATTTTGCTCTTGCTGTAGGTTTTTCAGCCCAAACAGAAGCTCAGAGGACCCCCTTCCTATGCATGACAACGATGTAAATTGGCACAAAGATTTAGCACTTTAACAGTGTCTGTCAGGGAACAGGCATTCTCAGAAGGAGGAAGGAGCTGCATCTGCATTTAGCTGTCCAGCACATGCTGCTGCTTCATGGGTGTCTCTGGGAAGGCACTGCAGCCTGAGCTGTACTTCTGGCTCCCCAAAACCACTGCCTGAGTTGTGAAATGGATCCACATTTCCTTCTGTTCTGCTGCTGATACTCTGTCTCTGCACAGACTCCTAAATCTGCAAGTGATTGGACATTGCAAACCAGGAGAAGCTTTGTGCACCAGTTCCTGTGAAGCCAGCGTGCTCTGTGGCTGTTCCTTCCCTGAGCAGTGTCATATGTAATGAGTCAATCCAGCAACAGCTGTAGATAGAAACTGTGTGAGAAAATAGAGAATTTGCCTGTGGAGACTTCACAGTGTCTTTGTAATTTGCATCCAATAAAACTCAGACTTCTTGAAATTCCGTATTAAAAGAAGTCATTAGGATACTTTGCTTGGCTACAGAATAATGAGGTTCAAATCCCTTACCCAGTTCCTTGCAGAGGATACCTGCTTGTTGCATATCCTACACTGGTGAACTTTCAGCTTGGCTAAGAATCTGGCTTCTTCTAGCTTTGTGCTAATGATCATATATTTACCTGTAAAAATGGTAAGAATCTTTGAGTAGGAATAACTGACACTTAAATTAATCATCATTTTTTAACAACAAAAAATGTCAAAGAACTTGGTCAGATCTAAAGAGAATTAGTGAAGTGGTTTTACAGGAGAAGGAGAGTTAGCACAGTATCTCAAACTTTGTGAAGGAGAACTTAATTTGCATAAAAATGTCTCAGAGCATGTGGAATTAGCAGGTTCATTTTCACACCTTGCCTATAAATGATATCATATTCTCCCCTTATTTCAGGTTTATAAATAGTTTTGGACAGTTTTGTCTCTCTAAGTATCTTGGTATATAGGCAAAGCAACATGTGCCATGCAGTTTTGCCTTTGTAAATGTAGCTTATTCCAGCATCCCAAGCAAGAAAAATTATAGAGACAAAGTGCTGTTTGTGGATGAACGCTTGAGACCAATGCTGTGTAGTCACAGCTGTGGTGGCTGCAGGCTCACTACTGCAAAATAGGTGTGGCAGACATGGCTGCAGGTGTGCCTTTTGTACTCTTTCCCCATTATTTGGCTTAGATGGAGTAAAATGTTTTTAAATAGTTGGGGTTTGTCTTGGTTTGAAAGACAGGTATCTTGCTAAGGAAGGTGGGAGCCTCCCTTAGAATGGGTAATGTGACCTCCTTCCAGTTCAGATAGATAAAGTCAGAATACAACCTGTCACCCTGTTTGGGTGGTGCTGGCAGTGCAGTTAAAGATGGTGGCTGCAGTCCTGTTGGAGTGATGGACGTAGTCTTGTTGAAGTGGTGATCCTGTAGAGAAATCTCATCGGTCTCTGGAGGTCCAGCGGTGGCTCTTGAGCTCTTCCTCTCTGGGAATCCAGTGGAAAAGGTAGCCCAACGTTCCAGAGTCTGTCCCTTATCTGCAGGTGGGAACATTCAGTTCCTCCCCTTTGGTCGGGGCATCTCACAATGGGCTGATGAGTCATTCCTGGAGACCTTGATGGCCCATGAGCAGAGATAGCCCCCCCATGGTGTTATCAGGGCTGAGTCATGCTGAACACAAAGAGCTCTGCCCCACCTGTTTTAACAACATACGGAGATGGCAATAGAATACGTACTTTTGGTTACACCTTCCATGTAACCTAGGACAGGAGTTTTTACCATGAGGGTGGTAAAACACTGGAAGAGATTACTCAGAGAGGTGGTGGATGCCCCATCCCTGGAAACAATGCAAGGTCAGGTTGGATGGGGCCCTGGCAACCTGATCTAGTTGAGGATATCCCTGCTCATTGCAGAGAGCTCAGTTCAGATTATCTTTAAAAGTGCCTTCCAGCCCAAACAATTCTGTGATTTTACGAAAAGAGAAAGTAGATCTTCCACAAAACCAAGAAAGCTACTCAGAAAAAAGCAGGGGGCTTCTTTGAGATCCCTGTGTGGGTTTGTTGTTCGGGATGCACAGATCACACGATGGGGAAGGTCTGACTGTGGAGGTGCAGGAGGGCTGGGATCACCGGATGTGTTTCTCCCGCAGGAGTACGAGTTCACGGTGCTGCCCAACGCCTACATGATCCACATGCCGCACGCCCCCAGCTTCGACATCACCAAGTTCCGCTCCAACAAGCAATACCGCATCTGTCTCAAGACCCTCAAGGAGGAGTTCCAGCAGGACATGTCACGCCACTACGGCTTCGCTGCCCTCAAATATCTCACGGCAGAGAACAACAGTTAGCACCGTGGAGCCGTGCGGGGAACAGGGACACCGAGGGAGGAGCCGCTCAGCGTTTGGGGCCTGGTCTTCAAACTTCAAACTGAGAAATACTTTCTGTTTTTATATCATTCTTGGCAGTTCTAACAGTAGGAATTTGAAGGGACGTGTCTTCGGACTATGCTCGTTCGTTCCTTCCCCCAGTACCCCAGGCCTGTCGGCTTTAGCATTCATGAGATGTGTGCGAGTGGGGCCAGCTGGGAGCCCTCCAGGCCACCGAAGGTGGGGACTGGGCAGGGGCTGGGATTGCACTCCGCTCTCTTGACTGCAGAGCACAGAGAGACCTTCAGAATATAGGATTTCATGTTGCTATTTAATAATTTGACATGCTTTTTATCTGTAAAGGAAGATCTTCGGGTCGCTGTCCTGTGAATTTCAAATCTGCACTACTCTAAAAGGGAACTTTCACCTGTGAACTTTCACAGGGGCCCTGTTAACATGGATGACCTTGTTAATGCAGGATGAGCCAAAGGTCTGAATTAGCCTTGAAAACACAGGGGACGCTTATACAATACTGCACTCCTGAGAAGGTGTGTTACTGGTTCAGTTGTATACTTGATATCGGTTTGTCTTTTATTCTCAAATCAATTGTTTCATCAGGAAAATCCCCTATATCCCACCCTGCCTTTGCCCCAGTCCTAAATGCTGCTCCTTTCTTTGCCGAGGAAATAGCTCCCTTGTGTTTCTTTGCCATCTTCAGTTTTGGTGGTCCAGTAAAGATCAGTAGCTCTGCCAGAAAGTGAACAAAACTCGTCAGTGTAAGGTCTGTTTTCATCAGAGCCAACTTGTTCACATGTGTCTCGTAAGATAAAGGGCCCAGCTCTAACTCTTTATCTTTTTTAGGCAAGAATTGGATTTTACCTATAAGGCACATTGTTCCAGGGGAATATTGATTTGTAGGCTCATTTCAGTGCTGCCCATCTGTGAAGGCACTGGGCCTTAGGCTTTAAGTGGACTTCTTTGCTGAACAGGGAATATAAACTAGTAAAAAGGCAACTAGTAGCCTTGGTGCTCTCCTGCTGCCTGCTGCAAGGTCTCAGAACTACTTCGTTAAAGGAGTTTATAATTAAAAGGAGCAGAACTGTTAGGAATAAACTCCCCATTGGACGGGGAGAAAAGAATGTGTTGGGAATCTGCGTGAGTGTTTGCTTGAACGTGGACTGGTCAAGTTCACAACATCCGTACACACAGGAGTTTGCTGGAGGGTGAACAGGAACCTAACAAGCAAAATGCAGAAAACAAGACACTGGACTTTTTGCCATTTTCTTTATCTTCAGTATTAATGTTGTGTTTACATGGGATGAAGAGATGAGGTGCACTACCCCTTGCAGGGCTATTTGTAATTTCTGTTGCAATGTTAATAGAGAAAGCAGAAACAACTCAGTGAGAAATGTGTCTGTCTCCCTACCCCAGACCCCAAACAACCACACATACCAATACCACTGCCTGAGCTGGGAAATGGATCCACATTGCGTTCTGCTCACGTTTTTCCATTTTGTTTTTCAGCCACTGGACCTTCTACTTTCCTCCCCACCTCATCCCTCTAGAGCTTGGTTTTATTTCTAACCTGACATTTTGTGAGAGCTTTCTGTTACGGTGGAAACCACGCAGTTAAACCAGACATTTAAACTACAAATATCAGTTCATCATTCTGTGTATATATAAGAAAAGCCAAAAAAGGCAATATCTTTGACAAGAAATTAAAAGGGAGGGGTGGGAGGCTATGTGTAGTATTCACTTTTTCCCCTGGGAGTGTTGGCTGCATAAAGAACATATCACTGCATAATTTTCCAAAGAGCTTTTTTTTTTTTCTTTTCTTAATGGCTTTATGTAAAGATTTACATAAAAAGCTGGAGAGAGCTGGGAAGAAGTGAAATTAGTGCTCAGTTCTAGCTAAGGTATATTCTTTTAAAAATATCAAAGTCTTAACTCCCCAAATCCTGTATTGCCATTAAAGGCCCAGGTCACTGTACTTACTCAGAATGAGAACCCTGTAGCACAGGGACTGTTGATTAGCTAATGTGCAGGAAGATCCCAAAACCTGACATAAGAGAGGCTAACACTTGCTGTACCTACATAAAATATCCAGTCAGACCTTCAGTGTGGCCACCATTATGTTTCATATGTATTAAAAATTTTCATTTCCAATGTACATTTCTCCTTGCCTTAACCACATTGCCCGAGGATGGACTGGATTGCCCTACAGCAGAATAACCCTGTACATTATTTGTCTGTACCATTATCAGCATTCTTCTCATTATTCTCTTCTCACTGGTCATGTGAGGAGGATGGGACAGCAGGGAGGTGATGATTTGCTGCTTGCCTGGCTGTGCAGTGAGTTGTGAGACCTCCTGGGCAGGCTTAGGTGTGCTGGCTGGTGTAACCCGCTCAGAGATTTGTCATAGGTACCAAGAGCCCCTTTTTGGTCCTTGCAGACACCGTACTGACTTGTATCTGTCATGCCATGTCTGTCTCTGTGCTTCATCACTTGAGAGGTATGGGGCCTGGGGGTTTTTAGCACATTTCAAACAATTCACCTGATAGCAAGTTAGGATTACATATGTCTGTAACTGCCAGGGCTCCTCCAACACCGTGAAAAAAAATCCACCACTGACAGCAAAAAAAAATTTCCCGACTCAGTTATGACACTGACTGTCTTCCAGTCCTCTGCTGCAGTAAGTATTTGCTAGGACCTTCATTACTTCTCGGTTTTCTCCTGAAATCTTCCAGAAATAGCAGATAAACCTGGTGACTTAATGCCTTTGATTTATTGATTTGTTCCACCAACATCTCTCTTGAGTCTTCAGTCTATGACCTCTCCTTATCTCTGATATTTGGGAAGTGTGAGTCTCTCATTTAGATACCACTCCAGCACTCTCTCAGTGAAGACTGATGCAAATAAATCATTTAGATTCTTGGCAATGTCCTTACTGTCTTTAATTGTTTCTTTTACTTGGTTGGGGTGGCCTGCTGGTTATCTCCGCTTTCTGCTTTTGGTGTGCTGAGCAAATGTCCATTTTCAGTTTTAACTTCCTACTGTTTGCTCTTCAGATTCCCTCTTAGCTTCCTCAAACTCCATCTTAACTATTACATACCTTCCTTTCAGCTTTACACAGTTTTATTTCCATTCTCTGAAGGTTTCCTATTTGGCCTGAATAACTTCTAAAATTTCCCATTTAGTTATATCAACATTTCCTTGTCTTTGTCTTCCATTCATCCAAGGGCTACCATACTGCATGGCTATATACCAGCCCTGTCTATTTTAATCTGAAGATTTCAGTTTTTCTACTCCTTTTATTTAGAAACACTGATTCTTTAAAATGAAAAAGAGGTTTTTGTTTTTAAATTTATATTGAATATCACCCTACTAGGTTTTGAGGGTATTTTCCTCTTTAACCTTCCTAAATGCTCACCTTTTCCTAATTAGGGGGTCAGAAATAAAATATTACAAAAATTGGCTTCTTACCTTGACACATTTTGTTCTGTGTCTCCCTTTTCCCTCTCCACTACAAAACATTGACACTTAGGAGTCCTTGCAAACTTTTCAAGTTCCAAAGCCTGAGCTGTGTATTTTCCAGCATCTTCTGACATCCCACCACATTTAAGCCATAATTATTATTCCAAATAATAATCTGCTGCCTGGCACCTAGTCCTCCTATTTTTGTTTTCATGCTTCTCCCTGTAATGTAACAGGCTTTGCAAGTTTCAGTTTTGAGCAAAACACTTATTTAATAGCTTATTGTAACCTTCTATATGTTTCCATGATTTTTCTCTGTTGCCACAGTAGATCTATATATTTATATACGTATATACACACTTTCAAAAGTTTGGCTCTAGTTTCCATCCTATCATTTTCTAGCTAAGGGTCATCTACCATTTGCCTACCTCACAGACCTAGAAAATATCTTTGTTTATCCTGGATAGTTCTTAGTATCTATCAGGTTTTTTTCCCAAGTCCAAGCTGTAGTAATTCCTTCCAGCCTGGCTAGTTTCCTGTGTAAACAATCTGGTACCACTTCACAATTTGCTGTTATTTTTCTATTTGTAATCATCATCTTGGACTGCATGGCATAAAGGAATTAGCAGCTGTAACTGCAGTTCCAGTGCCTTAGTAAGACTCAATATGACATATGCTCATATTACACCTAAAGTACTGATTTTTTTTTACCTGGTTGGCTTCATGTGGTTTGTTGGTAAATCGTGAGCTGCATTTTCCTTTTACTGCAACAAGCAGAGGCACTTTGTAGTGTTATTTGCAGTAGCTGTTGCAGCAGAGCGGGAAAAGCACAAAAACCTTGTCAGAATCGTAGCTGCTGTTTCTCTCCACAGGGGAAAATAAGGCCCTAGCACAGCTGAACAGTTTTATAAATGCCCTGCACAAAGCACATTGCACATTATTTTCTGGTAGGTATAATCATACATCGTCCAATTAAATATGAAAAATACATTTTTAATGTTCTCATTTTTATGTGCAGTTCTACCCAGAAGATAATGCATTTCCTTCTCTATCTTGCCAGTTTCCCCCATTACTCCAGCCTGCCTAATAGCCCCATCTGTTTTCGGCTGAGAAAGATTAATGACCAGAAGCACTGGGAGTCCTGGCAAATCAGCAGAGATATTACTCTTAGGCATTGCTCAGGACATTCCTTCCTACTCTGCCAGATACTCTATGGGTGTTCCTCAGGTTTCAGGGCAGCAGCAGCAGAACACAGCAAGCTCAGCAAGTGGGGTGAGTGTCATTATTTATGAACTTCAACCAGGACTAACACATTCAGTGGTGGGAGTGCTAAAAAGAGAATGTATCATTGTTAGCTGAAAATATATTTCAATATTAGGAAGGAAAAAAAGCAGCTAAGTTTCTGCAACTCCACTAGGTGAGACAGGAACAAATAAGTCACTAGTAAACAATGCCAGCCAATAATCAGGTATTTCCACTGCAGCATTGAAAATGGGGAAGCAGTGATAGCTCAATGAAGTAATTTTTACAGTAGTAATTAATTTATATTTAGATGGTGTGTTTATATCCAAACACTTGGGTGTGTTGGGGATTGTTTGAAGATTGTTGCTTTGTTTCACAATACAAAATTGCTTGGAAAAGCTGCTGGCTGTGCACAGCAAATTATGGCTCAGGAAATGCTTACAAACCTGGATTTAGAAAAACCTCACTTTTGTAGGAGTTTTTTTTCATCAGTAGTTATACATTCCCAAAACAGAACACAAAGTCCTTGAGAATTTCAAAAGGAGCTGTGTATGTGTCAGCTGGCTGGAACATTTTCCTCTTACCCCTACTTGGGATTTGGGATTTGTTTACACAGTAGAATTATTCTGATGTGTTGAAAAAAATACTCCAGCAATTATAAAGCCAGCCAAATATTTATTTATGTGGTCTGTCATATGAATGTACTTGTTCAGACATTTAGTGGACATCAGTGGAAGTGTCAGCACATTGAGGGTGTCATGATGCAAACAATCTGAAGCCCAGGCTGAGTATCTTTTCAGTCATTCTGTGTAGTTCCCCTTCATATGGTGAGAACAGCTTCCTTGCTCCCAGCAAATTCCTGTTTCTGTAGGGTTAGGATGCCTTAAACCTCTGCAACACAAATTTGTGGAAGTCACTGCACAGGTGGCAAAGGCTGCACTGAGAGCTCCATGGTCCATTGCCACAGGACACGAGATTTCATTCCAAAAGAAACAGTTCTGACCTGAGGGTAATTCTCTGACCAGGGATTTAGACACCCTACCCTCACCAGATATATTCAAGAACACGTCCCCCAAACATATTAGGCCAAATAATTAACCTATTTCTGAATATCATGGCAATGTAATTGTGAGTCGATGGATGTGTGAATTTTCAGCATTAACCATTGTGGTAAGGCTGCAGAGTCAATCACGTGGAAGACAGAGGACCTGAAATTTCAAGTTGCTGGTGGAATTGGTGATTTTTTTCATGCAACTTCTTTCTGTCCCCTCACACATTTGTAGTAGGATGTAGTCTGCACACAATTCTTTGTTGAAGATTTTTGGGGGAATCTCTTTCATTCTGTGTGCAGAGTAGATAATATTTGGGTGGATGAAGCAGCAGGATGATAATTTTTATTTTTTCTTTCATTGGGTTTTTCATAATGTGATAGCAGCCTTAATTTTGAGCCAAGACAGATTTTTTTTTTTTTCCCAAAGGATAGGTATAAACTGATTTAGGAAAATCCCCTGTGCTCTCAGGCTTTCTGAGCAGAGCACCTGCAGTTCTGTTCTATAGGCTTTTCTCGTGTGGAGGTATCCTATGGAGCTAATGGAAACTACAGATTAAGAGGCCTTGTGGCACTGTCCCCCAGCCTACAAATGCTAACAGCTGAACTTGCAAGAGTGGTGAATCCCAGCTCTGCCCAAGCATGTCTGCTCCATTGCTGGGAGCACTCTAAAGACTATCAGCAGTCTGTCAGGTAAGCAAAGACAAATGAAGTAAATAATTGGAGCTGGGGGAATGATGGGTTTGTTTTAAGTAGCCAAATTTCCAGAGGAATGACGAAGATGTCAGCATTTTGAAGTCCCTCAGAAGATCTGTTCATAGGGTGTGTGGGCTGGACTACACTCATTCTGGATTTGTGGCATTTCTTGTCCAGCACTGGCCAGTGTGGCCCACCTACAGTAAATTCTATGCATTGTAAAATTCTTGAAAGTCAGCCCTGAGATTAAACCATTCTCAACTCAAAGATGTTTAATTTGTTTCAATTCTTTGGATCCCCACACTGATCCTTTGGTGCTCTTAAGGAAAAGATAAAAAAGAAAGGAAGATAGTAGCAGCTTGATAACAGTAGGAGTCTGACTATCCAGCTTTTCTTAAATTGTCAGCACTGAGGTCAATGGTTGGGGCAAAGCTGGAGTTAGTGAGGTTCATAGAATTGCTTCTTTTGATCCGCCTGTGGAACTCCTGTTGCAGCAGTGCTTTCCAGTGATGCAGTCAGGGAAGGAAAAGCTATCCAATGCAGATTGATCCATGAACCCTTCCTCCACTCAGACCTCACCACCAGCAGCGGGAAAGAAGCGGCGCCACTGCTTTTGACGTATTTTAGATGGCAAGAGTGAGTTCAGCATGGAATCGGTTATTCTGATGACAGCCTTTGCTGAGCTTTTCTGCATTTTAGATGTACACTTGCTGTGAGTGACAGAGGCCCCTTGCAGCTAGGAAAAGATGGGACTCAGCAGTTTTCTGGTCCAGAATGAGAACAAGAGATGTGTGTATTTTCCCTTGACACCTTGCCCAGTGTTTACGAATTATATTAGCACCGGTTAATCCAACTGACCTGAGACTCAGTGTTCAGGCCAGGCAGTAAAATTCTGCTCTCTGTGTTGATAACAGAATAGACAGATAAATTAAATTATGTTTTCTGTCCATAACATCAGTGCATATTTCCATACGGGTTCAAATGGCTCACTGAGAGTTTACATCTTCTATTTTTTACTGTTAAGGCTTATTAAAGAACAGCACAGGCAATTAAAAAAAAAAAAAAAAGCTGTTGAGTACTGTAAGGACCCACAAGGATAAACATTCACAGAGAGTCATCAATATAAAATATCCAAGTTAACCTGCGAGCTATTGTCATGAATGCAGAGAATCAGACACAATCATCATCTTTCTGTTTACACTTCATAGAGCTGAACTAAATGGATGTACTAAAAACAACTCTCTGAATCAGATCACCCAAGACACAAATATTTTTAAAATTTTATTGCTTTCACTTCCATTTTCACAAGTGAAATTAAAAGTTCACAAAATATTTTTTTTTTAATTCGTATTGTTCAATTTAAATATTTATATTCACAGTTTCATAGGAGTCAGCAGTGCCCCCAGCAGCCAGCAGGGCCAGCTGTGTCCTGGGGGTATCGGGCACAGCATCACCAGCCAGGCAAGGGAGGGATTGTCCTGCTCTGCTCTGCCCTGGGGTGGCCTCACCTCGAGTGCCAGGGTCAGCTTTGGGTGCTGCAGTGTAGTAAGAGGGATCTAAAGCTGTCAGAGACCATTCACAAAGATGTTGAAGGGTTTAGAGGGGAAACCATAGGAAGAGTGGCTGAGATCACTTGGTCTGTTCAGCCTGGAGAAAAGGAGACTGAGCTGACCTCATTGCAGCTGCAGCTTCCTTGTGAGGAGGGGCAGACACTGATCTCTGTGCCCAGGGACAGGGCCCAGGGAATGGCCTGGAGCTGTGTCAGGGGAGGTTTAGGGTGGATATCAGGAAAGGTTTTTCACCCAGAGGGTGCTGGGCACTGGAATAGGATCCCCAGGGAAGCGGTCACAGCACCAAGCCTGACAGAGTTCAAGAAATGTTTGGACAACACTCTGACGTGCCTGAGATTCTTGGGGATGGTGCTGTGCAGGGCCAGGAGTTGGATTCTGTGATCATTGTGGGTCTTTTCCATCACAGGACATTCTGTGATTCTATTCTACTTATTTTAAAATGTTGCCGCTTTCTTCTGCATCTGTCAGACTTGAAAGCATTACAGCATTGTCTGTGAAGAACAGAACTGAGGGGTCGTTGAGTTGTCCTCCATGTTAGTGCAGAGAAAGCCTTTCCTGTAGCCTGGGAGATTTATTTTTTCCTTTGTGCTATCACAGGTTTTATTTCTATGATAGCATTTTCTCTTCCAGTAAGAATGAAAGTCTACTGACTTACACTAGACCACTGCGTGAGTTCATTACTGCAGCAATGTTTCTCACATGGCACCTGAGCCTCCACATAAATTTGTTCTGCAGGGGTTTTTTTCAATTTTAATCTTCAAGCTTACACCTGAGAAAAAATTCATCATTTTGAAGGTTAAAAATGGGTTCACTATGTTTTGTTTTATTTTTAACGTACTCATTTTGTACAAACTATTCTGTCTACTACACCCACAGATCTTCCAGGAAAATATTTTGAGAGGAAGAAAATCACTGTAAATAGTCCAGTGGGGCTGGAATCAGCAGCTTTTATGAGGGTTAGTAATCTACTCAAGCCAGAAATTTCATTACAGGTTTCTAATATTTACAAATTTCCCACTATTTCTGTAGGGCTCAATTTCAGGATCCTTCTTCAGCCAGCCCATTCTTGGGTTTTCTGCTTTTTCTCCACATTCCCATCTGCTACAGCCCTAAATCCATGTTTGTATCGGCCTTAGGTTGGTGTTGAGAGGTATTTTAAAGACAGTATAGATAATTTCCCCAGTGCTGAGATCTGGTTATAGCTATTACATAGAGAAAATACGTCTCTCCATTGCTGGCTCCCTTCAGCTATCAAGAACATACTAAATAGAAAAAAAATAGAAAAAAATAGAAAAGAAATAGAAAAAAAATAGAAAAAAAAATAGAAAAAAAATCCTTGGGCTGCTGGAGGAGAGGAGAGGAAAAGACCTAGGCCTCTAATGCCATTAATACTGAAACAAGACTTACTCCACTTCTCCTCCCTATTGTATCCAAAACCTCAGGTGTGCATACATAACACAGGACAAATCTGGGCCAGTGAGCATCAGTTTTAGGGCTACCACCTCCTCATTTAAGATTGCAAGTGTCAAAACCCCCTGGAAACTCAGCAGTAAGTGCTACTAGGCGTTATACTCAATATTAGCTGAGAAACTTGAGAACAACAATCCGTGTGACGGAAAAGGCGTGGGTGGATCAGCCCCGGGAGGGGAGTGATTTGTGGACTCCAGAGACCATGCTAGATGTTGTGACAGACAGCTTGTGCTAACAGCCAGGAAAGCAGCTCATTTTCAGCACAAAACCGTGGGCTTCATAATGGTGGTTAAAATACTTCCCTGGCATTGCTGGTCGGGTTGTGCCAGGTGTCAGCCAGCACATTTCCAACAGCGCAGGTAACAAACTGTGAGAAAGAAGGGGCAAAAACCCACAGCAATGGCTTTTCCCGTGTGTTTCTTCTTAAGACTCAAGCCTCATTATTTTTCTCTCATGGCCAAGGTGATTCTACATTCTCCAGGGGAAAACTGGAATGCTGTGACCTTTTAGGGCGAGCTGTGCATGAAACAAGTCTTGTCATTTTCTTGCAAGGCTTGTGGCACTGAACGTTTTGAACCTCCAACTCACTACCTTCAATTTCTCAATATATTACCTGACTGGCTGTCCTTCTGCTTCGAGTAATACTGAAACTCCTCTGTTTCTCTCCCCAGCTTGGGGAAAGATTTTAAGTAATGTTTCAGGAAAGAGAAAAGAAAAATGTGTTTTCTTTCCTTATGCTGCCCCATCTCCCAAGCGCCTCCCCTCCAGACTGAGGCAATTTGCATTTAACACAAATCACTTAATTTACACATGCTTTAGTCCGTGTGTAAGTTTTCTAGGTGACAATTCTATTGGGGAAAATGCTGTTTAGATTGTGTGTGCAAAGTAAATGGCTTGTAAATATATTAAAAAAAAAAAAAGGTTAATTTTCAATTGTGCAATAAAATTGTGAAATAATCCTCTCAAATCCTTTCCAGTGTCTGACTTGACACATGCTGGTTTTCAGAGCATGCTGTTGTTTCTTCATATGGGAACAAAAAGAGAGAGGCCATGAGCTGTTTTGCTTTCATCTTTAAGCTTTTTATTACTTTTTAATTTTGCATTATCATTCCCTTTAAGTTGGTTTATTCTTCCAACCCTGGTTCAATCAGACACATTCGTACAAGGCTGTTCCCACTGAAGACAGGTGAGTCATCGTCTGCTCAGAGTTAATCATGTTTACCTGCTTTACTTGACCTTGACCTTCTTCCTGCTATTGTCTTTTTGTAACCAAAGACAAAACTTTGGCGATGGGGGCAGTTTATTCAGTTCCTATAGAAGTATGACAACAAGCAGATGGATATTTTACAACAGATGACAGCTCACCACCACCATGGTAGCAAATCCATCTAACAGGTTAGTATTGCAAAGGCTTCATCTGCCATGTGGCAGCATGGGTTTTGCATTACACAGGAGTCCTTCTCTTGATAATAGAAAAAAACAACCAGAAGCCTTCACTGTTCTATTACTTAACACTTGCTGATGGGTTCTTCAGGTTTTAAGAGCACTGGAGCTGCACCTGCCCCTCCCCTAATGCAGCTTGCAGCTCGTAGATCCTTCAGCACTAACAGGCAGAGCCATGGGGCTGCAGCTCTCCCCCTCCTGTTGCCTTTCTACTCGGTGGCCTCCAGGCTCTCTGCAGAACTTCATTATCAAGAAAGGAGAAGGGGGCAAGAATGGGAAGGTAAGCTGCATAATCCTTTGTGGTTTGTTTTGGTCTTCTTTTAGACCAAAATTCAAAGTAGATTTTATTATAAGAGTGTGTTTGTTGGGGATGACAACACAGAATTTACATTCATAGGGACGTCATAAAAAATAGGATGGCCCTGGATGTAGGATATGGAGCCTCTCTCAAATATTGAATAGAATATGAAGAAAAACTAGTGAAAGGGGGGAAGCTAGCTGAATTTTTCTTGTGTTTTTGGACGATTACAGAGTCAGACAGATTTTTTTTTTTTTGTTTTGTGATGCATGAATAGGCTGGGAGTCCAGCAGGAGTTAGAAAAAGAGGGCTTTGGATTCATTATCAGAAACATAAATACTTGGAAAAGTATATATACATATAAATAGGTAGAAAAAGAATTCACAGAAAAGGAAGATGAAGGACTGGAAACGTAGAAGTGGGAGTTTTATAAGCCGAACTCCATAATCATTGCAGAGAAAAAGAAAACCTGCAGGTGTAACTCCCTTAAATTCCCTGACTTTGCAGCAAGGCAAAGCTGGCTTGCATGGGAAATGAATGATTGAGCAGGTGCAGGAAGTGAATGGCATTAACTGTGTAAATAGCAGCCGCTTTTCAATAATCAGGCTCCCAGAAGGGATCCTCTGCCTATTCCATTTCCATATTACCCACAACCCTTCCAATCCATCCACCTCTGACAAATCAGAAATAAAGAACAGTGCTTCCTTTAAGATTTATGTTAAATATTAGTACTCCAGGACAGGTGCAGTAGGGCAGATTACAGTGTGCTTAGCCTGGGCTCAGAAGTTACATTTCATCAGAAGGGAAAGTTGAGTTCCCAAGACTGAACTTGTACAAGACCAGCTTGTACAGCACTACCATTCTGTACCAGCTCTCCTCCAGGTGCTCTCCCTCTCTCTCTCTGTGATTTCTGGTGCTCTTTGTGTAACTACACTCATCTTCCAGCTGTTTTAAAAGAGGATGAGCTGGTGCCTGAGTGGGACAGACAGATGTGGGATGTGTGTGTGCTCGCTGCCTTGGGCTGTGTTTCACTGCTCAAGAGCCAGGTGTTGGCTGGTGATGCTGATGAGAATTCTGGCACACATTTAGCCATTCAAGTGGCGTGAAAGAGGGTCATGTATCTCCCTAATTTGCCACTTGAGGTTCCATCTCAGGTTTCCACAGACCAAATCTGACTACAGTTCCTTCATTTTCCTGCCAAACAACAGCACAGTCTACGATTTCCCTCTTTTCTCCCCCTGCCCAAACTATACCTGAAGAATACCTTGCATGATGGTAGTATGAGTCACATGCTCTACCTTGACCTGTATGGTAAGGTACCCAGTGCCTGTGTGGAAAACAAAAATCAAAACCTCATTCACTTGTCAAAATTAGAATTTCATAACCCAGATGCTGGGATGTCCTGAAAACCTGAGTCTCAGTAATTTTGTGATTGATCATAAATAAAGGAATAGCGTATTCATAGCAAAGAGAAAAAGGGGGTGTCAGTTGTACAAACCCAAATACTGCCTCTGGTGAAACCACAGTTATCAGCTGGGAACTGAATAGCCTTTGTATATCCGGAGAGAAACGGCATTTCACTGACATTCACCCCACAGTCTGGCTCCAGAGATGGCAATTTCAGGTGGTAAATGGCAACAACCCCTCCGAGTTCTTGTTTCAGGCTTTTGCTGATAACAGCACCTTCAGTTATGCTGCTTTCTGATTTTGAAGGTTAATTTTGCAATTATAACTGCTGTACACATTTTGTTGAACAAAAGCCACTGTTTTGAAGTGGCCACCAGAGAGATTGAACAACTCTAATGGGTTCAATTCATCCTCTGCTTCAGGGCATAACAACATTTCTTAGAAGCAATTGCTCCTCTTTCCTGAACTGCATAGGCAAGTGTGAGAATCCATATAGAGTTCCCTTATCATGCCCCTGGATTTTTCTTGCACTGGAGGACTCCTGTGTATTTCTTGCTGAGAAGAGCTCTTTCATTTGCTTTCAAGAAGCAGCCCACCTGTTAAGAGCCTCTTAATCTCATCTCTGCTCTTAGAGAGACCCAAGTCCTTGTGCTTTCTTCACCTGATGACTCTTTCTCTTTTCTGGGAAACGCTTACTTAGCACACCCACACATGCACACCCACACATGTGCTCATTACCTTCTCAGCTAGGGCAACGTTTGCAACAAGTGGGAAACGCTTATTTAGGTTTGTGGTGAAGAAATTGGATGATCTGTACTACTGCTATATCTTACTTGAGCGTTGTTTTGTAGTAATCCAGGGGAAGTTTGTCAAGTGAGGTTCATCCATCAGGATTGCCTGGACAAACCATAAGGGAATCTTAGAGGAGCAAAGCAACATTGAGACACTCACAGGCAAACATCTGATTCAGACTGCAGGCTCATCAGAGGTGTCTGTCAGTCCTCAAAGGAGCAGGGAAAAGGAACACACCTGAGATGCTCCCCTAACACATATCAGTCAGCACAGCTCCAATGTAACAGTCATAAGAGTGTGTGAGCATCACACTCAGGAGGCTGCCACAGTGCTCCATCAAATAGCACAGACAGCTTTCAAGGACCAGAAATGTCACTTTGTAGTGACAGCATTTATTTATTTATCTGTTAAACTTCTTTTTGAGCCTAACGCTGCCTATTCTCAAGCCTTCAGTAACATTCTTCCTTAGAGCTCGTTTCTTGTTGTAGTGACACTGTCTTCAGCCTGTCTTCACTTCTCTTTGTATTTTTCCATTGTGCAGTGGCTGTTCAGGCAGTGAGGCTGTGTGTTCTCATATGGGTAAGCTGGAGCCCTTCAAACCCCAGGACATTTGAAGCTGCAGAGAACTGCCATGGCAAATTCCTCCTTGCTCTCTCTGTGCTACTGCACTCAGGTGATTTTTGCACAATGTCCCTGTGAGGTGCTGCTGGCTGGCAGAGAGTGTGGGAAATCTTGGGTTATTTCAGTGAGGCTCCACGGTTTCCTTAGGATTACTCAGAAGGGAGGGAGCAGAGGCACAAACCTGTGTCACTGTGTCCCCACACAGTGAGCCCATTAACACAGCAGCATCATGCTTTTGCTTTCCAGCACAGATGGGGTTTTTGGTACCATACGTTGAAGCAGTTCATGGATCAGAACTTGCTTCTCTGTCTGAGCAATTGCTGTAGAAACATCTGCCTATACGTGCTCTGGCTTAATTTCATTGT
Organism: Pardalotus punctatus; assembly: GCA_013400915.1. Taxonomy (NCBI): domain Eukaryota; kingdom Metazoa; phylum Chordata; class Aves; order Passeriformes; family Pardalotidae; genus Pardalotus; species Pardalotus punctatus. The sequence goes on from VZTX01023007.1 coordinate 726,424, forward strand.
ATTCCCCCTGCAGAGAGGGCGAGTTTATTCTGAGCAATAGAAACAATCCACCAGCTCTGTTCATTGCAGTTGAGCATGAGGCATAGAGCCTTAACTTCAAACATCCTTTAAAATAACAAGATGCTTTATTTTCAGCTGGAGCCTTTAAAAGTCCTTCTGCTGCAGTGCTACAGCTACTCCCCTCAGCTACAACAAAACACTTCAGAGACCCAGCAGTTTATCTGCCCTTCCCCAGCATACTGAGCAGTCACAGCCCCGACCCTGGGCTGGGTGACTGCTTTCTTTACGTCTCTGGCTGTCAGGAAAGGCAGGAATCGGGAGCTGGAGGCCCTTTTCAGCTCAGTGTCTCGAGTTTGGTGGTTATTTATCACTCCTGAATCTTTGTGAAATGTCTGTTTCATGAGAAAACGATTTAAATTGGATGGTTCATTGATTTGATTAAGAAAAGTGATTAGTATGGCAGTGAAAACTTGTTAGTCAAAGATTTTTAACCCATCTGTTCCGTGGAAAAAAAATTGGATGGGATTCTAGTGCAGATTCCAGCAGTCAGTGCAGTTTGCTTTACAAGAGGTTGCAAAGCTGAAGGGACAGGAACTGGAGCATTTGGTTATTGACAAGGAAAATAGTTGAGCCCATGTCACATCTGCTTGACTTTGACTAGAAGAGAGAGGTGCAGGGCTGTATATGTTCATGTGTTGTGACAAGATGAGAAATGCATGACTGGATCTCTCCTTTTGGGGAAGAGATGCCATGCCAAATTTTCCAGGAAGCAGTGGTCTGCTGACTGCCAAGAAGAGAGCATTATGGGGGGGACTTTGTGGGGACTTTCATTCCTGTACCTATTCCAACTGCAGAGTTCAGGAGATGGGATCAAGATACTGAAACCCTATGCTAAATGCTGGTTTTTGGTGTCCTCTGAGCCTTCATCCTTTGTGTAGAGTCCTTGATGTAGGAAAGAGGGCTTAGCCCATTTTAGAGCTGAGTTATCTGAAACAAGTTGAGGTTGTGGCTTGTAAATATGTCAGTAACTAGAAAAAGAAGTCTAACTAGCTGTGCCTCAGTTATACTAAAAATCCACATTTGACATGGGTGAAGTGCTCCTAAAGGGCTTCTCTGGGCTGTTCTACATTCTAGAAAAAGCCATCTTTGCCAATGGGTTACTGACTTTCTTCAGCCTTGTTTCTTTGTCTTCACTCTCCAGAAAAGAGTGGCGAGAAAGGGAAGGAAATGGGAGGAAGGAAATGGGTAAGGGCTTGTCCAGCATTGTCAGCAGACACCTGAGGGGATGAAGTCCCTGTTCCTGTGTGCCAGCCTCTGCTGAGGTTGGTGCAGTGAATGGTTGATGGATTGTCCTTCCCCTGGAGGCCAGACACAAGTCGAGTAATTCAGGAGTCTTTCCTGACACTGTCCTGTTTAACAGCTTTATCAGTGACTTGGAGGGGGTGACAAGGTGCATATTCATCCTAATTACAGCCCCCTCGTGTCTAGGAGAAGCTCAGAAAGGAGGAGCCAAGCTCTTCCCAGTAGCACATAGCCTCTGTCTAGGCTGTGCAAACTGGGAAGGTGCTGAGACACTGGAACGGGCTGCACAGAGAAGTTATGGATTCCTCATCACTGCGAGTGTTTAAGGCCAGGCTGGATGGGGCTTTGAGCAACCTGGTCTAGTGGAAGGCGTCCCAAACTATGGCAGCAGGGCTTGAACTAGATCTGAACAGCTTTTAAGCTCCTTCCCAACCCAAATCATTCATTCACTCATTTAAACTCATCTAACCCGCACATAAATTCCTGCATCCTCCACCCACCACAGCCCTGCTCTACCCAAGCACCTGCCTGACCTGCTTCCCTGTTAGCACCTCAGTCCCAGCTCCTTCTGGCAGTCCAGCAAGCCCAGGCACTCCCCTGCTCTTTCAAGTGCTCTCCCTGCACACCAGCACTCCTGCCCTGGTCTCCCTTGGCTGTGCTCTGCTCCTATCACTACATAAAGCAGTCCATATTGCCATGGCCTGAACTTTCTGCTCATACACATTTTTATTATGTGATAATGCCTGAAAACCCTTGCAACAGCACAAAACTTGGCTGCTTTACTTTGAGGAACAACTGAGAGGAGAGGCAACAGCAACAGCCTGAAAGGGTGACCAGGGCTGTAGCTCCCAGGTGAGTGAATTCACACCCTCCTCTGTTCTGTGCCCTGTCAGCTGAGCCTGCAGCTCTGCTTGGCACCTTTCTGAAGGCATTACGGGTGTCAAGCTGCACAGCCCAGTGTCAAGGGCTTAACCAGGCACACTTTAAAGTGCAGAGAAATCATGCAGCACAAAACTGCTCATCATTTACCTGCCTCACAGCTGAAAGGCAGTGGATAATAGCTCAGACCCATTGTGCATAGCAAGTGGTTCAGGGAGGCCAATTGCATGGCTGTGAGGCTGATGAAAAATAAAAGGTTTTTGTATTGAATGGGCCAGGGAGGCACTTCCAGGTCCCTGTTTCCCCATGCCATGGCACACAGAGCTGCTCAGGGCTGCATCAGTGAAAGAGCAAGCACAATCAGTGCTAGAGTGTCACAGGTCTGCAAAGGCAAAATATCCTATTCAATTCACAGTTTGCAGACAGTGTTGGGACACCGGCTGGCAGACAGGGCCACCCTGTTTGCTTTTTCAGTGGAGTGGTAGCATTTTCATGGGCTGGCATTGCCCTCTGCTGGCTGCTGCCCCGAGTGGGTGATGACGAGCATATGGGGACACTTTGCCAGCTTTCTTGTCCTGCTCTTCAGTCCCTCCTTCCCTCTTTATGATACATAGCCTAACAGCAGTTGTGCTTTCCTGCTCCTCTGGTGGCAGCTGGGCAGGGTCCAACTTCACCCCTTTGTGTATGACACCTCTTCCCACTTATTTTTCTCCTGTGGCTGTAGTTGTGGCCTTGTATTCCTCTTCTCTCTCTCAATACAAAAGTTATTGCCCCTCTGTGTAAGGAATATCTCTGGTACTGTGCTAGAAACTGTGTGGAAATGCTAGCTAGTGTTTTTAACAAGTCATGTCACAAATTTTAACTGTTTAACCAGTGTAAAATGCTGGATTGAACAGCACAGGAGCCCTTTGGAGTGAAAGAATCAAGAAGCTGAAAGCTTTTTCTGTTTTACTTAGTTACAGTGTACTGATGAATGACTTCTGCTCTTGCCTAAGTTGTGGGACACTATTGCTGATGGCCACAGGCCCATTGCCTTTAGTGGCATCACATTAAATAAGAACAAAGCTCACAGCCCCAACAAACCTCAGAAGAGTCTTTAGTCCTCTTTCCATGTTGCATTTCAGACGTTGCATTTTGCAGTTTCTTCACTGCTTTCAGCTTACCTTCCATGGTTGTGTGTGACATGGATGCCTGGAGAATCAGACAGGAGACCCCTCTCATGCTGGGCAGGAATGAGCAGTGTTGTTTTGCATTCAAGATGCTTGGCGACAACAACAACAAAAATAGAGATGGTAAATCATGCAGAACTTGAGAAGCTGCTGCCCTGAAACTTTACTCTGAAGGGTCATCAGTAGAGCGATGGTAATCTAGTCTGAAAACGGCTGTTCCTTGGGGAACAGAAAATAATGCTGTTGGGGAAATCATGAGTATAATGAGATTTTTGGTTTCATCTAAAACTTTATTTTCCTGTTGTACATTTGGGGTTGGTTTTTGTTTTCAGCAAAGACAACAGTTTCATCTGGAGTCACTTCAGTGCATACTTACGATACACATTGCTGCGTGCACTCGGAGCAACGGGGAGAAGGAGGAAAAACAAGTTATGGTTAATTATAGCCACTGTTCTGCCACTAGAGACTCCTGGGAAGTATCAGTCACCTTCCTGAGTACTTCAGAGCAGTTACAACTAGTTTAACAACTCAAACAAGGTGAAAGTCTGTATCAGGTAACGAAATCTCTGAGGATGCATTGGAAGCACTTGAAAGAGGGTTAGTAATATGTCAGACTGACATTGTGGTTGGAGATAAGGTTAACCAAGAGACAGCGTTAGCAAAGGACCCAAGGACTGAGTTTGTTCCTCTGGGAGTGTGGGCCTGCTTTCTCTCAAAGAACTGGTAACTTGGGAAGCCCAGCCTGGAGCATGGAGGTGGTGAAATGAACAGAGGAGCTTGTGTTCTTGTGCACAACAGTTCATAGAGCATAATGATTCCTTCACTTCTGATTTGCTCAGGCCAGAGGACAAAAATTCTAACGTTAAGGCCTTTGAGAGTTGTACCCACCGGGGGTGGCAGTCCCATACGTGTCACCTGTGAAGAGTTCTGTGCCAGGATGAGGAGGATGTTTCTGGGATGAGGTAACCAGGGGAGATTTTGCTGCTGCTGCTTCTTGCGGTGGAAGCAAAGGGAGAAGACTAAGTTTTGTCTTTGGCCAAGTACTTTGAGAACAATTAACCTGGAGCCTTTTTTTGGGGGAATATGGAAGTACTTGGGTATGGGGGTTAGGATGTGCTGACCAGGGAAGACTTTGCATAGCCTTGACTCAGTTTCTTGTCTCTGAGAATGAAAAGGGTGTTAGGTTCAGTCCCTCTGCCTGTCACTGTCGTACATGCATTGTGGCACAGGGACAGCACACCTCCAGACCAGGGTGTCCCAAGCTCTTCATATCATTTACATCTCAGTTGATCGGGGTATCTGCAGACGCCATAAAGCCGCAGGTACTTTAAGCAGTGATTGCAACGTTTTACACAGGTTATTCTGGAAATGTTCTGGGGTGCACTGAGCCAATCAGGATTTTCAACAAGCTAAATGAACTAATTCCTATCTCCACAGCCAGCCCAAATAAAACTGTATATAGTACAGCTGGGTTAGCTTGTACAATTGACAGAAACTTCACTCGTGATTGAAAGACAAGAGTTCTGCAATGGGCTTGGCTGAAGGGCATATAAGACTGGGAATGTGAATATGCTTTGTGATGCTCTCTAGTGCCTTGCATGCCTAGAGTAAGTAAGCTGAGGTAAGACAGGCTGTGAATCTAAATTGCAGTTGTCATTCCTAGATAATTCTGCCGGTGGCCCAGTGTAATCGGTGTTTTATCTCAGATCCAGTTTGATTTCTCTGCCTGCACAAAAGTCAGTACTCTTCTAAAAAAAGGAATGTTTAATTCTATGTGAAACAACCTGATGTTTTTAACAGAGGTTTCCACTTTGTTTATCACAGTGGGCTCTCTATCCCTCTGTCCTGGCAGTGTACATCATTTCAGGACGACAGAGAAAAAGTTGTCTTAGGAAGGCATGTCCTTTTGCTCCACATGCTATTAGCTAAATGTCACCTCTGGAAACATTGTAATTCAAGTTAGTGGGCTATATGGGAATATTTGTGAGAATTTGATTTGCTTAAATCTGTCTTTGTACCCATAATCTCAGATCCTAGCATTGCCCTTTCAAAATGCCAAATGCAACAGCTTGGGTCATTAGCACACTTTGAATCCTGTTACTTGGGTCGTGCAAATGTGACTCTTGTCCTTTAGACAGACAATTTCATGCTGTAGGGAGAACAGGGCAGGGAAGAGGGGATAATATTTAAAATATCATAGGACAATTCTGATCTCATGTACAGTGTTGTAACTCCAAGGAAACCTAATAGACCTATCCCAAGCTTAATTGACATGAAAAATTTGCTCAGGTGTGAGAGGTTTATCACTAACCCATTTCTCTCTTTGAATTTTCATTTCCCCCTGCAATATTTCTTATCAAATTTGCACACTATACACTCAACTTTTGAGTTGTATTTCTTCTCTAGGAGCCTAACTTTCCTCTGGGTAATTCCATGCAGAAATCTTATAGAGGAGGAAGAAGATGCAGAGTTCTGGGCAGCTTCCTTGTGGATCAAACAGGCTGCCACGCAGCCATTCAGGCTGCACGACTGCCAGGGCTGCAAGTAGATACTTCATTGAGCTCTGTGGTAATCACAAACCCTCTTGGCCTCTGCTACCTGTTGTTTTTCCCTCTCTTAGTTTGGATTTTCTCTCACTTTCATAGTGCAGTTTGTAATCAAAGCTATGCTAATCTGTTGCTGCAATTCTCACCAGTTAAATTGGTTTTTAACTGAAAGGTATTGGGCTGGGGGAGTGGAAGGGCATTCATGGGACTCTTGCAGAGATGACAGCAAGATAACATAGTAAAGATTAAATGCATGTGAGGAGAAGAGAGGAGAAAGACTGGATTTTGAGGAAAAACTGGAAATGCATGTGAGGAAAAAGCAAAGAGGGAAAGGAGGACGGACAACCAGAAGGGGTGAAAGGAGAGGGAGAAGAGAAAAAAGGGAGAAGAAATACAGAAATCAAAAAGCAGCAGTATGGGATGCCACAAACAATTCAAAAGAAATGATCCAACAGGAGGAAAAGCAACATCAGGATGACCTAATAAAAAAACAAATTCTAACAAAGTTGAATGCCAGTGCTACCAGTCACTGCATACAAGACTAGTGTATGTTGTGCTGCTTTCCATGGGTGTAACATACACTCTCCAGGGTGGATACTTCCAACATCATTTTTTATCACACACCCTTAAATACTTCATTCTTTGTGTACAGAAAACGTTGGGGGCTGTGGCTATTTAGGTTTTTTAGATCTGTTCACATCCCCACAAGTGAATCTGTCACCTTCATACGTATGTGATGCCTTGTATGTGTGTGTTGATGGTGGGAGAGCATTTGCTGTGCTGCTGCCACTCACTGTCCTGAAATGACATGTCATGTTGGCAATGTACCTTGTAAGACACTGCTCGAGCCCAGAGCGTTGTGGTGAACGGACTTAAATCCAGCTGACAGCCAGTGACAAGGGCTGTTCCTCAGGGCTCAGTTTTCAGTCCAGTCTAACACCTTCACCAATGATCTGGACAAGGGGATCAAGTATACCCTCGGTCAGTTTGAAGAAGACACTAGGATGGGTGGGAGTGTTGGCTTGCTGGAGGGCAGGAAGGCTCTGCAGAGGAATCCAGACATCTTGGATTGATGTGACGAGGCCAATTGTGTGAAGTACAGCAAGGTGAAGTGCCAGATCCTGCACTTGGGTCACAACAACCCCATGCACCGCTACAGGCTGGGTAAGAGTGGCTGAAAAGCTGTCCAGGGGGAAGGGAGCCGGGGCTGGTGGCTGGCAGCAGCTGAACATGAGCCAGGCGTGGTCAGGTGGCCAAGAAGGCCAATGGCACCTGGCCTGTGCCAGCAGTAATGTGGCCAGCAGGACCAGGGCAGGGATTGTCCCCCTGTACTCAGCACTGGTGAGGCCACAGCTCAAATCCTGTGTCCAGTTCTGGGCCCCTCACTGCAAGATGGACATTGAGGGGCTGGAGCGTGTCCAGGGAAGGGAACGGAGCTGGGGAAGGGTCTGGAGCACAAGGCCCCTGAGAAGCAGCTGAGAGAGCTGGGGGTGGTTTAGTCTGGAGAAAAGGAGGCTCAGGGAAGACCTTATCACTCTCTACAACTGCCTGCAAGGAGGCTGTAGCCCCGCGGGGGTCAGCTGCTTCTCCCAGGCAAGTAGTGACAGGACAAGGGGAAGTGGCCTCAAGTTGTGCTGGGAAGGTTCAAATTTAGGAAAATTAGGAAAAGTTCTGCACTGAAGGAGTGGTTGAACATTGGAACAGGCTCCCCAGGGAAGTGGCAGGGTCACCATCCCTGGAAGTGCTCAAAAAATGAGTAGATGTGGCAATTCACAATATGGTTTAGTTCCATGGTGGTATTTGGCCAAAGGTTGGAATTCATTATTTTGGAGGTTCTTTTCAGCCTTAATGATTCTGTGATTGTACATGCAAATAAAGAAGTCAAACTAAGATTTTAGTGGCATCCTTATGTTTGAAAATCTCCAGCTTTCAAACACTTGAGTTTGTAACCTTGATATTTTTAACATAGTCTTTTCTCTGTGATTGTAAACAATACTTTGCATTTCTCTGATGTGTTATGCCCAGTAATTTGATAGTGTTCTATAATCATTTTTTCTGATTAGTCATGACAGTGGCCTTTTGAATTGAGTAACTATTACCATTATTTCAGCTTTTGAAATGAATACATGCAGAGATCATACTTTACTGAGCATCAAACAGAATGTTGGCAGATCAGAAGTGAGACTCTCAACTTCTACATCCTGACCTCTGTTTTGACCTTCATCCACACTTCTTTTTCAGCTGAAAAAATCCTTTTTAAGATCACAGAATTGCTTTGGTGACTCTGCCTAAGGCCATCTCTCATCCACAGTGAGTCTGAACAGGATGTTCATTAACCAGTAGCATCTGCAGTCAGCCTGGGGTTCACTGCAAAGGGCCAGATGAATAGTTTATGAATTATAAAATGGTTTGGAGAAGTTTGGATAATGCAAGTGATGTCTTTTTTAAGAGCTATCTGAATTACTAATGACAGCATCATTAAATGCTTGTTAGCTCAGTTTAAATTTGATCTCCTTGAAATAGTTTCTTACGTGTCCATCAGTAAAGGCCTTCTGTGCATCATGTTGCCTTTTGATTGAGCAGTCTCTGCCTCTTGGTAAGCTAATTACTTTTGTTTTCATCCTGCCTGGTAAACAGATCTCCCCTTGTTCTTATCGCAGTTCACGCCTCGCTTGTTTTCTGGTAGACTGCTTTATTTCTGCTGTCAAGTTATAAAGGCCTCTTGCTACAAAGGCAAGAAATAATAAGCATTAAAAACAAGTGCAGATTGAAACTTTATAGTCCTTTGGCTTTGTGTAGACAAAATACTTCATGAATTCAGAGCAAACAAATCTTCATTCTGCCTGCACTCACTCACCTTTTTGCACTGTTCCTCTCACTATGGCCTCACATCTTACTTTTACTGGTTCCAATTTCCTAAGAGGTATCTACAGTTTTTCAACCTCTAAATGCCTTCACAGAGCTTTTTCAGACCACTTTCCTTGGCTGTCTCCCAGCACAGATCTTTCTCTTCTCTAGACCTAGCCAGCTTGGTTGGGTACCACCCCTGGAACACAGGGCAGTGTTTGAAGCTGCTTTGAGGAGCCAGTGGTGGCAGCAGCAGCAAAAGGACTGGGCTTGACGTCCTTTATTTTTGGCTAGCATGAATAATTGGTGTCACCTCAGCCCTCAACCAACAGCAGCCCTGCACCACAGTTACAAACTGCTTTGTCCAAATTACTCCTCCCTCACACCTCCTCAGAAACAGACCTTTCTTGACATCCCCTCTTCCCTCCTCTTCGCATCCTCTATCATGTGAATTGGACTGATGGATAGGCTGATGGTGTAAAGCAGCCTTTGCTGAAATAAGGGGTGGATCTAGGTGTAAAACCTGGTGTCAGGATCATATTTCTACCTATGTGCTTTGGAGCTTCTGTCTTTTCTCTGCTTGGTGATGAATGGCAGGAGAAGGCAATAGGAGGTGTGGGAAGCCCCATTGCTTACATCAGGGGGAGAATGCTTAGTGTGCAGTAAATTTCTCATATTTCCAACTCATTCTGGAGCATGTTTGCCAAGATTTAAGAGTTACAGGCCCATAAGTCAAACACCTTGCGAAACAGGTGTTATTATTCTCCCATTTTTCACCAGAGCTTGTAAGTAGGCCCCATATATCTTTGGGTCACTGTACAGCACAGATTTCTCCCATGTTCTGTTCCTTATATCAATTAAATTACAGCAGGGAGGTGATGTATGAATGTTATTCATCAAAATAATCACATCCAGAGCCTGATGACGGTGCTTCAACAGAAGTTGGTGTCACAGATAAAGCCTGCCAGGAGCTATCATCAGAACTTATTCCAGCTGTACTCAGCAGCTCCTACAGGCAGCCCTACAACTGCTTCATCACAGCAGGGATCAGCATCTGCCATGGGACACCATGGCCCACACCCTGCCACGGCATGATCGTTGTAGGTCCCTTCCCCATGAACCTGTACTTCACCCTTTCGTTGTGAGGGTGGTTGGCCACTGAACAGATTGTTCAGAGAGGTTGTAGAGTCTCTACCCTTTGAGATGCTCAAAACCCCATCAAGCAGGGCCCTGAGAAACTTTTCTGCTCCAGTCTGAACTGGAGGGCTGAACAAAACTGTCTGCAGAGGCACCTTCCAAACTCAGCAGCTCTGCCAATTCTGTGCCTCCGTGGGTTACACAGAGCTCTTGGGCTTGGGTCTAGCTGCAGATTTCTTCCATCAAGTGTGAAGTAACCCTAAAACTGCTTTGATTTCCTAAGAACTGGGAGAGAGCAGTGTTGTCCTTCAGCACAGCCTTTGCTAGCTTTAGGTATTTCTGGGTTTAATGTTAGATGAAAGCTTAGGGCCCAGCGTATGCACAGATCTACTGAATTTCAGTGAAGGTGCTGAGGAGTTTTTTGTACTGTTATGGCTGGTGTGGAAATGCCCATCTTCACTGCCATGATGTGCTTCTCTGAACTTTGTACCTCACACCAGGTCACATAAAGAGGGAAAATGTTCAGTCAGATTTTCTATGTGCTCACTGGCTTTTTAGCAGGCTGTGAACTGAATATCAAGTTAGTTCCTGCTGTATTCTCTGCTACTACCCCAAAACAGCACCACCCTTTTTTTCTAGGTGCAGTGACTTTTTCAGATGCCTTTTAGTATTTTTCTACTGTACCAACTCTCTGAGAGAGCCAACACAGATAAAATGGCTTCATGAGTCAGACACTTGAAAAATAAGTACTTGCATTACCATAGGACTGTATCATCAGGTCTCGTCTGATAGCCTTCAGCCAACAAGCAGTACCACTTCATCAGCTGGTTAAATATTCTTTTTCAAGCCTATACTACCCAAAGTGAGTTGTTAAAAGACAGAAGAAGAAAGGAGAGACAGCCTGATGCCTGGTGCCATGCTGGGGGGTAAAGTGGGCTTCCTCCCAGCCTGGCCACAACCCGCTTTCCCAAGTGGTGGTCTGGGAGTGTTGATGATATTTTGCTCTCATGAACTTGGTGATATGAGGTCGCTTCTTGTTTGGACTCTTGAAACTCATGTTCTGGCCAGCATCCCAGCTGGGTGGGCACCTCGGCCCCAGCC
>VZTX01023010.1:0-87347 GCA_013400915.1 Pardalotus punctatus
GCCTTCTTTGTCTGTTCTCCCTCCTTTCTTCCACACAAACCTTCCTGCACTTCTTCCCAAACCCCCCTAATCCGGGAAACCAGTTCCTTTCCACAAAGCCATGCTACTTTCCACCACTTTTCTCTTTAACATTATCTACACCTTCATTTTTCTGCCAAGTTCTTTTACCAAGCTCTCTCCTCCGGCAGCTTGGACACCACACACTCCTTTGAGTAGACAGCATCACTTCCTCTCACAATTAATACAAGTGCACAAAGTCCGAGCCCCACGTCTGTTTCCACACACTAAACACAGGATCTCAAAAGGGAAATCAAATGGAGAGAGAAAAAAAAAAAAATTAGAGAGGTGTTGGGGTCTGGGTGTTCTCAATTCAATAGCTGAAATCTTTCCCTTTCAATAATTCAATTCACTCCCCTTTGGATACTCCAAATCAATGGTTTATACATGATTTATACTCATTCACTCTTTGGCAATCACTTTGCTTTTCTCTGACTGTTTCTGTCGCCAGATATCTGAGAACTGAACCACAGATAGAGCTGCAGACAAAACAAAAGTAGTAGAACGACGATGCACTAGACTGGGGTCCAACCCCTGGGGATCCAATCCCTGAGGTCCAACCCCTAAAAGGTACCTTTCCTGACAGTGGGGTCCAACCCCTGGGGATCCAACCCCTGCCCGGGACTAATTTTGGGAGACCCAGTCTCGACCTACACTCGGGGACTTGTACCCCGGACCTGCAGGTATTTTTGTTCTTTAAAAAACAGCAAATACCTTAATTTGGTGCAGATGGTCCTTGGTCTGCCCCCGCCGTGAGCCAAAGGACAGCTGAGCTCCCCCTGAAAATTCAGGGTCGCGACTGGGAGGTCTGCTTACCCCTGGATCCGGCAGCCGAGCAGAGTCAGGGTCCCATCTGGGTCGCCAATTTGATTCGCCCCAAGCAGGCCCAGAGACACTTCAGAGACAAAGTCAAAGAAGTGGGTATTTGCTTTATTCGACGCGCCGGGTGTGGGGGATCGCTCCTCCAAACACACACACATCGGCACTGCCAACTCACAATATTATGGGTAACATTCATGCATATTCATCACATTCCTCAAGATAGGAGTGGTTATACAAATAATTTCTCAGAAATCATTAATATCATTAGCATGTGTGCCACGCATGCGCTGTGTGTCCTGGTGGTCTTCGGGGGTCTTCTCGTGATGAAGACCTGGTGGTTTTCATCACAGTGCACTTTTCACCTTTCTCTCTGGAGCATGCGCAGTCCTTAGTGGGATGATTCAGTGGTTTCTGTGCTGGCTGCAAACAGATTCCTGTCCCTCTTATCTTGACAAGATTAAGGAGATCTTGTCTTTCTAGTTTTTAGAATTCACATATTCTGTCTCTGAATAGTTAACTTGAGTTACCTATTGACTACTCCTTTCTCAGCAGCTAGGAATGAAAACAGGATGAGAATATCACAGGAGACATCCCACACAGCCCCATGTTTAGGATTGTTTTATAGAGATTCTGGTTGAGGTACTGTTCCCTTCTTCCCCATCTTTTTCTGTGTGGTGCAAAGCTCTTGGTACAGTGTCACCTCCCACAGGCAGGAGCAGGATCAGCTGCTTCAGATCGCTTGGTTTGGGTTGATTACAGTGAGATACTAATGCTATATAAGGAATTTGAAAGTAGGGGGTGTCATCTGACTGACTTCTTTGGCAACATCCTTCCCCCACACTCCACCAGTCGTGTTCTTTACTTGCTGGTATGGGAGTGATCATGATTTAAAGTATAGAAGTGCCCTCCCTGAAATTCTGGAGCAGATGGCCTAGAGAAGAAAGGGATGTGTTTTTAGTGGGATGGGCAGAGTGCTGAGGGGAAGATAAAAGGTGCGCTAGTGTGTGAAGTGGAACTGCTTATTGTGCTTTATGTGTTAGTGTTTGAAGATCTTCAGTGTAGTGCTGACTTAGAAGTTTGTTAATGGTTTGAAAAGGGCAAACCTTTGTAATAGTGATGAAACAGCTAGGTAACTATCTTGATTAGCTATTTTACTAAGCACAACTTCAAATGGGCCTTTCTTGAAAGAACGTGGTAGATATGCAAAAAGAATATACCAATAAACCACAGCAAAACTTCTAACATATCCCACACCGTATTCCATGATTGTTGTGCTTCTGTTAATTCCCTGTGTACATAAAAATGCAACAGTACATGAGTTTTGTCCTTGCTTATGTTTCTTCCCTTGCATCTTCCCTCTATCCCTTCACACTCCCTCCCTACATCCATCACTTTATCTGCTGGGCAGAAGGTTGTTAGAAGCACTTAATATTCTGTAGACTATTACAAAATAAATTGAATAGAATTGTATAAAGGTTGATGGAAATCCTCAGTTTAATTTCAAGTATTTTTGTTTGACTTCAGTTTTTTCCCGAGATAAAATGCACAGATGATAAGCTGGTCTAACATTTCTGAAGAGGAGTAGCCAATTTCTAGAGCTGCAAGAGAGACTGTGGACTGTATATGTACTGCCTCAAACCCACCTTGCAAATTTGCAGGCTCCAGGTGGCCCCTACATGTCAGAAGCACAGCTGCCTGAGCCAGGATGTGGTGCTGGGTGCTGCACTGGTCCGTGTGGGTCCACATCCAATCAAACTGCAGCAGGGGTAAAGGCATTAAGCAGCCAGAGGGGAGAAGGGTGCAAGCTTTGGGACCTACAGTGCCTGCAAGGCAGGGGCTGGTTTTAAGGAAAAGCCAATGCAGGTTAAGAAATACATGCACATCGTTTTCTAAACTGAATGGCAGCATCACTGAAGCTGAGTTTGTCCCTGTACAGAGCTTGTAGCTCCCAAAGATATTCTTAATTTATAACCATGGAAGCGTTGGCTATGTAAGTTTGAGATTCCCTGATGCTCTTGAACCAGCTGTCAGACTACTTGATAGATGTTACAGTGTCTGTGATTGATTGGTACAGAGCAAACTGTGTATGCTTGATGAGTCTGACCTTCTGTTCTCTCATTGTTTATTGTCTCTTCCCTTGCAAGACTTTTCTCTGATGTACTTTGGAAAGGAAGAGCTCTTGGATGATGAGGGATTCAGGCAGAATTGTAGATCAGTTCCATGCAGGTTACTTTGTTTAGCAGGGAGAGTGTTTCCAAAACGAGGTAAGAAAAAAAAACAACCCAACCTCCTCAAGGTTAAAGCAGAATTCTGAAGTGTAATCTGAAAAGATTTCATTTTTACCATAATATTTTTTATTTTTATTTCCAATGGTGGTAAAGTTGCATAGTGTGAACAGATGTAAAATCAAACCTCTAACTGTCCTTATCTGCTCAGGGCATAGATACAGTCTTCTGTGAAGTACATCTTTGACAACAAATTCAATCAAAATGTTTCAGCAAGTTAGAGGCACAAGTTGAAGATGTTTTAAATGAAAAGCTAAGTCTATCTGAATGGTAAAAATTTCACTTGCAGTGAGAGCTTGTCACATTGCAGGGGGTTCGAGCGGATGTCTGAGCTTTGAGATTCATCGCAATGTAGCCAACCTCTGACTGGTGATGATGAGGAGGAAGTGGTAGACCGTTGCTGGAGTGGATAAAGAGCACCAGTGTAAGGGCAAGCTTTTAAGGAAGCCATCTTCTAAATCTTTTAAACACTAAATCTGCTTAAATTTAGTCTTGCAAGTATCTTGTGACACTAAACCTGTTTAAGCATATTCCCTTTTGGTGGACCTGGCTTTGGGAAAGTCTTCAAAAAATTTCTGAAGGGATTGAAATGTCACCTAGATTTTTTTGGAAGGAATTCAGGTATCTCTGTTGATTCTTCCAGTTCTCAGCTGCTTCAGAAGCCTTCACCTTTTGTTGGCATGGTGTTTTCTTCCTTTTGGCTGGGCAATTGCTCGTACGCTGTGGAGACTCCTGTGGCAATAACCTGATCTTTGCAGTGCGTGTTGGAGGTACCTCAGTGCACGTGCTGATGTGAAATGCTGTGTTCTGTCTGCTTTAATGTATTTAATGGGCTGACTTCCTCCTGCACAGCAGGCATTGGAGTAGCACAAGAATTCTGTCACTGAGGAAATACTACAGTTTTTATCAAATCTAGAAATTCAAATGAACTAGCAAAATGTATCTGCCCCAGTTTCTATGGTTTCTATCTACCTTGTGATGGGGCATTCAATTCCAAATACTGTCTGACAGCTGTTCTCTCTGGCCTCAGTCCTGCTGGGGGACTTGCCATCACGTCAGTCCCATCAGTAAGGGCTGGGTAATGAAGATAAATTTCTAACACAACTTCTTTGCCTGCAAAAGCTGTTCAGGGAAGTATTTGTCTGAAGCCAAAATGAAGTTTAGTTTATTTTTCTTATCATGCTATTCTGGAAAGAGTTCTTTCATAATAGCTATCTGTTTGGTTGTTTAGTCACGAGTTAAGTCTTGTCAGAGTATTTCTCTTGCATCAACAGCTTTTCAGAAGCAGCAAAAAAAAAAAAAAAAGAAAGGAATCATACCTGTGCAAGGCCTGCAATACTTTGCAGACAGAAGCTCTTCAATTCTGTTGGTGTCAAATACGTTTCTACATTTATACTGAACAGCAAGACAATAATCCAGGTTCTTTTTCATGGAATTGAAACAACATACAGCTTGAGGTAGATATGACAGCTATGCAGAGTGGGTACACGGAGCACAAAAGGACCTAGTGTTCGGTTGCAGATTAATGTGTAAATGTATCAGTATGTCCTCCAACATGGGCTAACATCATTGCAGGCTGTGATGATGCTAATACAGATTGTCTGTGGCTGAGCATACGTGTCTGCTCTTCCAGACCCTTCCCCCATTTTTATCTGGTTTTGCTGAACATTTAATTCATATCTCCACAACTCTGTAATAATTTAAGTAATTTCTATATACCAATTAGCTGTCTGGAAGATGCCTAAAGACATTCATGTTGCCAACCCTGAAATTGTACCTCCTTCAGAATTAAATGAAAACACTCCGCAATATTAACACCATTATAAACTAAGAGAGTTAATAACACAGAAAATTGATTCTGTGTGCAAGGCTCTGCATTTGTGGACTACAGAACCCCTTTGAAATGCAGGGTACACACAGAGGCTTCATCCCTATTAAATTCCATGTGCTGTCTATATTCAGGTCCAGAAATGGTAAGAACATGAACAGTGCTGCATCCCTGAGAAGAAAGGATTCCTGTGTTGGAATACCAGCTTGTCATTCTTCTGCCTGTCAGACAACTGTAGGAATCACAGTGATGCTGGATAATTGTAAAATTATGTGGTCTTACTTTAACACTTGCTTTGCATTTCATTGGCTCCAGATGAGTCTGATTTCCATTCTGGTTTACGTTATTTAGAAGAGTACCTGTCCCCTTGAGCTCTCTCTGCACCTCATAAATTCCCATTTTCTGTTGAGAGAGGCACTGGAGAGCATAAGCTGGGGCAGTGCTGTTCATAACCACACTGCATCTGACACTGTGTAGTAAAGTTTAGACAAGGTTACACAGCTTGGCCAATTCTGCAGCTTTCACTTCTCTAAACCTGCCCATTGGTTACTGGGTCAGAATCTCCTGATGGAGAGCAGCAAAGCAAAAGTAACACAGTGAGCCTGGTGCAAGGTGTCAGGAGTGGTGCAGGTCTGTGCCTTTGCTCCAAGTGTGGTGAAGGGCACAGGGCTCAGCACAAAGTGATGTGGGCCCCAGTGCTGCTGTCCTGGCAGGAGCTGTGCAAGTGCAAAGAAAATACTAATGGCAGACTAAGGCATGAATATATCTTTTTGAATGCTGTTTAATGAAGTTGTTTAGCATGAAACCTATTTGTTTTTAATGAATTTTTGTGGGAAGGATGTGGCTTAATCAAGGACATGGGATAACAGAGGAAGCTAAAGGAAAAGCCCTCCCATGACACTTCCATCTGTGGTTTGCAATTGTTCTTTGCATTTCTAATGAAATCTCTGCATCCATATTTTGTTTCATCCTTTTAAATAGTGAGGAAAAAATTCTAACCAAAATAGCTCTGAATAAAGTTTTCTTCTTTCCTAGGAACCTATCTAATATCTTGCTTTTGGCAAAATATATAACAAGTCATACCAGTACTGTGTGAGATGTTTGGACTCTGTCTGTCTGTGCCAGCAGTCACATCCTGGCTGTATGGTGAAAAAAATACAAATACCTGTTTTTAATTATAATAAAGAATTAGGAAATTAAATGCAAATTGTCTTGGAGAATGTTAGGATCCAGACTGGTCACAGTGATTAATAGATGTCATTTGCAACAGTAATCTAAATGCAGTCCTGCTTGCCACGTGCTCATTGTGCTGTGTTGCAGCGTCATGTGCTAAGATCCATCACAATGCAGTAATTTCATTGAATTTTTTTTAAGGTCACCTGTATTTGAGCACGTTACTACCCCTTCATCAGCTGGGATGTTGCTGAATCTCATACTTCTTGTTTTTATTTATCTGCTGTGAGCCAGAGCAGTTTTCCACATGGAAAGAGTGAAGGAGAAAGATTACTTCAGGAATAAAAATA
Source organism: Pardalotus punctatus (assembly GCA_013400915.1). NCBI lineage: Eukaryota > Metazoa > Chordata > Aves > Passeriformes > Pardalotidae > Pardalotus > Pardalotus punctatus. The sequence goes on from VZTX01023010.1 coordinate 6,516, forward strand.
TAAAAACTTGGACAGACTGTCTAGTGAGTTTTAGTTATTAATTCATAACTCAGTTCTGCAGATTTATTTCTGGGTGAAGTTCGGCACTTTTTCTTTCAGTCTTAGAAGGTGGACCTGTAGGCAAGTTCAGTGCTGCAGAGCTCTGCCCGGCTGCTAAGCAGCCAAACAGGAAACCAGCAATGTTGAGTCTGAGTTGCATCTGCTAGCAATAGTGTATTTTGGCTTTAGTAAATATACTGTGACCTGAATTTTAGACAGTAAAATGTCAAGAAGAGTAACATGGTGCCAAGGTTTCCCTGCTCCTTGAGGGCCCTGGCAGGCTGGGCACACCACAGTACAGGTTGTGAAAGTACAATCTGCCTGCAGAGCCTGTCTGACTTGGAGACATCCACTGTCCACCATCAGCTCAGCATATGACACAAATAACTGGTTTTAATCAAGTGTGGAAGTTTTTCCTTTGTAATGTAATTGAATCTGCGTGCTGTAAATCTTTGTGAAATGTTGCATAATTATACAGTTGTTACATGGAGGACTTTTAATACATATATATTACTTGCACCAAAGCTGTTTCCTAAATGCTAAAGTTCAGGTGACCAGAGCACCCACAAGAAATTAATACAGTTAATATCTAAAAGAAAATGCAAACAGTAAATATAATATCTTATTAAAGGAATTAGCATCTCTGCTTGCCGTGCTCAGCTGAGCAAGAGCAATGCCCCCCTGTGCTATCCCTGTGTGCAGTTTGGAGTGCACACAAGTACTGAACAGTCTCCCCAAGTTCTCAATCTGTTTTGTCTCTTCAGTCCTGCCACTGTGTTACAAGTGCGTTTCTAGATGTTAATGGAATTATTTTCCTGAGTGAACCTGTGCAAGCTGGGCTCAGCACGTAACCACGAGATTAGTTGTGTCTAAAGAGCTGATCCCTCCTGTGTGTGATAACCACCAAAAGTCTTTAACATAGGAATGTAATAATCTGCTACTCAGGAAGAAATCATCATCAGGCATAATTGCTGTCTGTCAAGAGGTAAAATGTTAGCAAGTGTGGAAAAGAAAATTTTCCTTCCAGGTATTCTCTTAAATGTAACCATGAGAAGAAAACTTGTCTTTTGTATTCATATGAAAATTTAGCAGAAAGAACAGATAATATTTTGTGATTTACCAAACCCCCCCCAAAAAAACCCCAAAAACAACAACAACAACAAAAATCTTTCTTTTTCTTCTTGCTTCTCCTTGCTTCTTTTTAGTATTTTTAAGTGACACCATGGGGCTCTTTAAACAAGTTTTATTACAGTTAATTCCCCATCTCCTCAAGCAAGCTGCAGCTTTATGTATCAGATTTTTATTATACCCAGAAGCTTTCTGCCTGCTAATAAATAATGGTGGTAAATTTTATATTAAATAAATATGGTTTCTTATTGCAGCAGAAAGGAAAATAAGTGTGGGGGTTTTTTCCCCTTGCCATACATGTTTAAATTATAGAACTTAAATAGTGTGATAACAGCATTCACTTTAAAGAGACTTGGCCAGATTAAAAAATAGTTTTTTTGCTTGTGCCATTAAAGATAACTTAGATCATCATTACACAAAAGGTGTTTGAGATATTGCAGACAGATGTGTTCAGTAATTTTTCATATAGCCTGTTCAGAGCAGTCCTCTGAGGTTTTTGTTCCCATTCGTGCAGTGAGTTCCTGTGAGCAGTGTGAGCCCCAGTGCCCTGAGAGCAGGGGAACAGCCCCAAAGCAGATGTGAATCTGCCATGACAGAGTCACCTTTGCCTGCAGGAGGAGGGAGGGAAGGGANAGGGAAGGGAAGGGAAGGGAAGGGAAGGGAAGGCGGCACTGAGGTGGAAGGAACAAGAAGCGTAGGACCTGAAGCTGATTGTGGAACTCTTGAAGAGCCCATCAGGGTTTTGAAGACACATCCTTCCAGCAACCCCAAACTGGTCTCTGAGCTGGCTTTACTCTGGTGAGATGTTAAAAATTGCTCATTTTTTCATTGATTTGCCAAAGTCTCATAGACACAGTCTTATTAATAAGTCTTAAAATGAGAGTTGTGCTCTGCCAATGGTGAGGGAAGCAAGACACACAAATCAATATGATTAATAAGCAAGCTTCATCTTTATTTGTGGAACTCAGTGCTTTTATACTATTACAGTTAATTATGCCTACTAGTCGTAACATCATTGGCTAACTATAAAAAGTTACATTTACATGTCTTTCCCACTGGTGGCTCTTGTTTAGGGATTCTTCTCATTCCTTTAACTACAACTCCCTTCCTTGGTACTTTCCCAATTGCTCAAGGACAGCCTTGGCTATTCTTACTATCAGTACAATTTTGCAGTTCTCACGTTATGCAGTTCTCACAGCCTACAGGCCTTCTGCTCTAAACCTTACTTTGCTCGCACAAGGCCTCTAATGTCCCATGGCCCTGATCCCCGAGCCATTCTGCAACAGTGCTCCAGCTTCTACCATTGATGCTGAATGCATTCTCACTGACATGAAACATCAGTCATCTAGATACAGACCTACCTGTGTTTTCATGGTTGTCTCCTTGTTTTTGAAAACATGCAAGAACAACAAGAAAGCTATTCGAATGTGTCATGTTTTGAAATATGGAATCATTTCACTTGGCTTAATAAATTTCTGGTTGTAGGGGCAGAGATTTCTTTTGACTGAAGAGCATCCTCAAGAATTTCAAGGTGAGGCTGCTTTTCTTGAAGAAATTGAGTTAGAGGTGCTCAGAATTGGAAAGGGATAGCTATATAAGTAGTCAATATAAATGGAACATAGTGAGCATTACTTTAAGCCCTCTTCTGTGATTCTTAAAACCCACACATGGGAACCCTGAATTGAGGATGCATATCCAAATGTATCTTAATTAAGTCCTAATTTAAGTTAATTCTTTCTCTCTTAAAAGGAGGTTTCACACAGTTGAAAGAGTAAAACATTTAATTTGTTCCTTCTGTGTGCACCACACTTCCTGAGAGCAGTGCTGTGGCAGTCCATGGCTCCCTGCAGTGCCTGTGGTGCCCGTGGGTATCGAGGGGCTGTGGCAGAGCCACAGTGTCGGGGCCTGTCACAGCATCACATGGAGGGGCTGCTGCTACAGCTGAGTGCTCACCTGAGAGTGCTGGGGGTTTAGGCACAAACAGGAGTGAAGGTGAAGCTGCCAGACCTGTCCCTAAGGCTGGAGGGGCAGTGGTGCCCTGTGCCCACCCCGCAGGGCTGGTCCAGCTGCCCCAGGGCAGGAGCGTGGGCTCCCAGTGCCAGAGCAGGGCTGGCAGCTCACAGGCTGCAGCAGCAGAGACTCCCTTTGTGTGTCTTTGCACGTACAATGCTCCAGCTCTCCACTGTCCTATTATTCGGGGATTAGGGCAAAACTTAATTAAATTTCATGTAGATGATTAAAAGGGGTATTGAAATTGCAAGATGAAATCTGAAGCATTCTGAAAGGGAAATGATTCTTCTTTATTCTTCACACACCCCATTTAAAATATCTCAAGCTAAGTATTTCTTCCTCCCTGAAATAAATAGGCCAGAGCCCAGAGCAAAAGGGGAAGAGCCAAGGTGCTCCTCTGTGCAAGGTTCAGCTCTGGGATGAGCTTACCCACGATGACATGTTCATATAAACCTGTTCCTTGTGCCTCTTGCTCTTTGGCAGATTTCCTCCTATGGACTGCATTAGAGCTGCTGCATGACTTCCTTAAAACAGAATGGAAGAATCAGAATTATAAAATCTAATATTTTAAAATGTTTCCGTGGCATCTTTAAAATCAACTGACTGGTAGGAGAGATAAGCGCACATGTGAGTGACATTTGCTCTAAGTGGCTGCTTTCCAAATCTTGCTCATATTGCCAGCAATTCCCCAGTATTTATGGGCACTCTATCTCCTCATCCTGGTTTAACATCTGTGCTGCTAAACGAAAGTAATCAGAGTCAGCATGAAAATTTAATAAGCTGCATACTGGTATGGTCATATTCCTAATTGTGTATTTGTTTTCTGCCTGCAGAAGTCCTCAGACATTGTCAGCCAGAACAACTCCAGTGTTTACAAGCACTGGTGTTTATTAGTCCCAAATCACTCGCTTTTGCTGGTATTTCGAAAACAGACCAGATCTCTGAATTTGCCAGTGCTTTTAGGGGATTGATCAAAGCCAGACCCCAGCCTGGGAAGATCTAAACATTATGGCCGTCCTTTCCCAGTCAGAAAATCAGTATGTTTCAAAAGCAAAAAGAGCCTTAAATAGGTGGAATCTATATCTTCTAACCTGAGCATGGTAAAGTTTTAAATAATTATACATTTTGGCTTCATGGCAACTCATCAAGTGTGTAGTTGGCTGCATTTATGTCCTAGTAGAGTGTCTTACAGGGGTTGTCCCTATTGGCTTTCCAGGAGAAGCAGAATAAAGACACAGAAAAATGGAAGGAAGTTTTGTGCTTGTCCCAAATAACCTTTTGGCACAGGAACAAAGTTGTAAGGTTCCCAGCACAATTAGCTGGGCCAAGTTTAGGAAATCATTAAGCTATTGTCTGTTTTCTGAAACTCTCCTATTGTTGGAAAATATACAAGTTTGGTTTTGGTTTTTTTTAATGTAGCTTTAGTCAAAGGTTTTGTTTGCCTTTGTCCCGAGAAAAAGAATTTTAAATTCCTTTCCAGAACATTGTTCCGCCAGGTGAGGTCTGATGAGCTTGACATATCAACAGACTGGGAGTAGCCCAAAAGAGACACCCAAAAGATAATGACCATCAGCAGAATATCAAAGGCCATCATCATCAACGTATATCTACCCCTGGCGTGGTTAGAGACATCTGCTCCAGAAAAGGCTGATAGAGAAATCAAGGAGTGAGGACCCAATTAGCATTGGAGCGAAAGAAATCCAGGTCAAATAGGAAACCAAATACTAAGAACTACGTAACTTTGGACCAATGAACATTGAACCAATGATGTTCTATGGGTTTTGACTGTATAACATTTCGGGAAAATCTTGTAAAATTCATGTGTCATGGAATAATTTTCTCTGCACACCTGAGTTATGTGTGGATGAGATGATTTCTGGGGCTCATCCTGGCTAGAAATAACAAAGTAATGCCTTGACTCTCTAATACCAAAATGGTGTTGGAGGGTTTTTGTTTCTCCTGTAGCTTCGGTGACACTATCTTGCCTGCTGGGCTTTCAGCTCCCTGCCTGTTTGCTTTGCTGTCTGGCTGGAGCTGCTGGTGCTTTGGCCCTTGAATGGGAGTTCAGGGAGATCTCAGTTTCACCCCTGCTCGGTACGTGGTGCTGGTATATTTGGTATGTTGACCAGCAGTGGGATCCATGACCATGGGGTTTCACTCTTATTTGTTGGGTTTCTTACTGCTTGGAACCAATGTGTCTGGGGTTTTGTGTGTGTGCATGCTCCCCTCAATTTTTATGCTGCTTGGTGGGACATACTGGTGCAGCCTCATCTTGAATCTTTTTGGCAGTTTTGATCACTACAATATAAAAAAGATGTTAAAGTGTCCAAAGGAGGGCAACAAGGATGGGGAAGGGCCTTGAGGGGAAGCCATATGAGGAGCAGCTGAGGGCATTTGGTCTGTTGTTCTGGAGAAGAATAGACTGAGGGGAGACTCATCACAGTTACAACTTCCTTGTGAGGACAAGTGGAGAGGCAGGCACTGATCTCTCCTCTGTGGTGACCAGGGACAGGAATCCAAGGGAATGGCCTGAAGTTGTGTCAGGGAAGGTTTAGGCTGGATATTAGAAAAGGGTTCTTCACTGTTAAAGGTGGCTGGGCACTGGAACGGGCTCTACAGGACAGGGGTCACGGCACCAAACCGGACAGAGTTCAAGAAGCGTTTGGACAATACTCTCAGGCACAGGGTGTGGCTCTTGGGGATGGTTCTGTGCAGGGCCAGGAGCTGGACTTGATGATCTTTGTGGGTACCTTTCAACTCAGCATATTCTGTGATTCTGTGATGTGAAAACTCTTCACTTTTCACACTGTGAATGTAATTCTGTTTGCTCACTCTAAGAAAGGCACTTGCAGAAAGGTTCTTCTTGTGGTATTGAACCACTCAATGGGTACCTGTAGGGTTTCAGCAGAAAACTGCAGGCTGCCATGCAAAGGGATGGAGACCTGAACTCTGGACTGAAAGGAAAGGCTTAGCTGGAAGCTGTTTGCTTTCTTGTGTGCTGCCTCTTAATGAAGAGTGGCACCTCTTGATGAAAAGTCACTTTTTACTAATTCTTAATAAAACTCCCATCCCATTCCTAGAGGAGATGGTTTTAATGGTCTTCTGATTATTCTCTTAACACTTAAAACTGGATCAGAATGCTCCAGTGAGATTTGCTCTGCCCCCATATAAAACGTGAGGTTGCCTGCTCTTCCTGTGGTTGTGGATTGTGTGGTCCTCCCTTGTGCTGTTCCTGTGGGTGTGGGATGCTGCTCCATTTTGCTGCCTCTTTGGAAAGTGGCACAGTGTTGATTCAAACACGAAGCAGCCTGCTCTCAGCCTGGAGGGTCCCCACACTGCTCTTTGGAGGTAGAAACCCAGGTGTCATGGTTAAGGAATGGTATTCCCCAACGTAGTACTGCCACTGAAACATCCCAGACCTTGTGCCACTAATTCACTTCCCCCCTCCCCCTTCATAGGGATGGAGAGGAGAATTGGACTTACAGAAAGGTAAAGATTATGGGTTGAGATAAGAACAATTCACTAGAAACAGCATTGAAAGAAGAAAATTAACAGTAACAACAATGCTGATAGCTGAGTGCACAGGACAGGAACCTGCACTACTCAACCCCTCACTCTGGCCCTTCCTGAGGGAATAACCCCAGAGTCCAGGTGTGCCCCTCCTGGCTGCTGCAAGAGTTAACCCTTTCCTAGCCAGGACTAGGACATCGGGGAAGCTGAGGGGTGAAGGATGGGGAAGGATTAGTAGCCAAGGCAGTTGGCTGAAACAGCTGTTCTTGGGAGCATCACCACAAGCCAGGTATGGCCCTGGGGAAAGGGCAAAGGAATTCTTAGCAAGGAATAAATCTGTTGGGAATCTTGCAACAACTTGCTACTTTCACACCAGATTCTTACTAACTCCAAAGAATACAGTGTATGGATGGGGTTTTCTAATTTTTTTAATTACCATCAGGAGCTGACTTTTATTTGGATGAAAAGTTTCAGTGAGCAAATGCCCTCACCCTGGGCAGCAGTGTGTATGTGTAAAAACCAGTACCTGATTTATAGCTGTCTGCAATCAAAATGCTTTGTGGGAGAAGAATCTGAGTGACATACATTTTGGTACATACGTACCAAAAACACACAACTTCTGAGTCAGGAAGAACTGTGTAGGCTGTATTTAAAGAAACATTGGTGGCAGAAGGGTGGTTCAGACACCGTCCATTTATCTTAGCATCCTGAAACCTCTCTTCTGGTTCTGCTTCTTGGCAAACCAAAAACTGGGACATTAATGATTTTTATAAAGAAGGCATCTAGGCACCATTGGTTGCCCGAAATCAAGATCCATTTAAATACCTGAGGTGAGGGTGCTGCCCTTAACAGCACATCCACAGGAACACAGCCCATGCCCACGGCCAGCGCATGGTCCTGAGCTGTCCCCAGTCTGGTGCTGTCCCCACCCAACTGGGGCAGGCACTGTGTGTCCACAGAGAGCTTGCTCACAGCACCATATGCATTTCAGGATATTTCCTCTTACTGAAACATCTGGATCTGTATTGGAACAATACTTTCTGAGCAGTTTCTTCTGTGCAAATAGAGCTTAATTGGTACTTGTGCTCTGCTTAATTATGTTTCATATTTTGGAGCAATCTGCTCAACTTGAACAGCAGTTCTGCGAAGTGGGAAGAAGTGATCTTCTGGGACGTACTGGCTCATTTGGATGGGATTTGTAGAATGCTCATTTAATAGTGGTGTTTCTTTCCTCAATTCTGGCTGGACCAAGCCAATTTGTTCTTTTTCTCATCTGAACAGGTGAATTGCCATAATGCAGTGGTCCACCTCTTAGAAGAGGAAAATTGCTCCCACATGCACTTCTGCTGGGGATGCTAGTGTTGCTTTATATTTCTGTGGCAAGTTCAGTTTTACACACTGCTGTTGCTGAACAGGAAGTGTATACTTACACACACACACACACACACACACACACACTTCTTTAATATGTGTGAGCAAACCCACACGTGTTTTCAGCTTGGGAAAATAAATATTTCTGTTTTAAAAAGTCCTAACCAAAGCTTCATTAAAACAAACAAACAAAAAAACACACAAACTGATCATAAGAAATTGACATTTAAAGTCAAAGTGAAAAAACCAGCTAATTTTTTTTAAAGATCCTTAGCATGAAATTGCTGTTGTGCAGAATTCCAGTGTAGGTTATGAGCATAGATGTTTTACAGCTCTGCTCATTTGCTGCATAGTTCCCCAGTGAAGAAGTAAAATTTTATGGAACTCGGTAACTTAAGGGAGAAAAAGCTGCAAAGAGCCGCTGTGCTGTCAGTAGACTGTGACAAACTGACCACAAACATGGTGCAGGGGGAGATGGTTTCTGGCTGTATCACAGTCACGTGAACATTTGTGAGGAATAAAATTTGAAAAATTTTCCCAAATTAAGTTTTCTAAATCATAGTCTAAACTTCCATTTTATGGAAAATAATGGGTTTATTTCATTTATTTTCCCAATCTGGAACGTCACCTTTGGGAGAGTGACTTTTCCCACAGACCAGTCTGAATTCCAAAAGGCTTCAGTGCCCTGTTGGGAGCTCCAGGTGGCTCAGACACCGGGACCTGCAGCCGCCAGCTGGGGGGCACCCCCTGGGAAGCCCCAGCCCACAGCAGCACCAGCCCTGGGCTGAGGGTGGAGCCGAATGCTGGGCTGTCCTTGCCTGGGGCTGCTCCTGCATCTTCCAAAGATCTGCATTTCATGCTCCCCCGAAGGCTGCACCCAGGTTGCCTTGGGGAGGGCACAGCCAGGCCCTCCATGGGCAGGGAATGCACATACATTTAGAGTCACAAATTCTCTCTCTCCAGATGGAAAGTCCCAATCCAGAATAAAATATCAGGGGAGCCTACAGCTTTGTGATCCCCTGCAGCCATGCCCTTAAACACTGTGCATGATTGAGAGTGCCCTTACAAGGCTTTTTTGTGGTTTAATTTGTGTTTGTCCTTGTGTCGTTACCTATTTGCCTTCTTTTTCTGAATGTCTTATTAATTCTCCTGTCAAGTCTGCAGCCAGTGCCAACTGTGTGTAATCCCACCTGTTCAAAAAAGTGCCTCTGTGGGAGAAAAAACCCTTAGTTTTTACACAGTAGTTAAAACACGCCTGAATGTACAAATACTCAGTTCTATTTTTCCCATAGTAACTCAGGGCTACAATGTCCTTGAATTAGGCACTGAACTAATTACTATTTCTGATTGCTTGATTTCATCCCATTATATATTCACTGATTATTGTTCTTCCAAAAGCCTTTTCCTAACTCAAAGCTAGAGCAAACCAGTCTAAATGGGAATCGGTGCACTCATAAATCAGGGACTTGAAGTGTCTGATTTTCTTTTCAATGAGAAAAAAAATACATTGACAGCAATAATTCACAAAAAGAATAAGTCCATTTTTAATGCATTGTCTTGGCTCATCAGAGGTTTTTTGATAAATTACCTGTTCCATAAAAGGAAAAAAAATTAAACTCACCTAATTTATAATTCAGAAGTGTCTTATGACTATTTCAGTAAGTGCCCTCTGAAGAGTTTCTGATATTTCTTCTAAAAAAACAACATGTTCAATGGCTTGACATTCTCATGGTTTTCTTTCCAGTTGCTTTGGAATCATAATCTTGCCTTGGTTCCAGCCCAACTTGCATTTCCCACCTAGGGAAACCAGTTTAAGGCCAGTGGCTTGGTGCAGCTTTTTTTTAAGAGTTTGCTCCCTGCACATCCTTTGTGGCCCTCTCACGTACCACAATTTAATTTTTTTCCCCCAGCAGTAATGCCTGACCTAAACTTTAGTCTACTAAAAGTATCATAATATGCTTAAACTGTTAGATTTATGCTGTGAGTAGCTCTGGTAGGGATTCTCTTTGGGTCCTCTCATTTAATATGAAATGCGTTCTCTGCAAACATGCTCTGTTTTTCATTTCTACCCAGCACCAATTAAAAAAAAAAATTCTGCATGATGAGCTGTACCAGCGGATTTCTTCCTCTACCCAGGTGAGGCTGCAGGTGTCTGGGAGTAACCCCAGGCTGTCTGGGGCTCCCTGTGTGGCTGAGACAGTCTCCTGGAAGAGGGGCACCTGTAACCCGAACCCTCATCAGCCAGGGCTGCCCAGGTGTGCCACAACCTTGGAACCCGAGAAAAGCTCCTCTCCTTCTCTCAGAACACTCATTCTTGACAGCTAAATATGCCTTGTTTACTGCTGAAATGGCAAACCTTTGGTGGAGGAGCTGTCCCTACTATGCAGTGTTCAGTGGTGGGGCCCTGACTTCGGAGCTGCTGATAGAACTGATGGAGATCAGGATCCAGTCAAAGGGAATTACCCTCTGTGAGCTCAGCTGAGTGGTGCAAAGGTCTCAACCATGAACATGACTGATTCCTGTGATGATGCTCAGTGCAATCCAGACTGGATTTTATTACAGCAGATAAATTTCTTACATTATATTTGTGCATAGAAAGAGTACAGGGGCTCAAAATTTACTGTAGAACAGTACCTGTCTTGGGTAAAAGTCATCTGCTCTGGACTGGGAAATTGAGTCCAGATTACTGGAGACCAGGTTGTGGTGCTCAGGTGTATCACTCTGTGTTCATCAGATTATTTTTCTCTTTCCAGGTTTAGATGGATTTCTTTGGCCTGACCCAAGACAGCCATTCTTATGTGTCACCTTCCTTTCCCAAGACGAAAATGCTATACAGTGTGAATTGATAGAGATGAGGAATAGTGACTTGGTGAAAATGCTGCTGAAATCTGCTCCCAGGGCACACTATGCTAGCCTGTGAATTGCCAAGACTGCAGTTTTTTGGAATAATGATTTTTTTTTCTTCCCAATCTGCATTGGTACTTGGCTTTGGTTTTGCTACCGGTTTGCACAGCAAAGGGTTGCTCCTGGATGGAGTTCAGCACATGCCTGAATTCTAGAGAGAGCCTGATTGCAGCACAGAAGCACCTGTAATGGGAGTTTAGGGCTTGAGCAGGTGACAGGGCTGGAATAGGAGCACACCTAGACACACAACAAATAGCCCTCTATGATGACTACTCATCTCCTATTTGGAAATCTCCCTGGGTTGCTCAGTTTGCTCAATGAAATGCTAAAGACAACAAAGTGGTGGTGTCACCTTTGGAATAAAGATTAATGAGCACATTGCGTGTTGATTCATAACTGTTCCTCGGCTTCCCTGCGCCTTTCTGAGGCCAACGCTGGTAAGGCAGAGTCCTCCCTACTCTCTGCTAGCTGGGTTTCCCTCTGTTGTACCAGTCCTGAGTCTTGTTCTTTTTGGTGATTACACTTTTCCACATGGTTGATTCATGGCTCTTGTTCAGAAAGGGTTGTAGTAGGACATGGCATGCAACATGATTTCTTCCCTGCCTGGGAAACCACATCCCCTTTTCTGGATAAGCAATGGATGTATAGCTGTGCTCGTACAACAGCCCTCTTAAACCTGATTTATTATACTGGAATGAAAAGAAAGCTCAGCAGCATGTAATGCCAGTAGCTCTGGGAATATGGTAAAAGAATCCGGCGCACCTTATTCAGATAGTTTTTTGTATTTATTTAATCACATGCATGCTTGCCATCAGCTCTTCCTGCTGGTCACCTTTCAGCCTCATTATTCTGTTACTCTTTTCTGCATTCCTTGCTGATTGCTGATTGAAGTACAGGGAGTGGTTTAGACAAAAATTACCTACTTCAGGCACTGTGTAAATATCAACCTATAAAAATGCACATTTTGAGAATTTTTGCTGTGACTCAAGTGGGGCTTTGTGCTATGTTGCAACACAGAACCGAAGTCAGGCCCATAGGTAACAAAGGATATGCATTAAGTGACAGTTAATGAAGTTGAGAGGACTTGCATGAAGCGCTAGGAAAGCATGTCTGGATGTATAAGCATTATTATTCCCATTTTACTGTAGAGGCTTTTCTGCTGGGAAGCTGCAGAGGTGTAATTAATTTCCATAGTAGGGCAGGAAATTGATTCCTAAGGAGTTGAATGCTGTGAATGGCACTCCTGGCTGTAACACATTACCGGGAGCAAATAACGCTGTGGATGCTGTTGATGCTCCTGTCTAGGGGGCTGAAAGGAGCCGTCCATGCTATCAGGAAAGAAAGCTTTGTGCATATGTTGCAGTTTGTGTTAGACATTCTTCTTTTCAACTACCTGGGCTCTCCAGTCCAAGTCCTGCTAAGGATGTAAGAACTGATTTGCATAAACAACTTTGTGTTTCCAGCAAAATACTACAAGTTCTGCAAAAGTCTCTTCTCAGGGGAACAGTGTTTTATAATGTTTGGTTTTTTGAGTTCCCTAAAGGGAAATGACTGATTGTGAATTCTGCTCTGAGGCCATTAATGTGCTAGCAGGATTTTTTTGCTGGAGAGTTGGGTTTTGGGGCCCGTTTTTTTGGGAAGGTGTTGGAAAAAAGTTTAGCAATGCATCCTATTGCAATTCTACAATTTATTTGTAGCCATGACTATTAAATGCACAAAGGGCAACTTAGTTTTTGCAAAGGTTTGACTTTGGGTGTTTGTCCTTGGATTGACTGTTCAGACAGGCTTTTTCAGGGCCTCTATGGATAAAGAATTGTGTTTAAGACAGAGTAGAGAATTCCTTCTTCTGCAAAATTGGTTACTGGAGTTTGGGAAAAAATTGTATGAAGCAAAGCCTGGACTGCTGTTGGGATTGCTAAAGAATTTCTGGAAAACAGCAGAATGCATGGCAAACCACACAAGTGTGTTGGTGGTAGGTTGGACACAGCCCCAGGCAATGCCTTTGTCTCAACACCAGCCCAGACCTGAGCTGCTGAGGTCAAGTGCAACGTGGATGAGCACTGAACACTTGTTTTTCCCAAGTGTGCCTGTGCTGCTCTTCACGTGGTGTCTCTGCTCCCGGGCACAGCCCAGGCTGACCACCTGCCAGAAAAGGTGCTCATGGAGATGTTCCTGGGCTTTACCATGGGAATGAGCACATCTGTTCACTCATTAGACCTACTCCCCCTCTCTTAATTTGAGACCAGGTATGCTTGAGGGAGATAGCCTGTAACACCCCAACAAAATACAGAATCCCTCTTGGGGCGCGGGAGGCAGGACAACAACAAGGTTGTATGTCAGCCTGAGCTGTCGTTTGTTCAGAGACAGTGAAGCTGAATTGAAGAAGTGATGCTGAATAAATTCACAAGTATCATGTTAACTGAGTAAAAAGGAAAGGGCTGTCAGGTTCCAGGACCTGTAACACCCATGTATTGCAGGAAATATATTTATTTAACAAACCGTGTAAAACTATTAAACTATATAAAAAGTTAGTATGTAAATATTTTTCGGGTTTTATTTCTTTTCAGTTGGGAATTGGTGTGTTACCAAATGGCACTTCAATATCTTCTTTCACTGCTAAGTGATATACTGTGTTTCTTACAAAACACAAAACTGATTAAGAGTATTCTTCTCACTTCGCAGTGTGAGCAAGGCAACATGAGGCTTTCTTTGTGGTGTAAACTGCTGTGTTATGACAATGTAAGGAAATGTGATATTTAAACTGTTAGGAGTAATGCTAAGAAATGGAACACATTCATACTGTTGTCACTCAAAAGTGAGTAAGATTGACAGAAAAAAAGGCTCTTCATCCTGAGAGGTCTGGAGGAGGATTGGGGCAGAGGTGTCTGGTTTAAGCAGGGGCGTTTTCCAGCTCAGCATTACCAGCCATTGGCAGCTGCAGCAGAGGTGAAGGCGGTGCTGCTCGGTTGGAGGAGGCAGAAGAGCTTTGTCCCTGGGAAGGGCAGGAGCTGGAGCAGCGCTGCCTGGGAGCCCAGCTGAGAGGAGCTGTGGTGCTGCAGCAGGTGCACAGTGCAGGGCAGCTACCCACATCTTTATTTTGTCTTTTCTTAGCCTCCTGCAACTATTTAGCAGCAGAGAAGCAGCAGATTGCATAATTTGAGTTAGTTTTTCCTACTGATCTAACTAGAGCCAGCCAAGAGCAAAGCAGCTTCTGTTGCAGGCTTTTACTTGCCTCCTCCATAACAGATGTGATGCAACTGCAGGACAGTAGTTTTTCCACTGGCTCTGTCACTGAAAGTGCAGGGAAAACAAAACCAACTTTTTTTAGTTTAGAGAAAATCCTTCCACCACACATGGTTCTTTTCTTGATTTTTCACGTGCTTATGCAGACAAAACCCAGAGAAATCAGTTGGATCAATGTTTATTGGTCTTAAGTTACACAGTTCTTAGTGTTTGGTTTCTTTTTCATTATTGATCTCTTTGCCTTCGATGCTAAATAAGTCTTCATTCTTCGTTCTCTTATCAATCTTTTCCCACACCAGGTGTCTCCAACACACCAGGATGTTCAGGTGTTGATGTTCATTAATGGTTGCTTATTTCTTGTGCATCCTCTGGCAGTTCCCAGTCCATTGAGATGTGAAGCTCATCGCTTCTTGCCCGGGGAACAGCCCCATGAAAAGAAACCTCCATTCCCTTCCCCCTGGATGAAGATGAACAAAACCCCTGACTAAAGTTGGTAAAAAAAATTTCTAGAAGTTCTATCATTTTCAACAGCTGTACTATGTTTATGAAATAAATATATTTCTCCCTGAGGGCAGGGGGGTTGTGTTGGGGCTCCTGGAGCTGAGAAGACAGCAGAGCTGGCTGAAAGCAATCCTAGAGCTAAGGACCTGTTCCTCAGAATATTTACCAGTGAGGGATTTGAGCACAAAGCCATTTTATATCTATTCTAATTAGTTCTTTTAAATGTCTTTCAATTTAACAAACAGTCTGGTTTAGAGTCTAAAACAAATGCTTTCTGATTTTGAAAACCCTTTTGATAAAAAAGAGACCAAGGCAGACATACTTCCAGCCAGCAAAATGTCTCATCACACCCCACAACCCTCCAGTGCACCGGTTTCCTGGAAGTGAGGCAAGCAGTACCTTCTTTTGCCTTGTACCAGAAATCTGCTCTACAACAGGATTCAGTTAGCACTGAAAGAAATACTATTGGCCATGTTCAGTTTCTCAGATAACAGGAACAAAGTCAAACAATAGTTCTAGGGTATGCAATGGCTTCCTACCAGCACAATTGGAATGAAATAAAATCCCCTGTTCATTAGAAAGTTTCTGAACTTTCAGACAACTGGACATGGGCACTAATACAAAATGGTGCCATGTAGATGTTGCAGGTGAAATGTGAGCATTTTATTAGCATACACTGCCAAAATACAGTCTTGTGACTGCAAATTCATGCTTTTCTCCATTTTTCTATCACTGCTTCCTGTATCTTATTTTGGTACCTATGAAGTTTGTGTTTGTTTTTCCTTCATTTTTCTTTAAGCTAGAAAGTAAATCTTTTTTGTCAAATTACACTGGAAAATGCAATTGGATTTGTCAGGAAAGCTAATCCACAAACGCCAGAGGTTAATGTCCAAAAAGGAGACAGAGGAGTCCTGTAATTTTATTCATTAATAAAGGGAGAGGTCATGGGCATTTCCCATGGGGTCTCTCTCAAATTAATAGAGGACACACCCTCTTTTTGTCTTAGTTTCCTGGCCACAAGTTCCCTCTCTCTTTCCCCATTGGTTGAGGTACTCAAGAGGTACAGACTTCCCAGAACACCTAATGCAGATACCTGTAATATACATCCCCCCTTTCTTCTTTTTCTTATGTCTCTATTTCTGTAGTTTATTAACACAGTCTTGGGCAAGTCAATCAGTGGAATTCCTACGGAAATCCTTCCCATTGTTGCTTCTGTCTCTCAGTATAGGTCTTTTCTTACCAGCAGTTTGTTTGTAAAGACACTCCCTTATTGTTTTCAGATTTACATGGCTTCAGAAGAGTCCTGTGTTGATTTTCTCCTGCAGTTGTGTTGCAGCTCACCCTCCTCAGGTGCAGGCTGGGGGGGGTCCTATTCCCTGGCCCAGCTCTGATGGTTTGGCCATGGCATTTCCTGCTGTTTGTAATCAAACTACTTGTCACCAAAACTGTGGGAAAAAACCAAAAACCCTCCAACAACATTTTTAATGTTAGAGAGTCAAGGCATTATTTTCTGGCCAGGATGTTGTTCAGGCCAGGATGTACCACAGAAATTATTTTATCCACACATAGGTCGAGTGGGCCAAGAGAATCATTCCATGACACATGGATTTTAAATTATTTCCCTCCAAACTTTCTACAGTCAAAACCCATAGAGATGCACTGTTTCAAAGTTCATTGGTCCAGAGTTGAGCAGCCCCCAGCATTCAGTTTCCTACTGGATCTGAATCTCCTCACCTCCAATGTTGATCAGATCTTCTTTCTTGTTTCTCTTTTTCCAGACCAGGTGTCTCTGACCAGCCAGGGCTATTTGGAGTCCATGGTCTGGTAATGACCGCTGAGAGCTGTTATCTCTTGTGTATCTTCTGTGCTACTCCCAGTCTGTTGAGGTGCTAAGTTCATCAGGCCTCACCTAGAGGAACAACGCCTTGGAAAGAAACTTAAAATCGTTTTTCCTGGGGCAAAGGCAAACAAAACCTTTGACTAAAATAAAAAAAAATTAACCTGTTGTATTTTCCAACAAAATGGCATGTCAGAAGTAACCCTCAAAACTGATGGATTGAGTTTTTGCCAATTTATTTTCCTTTTCATTATTCTGTTGTTGCTCAGAAATTATTCTGTTGCTGCCCAGAGAATAATCCATAACCTGGGGGGCTTAGGGAAAAAAGAGAATACCCAAACCATAAGGCTTCTCTTGGGAGAAATGACAAATAATCAAGTCCTCAGTAACATTTTCTTCATGTTTTGGAAAGAGGTTTTATAAGTGGTGATAAGAAATCATAATTTCTTTTTTTTTTTGTGCTATTCAATATGTTAAGTAGACATACACATATGAATTTGAGATGATGATTAAGAGCTTTTCTGTTCATTCTATTGAAAAGTGACATTTTTCAAAAAAGAACAATTCAGTATTAAATAGAAAGTATAGGCTGTAAAGCTTATAGTCATAGTTTTAATAATCTGGAAGGGAATTAAATTTCTGTTGAACTCTTGAAAGCTGACTCCATGAAGTTTTTCATACAGTGAAGAAAAATGTATTGTTACAAGAAGCTTTTTTCTGTTTCTCTTTTATAAGGGTTTTTTCCCCTGTCTCTGCAGAGAGGAGAATATTGTTTTTATCCAGAAGGCATTATCTACAGTTTAAAGTTTTGATAACCCACAAGGTTACCCTATGCAGAAATTCAGATTCTTTTTTTGCAGCACATGTAGTCTTCCTGCTATCCAAAATCATCTCTGATGCATTTTCACCTTTTTAAGCCCAGTATTTCCAATGGGCCCTCTCCATGTACTCCATGCTTTTTATCATCACCCTTACTAAATCAGGCCACTGCTATTATGCTTTCTCTAATGACTACATTTACATTTCTTTGTTCCCATCAATAGAAATTAGTTTGCAGCTAGTGTTAACATGCAAATTAAGAACTATCCTCATTAGACTTGAAATGGGAGATTATTTTTTCCTGTCCTCAAGTTACCCAGCGAAGCAGGTGATTTCATGGCTAATGTCTCAACACCTTTGTCTTCAGCCAAGATTCAGGGCCTCTTTAAGCATTCTGCTCATTCGTTTTATTGATGGATCAAGAAGTTTAAAAAGTCATGTGATTATACTGCATGCGATGCAGTGGAGTTCATTAAATTTTACTAGTTATTTTTTATCAGTCTTTAAGATTTACATCCATGGCCCACTTGATTCCAGAGTCCGTTGGGAGCTCCCAGGGACAAGGTGCACTGTGCTGAGCTCATGGGGCTCCCTGGGCAGCAGCCCCAGGAAAGATACTGCAGAGCCCATGGTGTGGGGGGAGAGCCTTTGGAAAGTTTGGGCAGCTGGAGGCACAGACTACTTGGAAATGAAGGGAGCAGATGCCAGCTGGATTTGTCACCGAAACTGCTGGAAGAAAACAAAAACCCTCCAACATTTTTAATATTAGAGAGTCAAGGCATTACTTTATTATCTGGCCAAGATGTTTTTCAGGCCAGGATGTACCACAGAAATCATCTCATCCACACATAGCCCGGGTGTGCAGAGAGAATCATTCCATGACACACCGATTTTACAGGATTTTCCCCCAAATTTTATACAGTCAAAACTCATAGAGATGTATTGTTTCAAAGTTCCAGGGTTGAGCAGCCCCCAGTATTCAGTTTCCTATTGGATCTGAATTTCTTCGCCTCTCATGTTAATTAGGTCTTCTTTCTTGTCTCTTTTTTCCCAGACCAGGTGTCTCTGACCAGCCAGGGGTGAGGTTTGGAGCTGATGTTCTGTTAATGGCCACTGATGGCCCTTTATCTTTTGGCCCAGTCTGTTCATAGGTTGAGTTCATCAGACCTCACCTGGTAGAACAATGCCCTGGAAAGAAATTTAAAATTCCTTTTCCTGGGGTAAAGACAATCAAAGCCTTTGACTGAAGTTACACAAAGTTTTTTAACTGGTATATTTTCCAACAGATTGAGGACAGGAGCTGTCCAGACTGGAGGTCAGGCTGGGGAGCCCCATTCTTACTAAAGCTCTTGTGCCTTTGCAGGTTATTGTGGATCCTGCTGTGTGCCCAATTCTCCAGTAAAACGAAACTGGTGCCATGAGAAGACATACACACATCTTTTTAAACATTACTTGTTTTGTTTTTTACTTTTAACCTAATTTTCTAATGATATTTTCTCCCAGAGGATGTGACCATGTTGCAAGTGATGTGACTGCAAAGAGCACCAGTTAAACCCTTCCAGACCACCCTGAGACCTCTTCATCCTTACTAATCACTCTATTATTTCTAATGCTGTGGAGACCCCAACCATGGAGCACAAGGCTGGGGGCCTCTCTTGCTGCCCCTCAACAGACTTTGCATGCAAATTGCTCCTCACCCCTTACCCAGGTTGCTATAGGACGACTGCTGCATTGCTGTCTTGCTGTAGGCATGGGTGCATGATTGGGTGCATGCTTCCCTCCACATGCTGCCCTGAGTTTCATGGTCATGCAGGGGACAGCAAGCTCTGACTTCCATTCCTTGGGTAAGGGAAAGAGATAGTTTGGGGGAAAAAATGGAAAATGCACTTGGAAACAATCCTACAGTCACTGGGAAAGGGCATTCTGTGGCACTTGCAGAATACATCCAATGTCACCTTAAAATTAGCTGTGAGTGATTTTCACTTTCCTTTGGTTAAATTTTTTTCTTACTTTTTCCTAGACCCTGCCCGATGGTTTTACGTGTATCAGAGAGGTAAAATTTAAACCAGTTTGACTTTATCAGTTGTATTGTTTTTGTAGCAAAAAGTTTCTTAACCTAGGAAAGAGGTTCCCCCAGCTGAGTTTATTTCCATAGAAATAGAAAGAAAATGCCCCAGTTTGGGGTAAACTGCAGTAGCCCAGTCCACTTCCAGGAGGAAAACCCCAACCTCCGAGTCCTCCTGTGTGTGATGTTTTATTACATGAAGGGCTGAGTCAAGTGCTTCCCGGTCCAACTAGAGTTTTGAGATGGAATTTGTGTGAATCTTTTGAAAATCATCAGAGGGAAGTGATGTTCTAATCTTTCTAATGAGGAGCGCTTTTGGTTTTTTCAGTTTTTTTTTCAAATTCACCTTTGAACAGCTGCTTGGAGGAAAGCACTTGTCCCAAAAGCACATTTTCTGCAACATCCCCATGGAAAAGCAACAAAGCACCAAGCAAGATCTTGGGTTTTCCACCTGTTTTGACAAGTTGTTTCCCTTCTAAACGCTGCTACAAGATGGGTGGGAATGCACAAGGAAGATTGAAAAGGAAGTGGTGTCCTCAGTGAGGGCCGGTGCAGTGGAAGGACACGTTGCGCTCTGCTCCTCTCGGAGGCCACAGCAAAAACAGTTCTTATGAAAAATGGACTTCATACAGTGTCTGCAGAAACACCTGAATTAAAACTTGACATTGCATATTTCATGTTCAAACCATTGTACCTGTCAGGAAAATTAATCCACAAACGCCAGAGGTGTATGTCCATAAAGGAGACAGAGGAGTCCTGTAACTTTATTCATGAATAAAGGGAGAGGTCATGGGCATTTCCCATGGGATCTCTCAGACTGACAGAGGACGCAGCCTCTTTTATCCGAATTCCTGACTGCAGTTTCCCTCTCTCTTTTCCCCATTGGCTGAGGTACTCGAGAGGTACAGATTTCCCAGAATTCCTAAATAATATACATCCCCCCCTAATACAGACATCCCCAATACACATCCCCCTTTTCTTCTTCTTCTTGTGTCTCTGTTCCTGTAGTTTATTAACACAGTTTCGGGTAAATCTAACTAGGGAAATTCCTATGGAAATCCTATCTATTGTTCCTTCTATCTCTCAGTATCAAAGTTACCTTACCAGCAGACTCAGGCCTTATCTTTACCAGCCATTTGTTTGTAAAGACACTCCCTTATTCCTTTCATACCTGATCTTAGTTTTGTGCCAGAAAGACATTTTGGAGGTACCTGAAAATTTCTTTTTTGGACAAAAATGTTGGTTTTGCAGCCTTATGTACAACTGTGAAACTAATTAAAGGACTATAGAGGCAGAGGACAGTATTTATACATTTTGCATAGATCATTGTAAGGATTAAACAAGAAATCTAAAAAATCTATTTTTAGTATTTATATTTGTTATTATTAGCTGTTTTTATCTTGGAATTTTATACACTGTTGGGTTTTCATATATCTTCTCTCAACAAGTAATGGTGTTGCAAGTTCAACAACGCAGAACAACCTTGATTGAGCTTGGCTGTTTGTGTAATGAGTTTGATGTTGCTGGTTTAATGGTGAAAATCACAGAATATTCTGAGTTGGAAAGGACCCACAAGGACCATCAAATCCAACTCAAAATAGGCCTGAAATAGTAAAAAAATCATATCAATAAAAAGGAAGTGGATAAGGAGACTCCACTCTCATTTTGGTTTATTGCCTGGTGAGAGTCCATTTAGTTTGGAAATTGAACTCTCCATTCAGGCAGTATAATATTAAGAAATTTTTGTTAATAATAATGGGTGTTCAACTTTAATTAAACGTGTTTAATATCTGACACATCAGTAAGTACCTCTGCCATTTTTTAACTGCTGTTTGCCATTTGCAGATATTCCTTGCCCCTTTTTTGGGATCACAGCTGAATCTGAACTGCTGCTTCTGTCCCTGCCTGGCTCGGGGTGTGCGGGATTTGCCAGACAGGGTCACTTAAAGGCTGGGACACCACATCCCCAGGCTGGGACACCATCCTGGGGGACAAGGCACAGCACAGAAATGCTGCCCGGCAGCAGAGCCGGGGGATCTGGAAGCTCAGAGCTCCGGGGACCCCCAAAAGCAGCGCCCACCGCAGCTGCCGGACCCCGTGGGACGGGGCTGGGCAGGGCTGGAGCTGCAGCACAGCTCTCGCCCAACTCCTGCTCCACAACTTCCTGCCCTAACGAGCATTGACGGACTCAGGCCTGGAGTTATTTCTCTTGGTGAAATTTTCAAATATTTGCAATTGATTTCCCACAGGCAAGACCTATTTCCCGCGAGACCTGCCCAAGAGCACATTCTGTCTGGAGATTAATTTCAAATATGTTGTGGATAAACTAGAGTTAATTTTTTCTTCAGGTCCTTGCTCCTAAAATATAGCTAATTTTTTTTAATAAAAGCAAGATCCAGTCTAATAATTCTTGCATGTAATTTAATCCCCTTCAGCTGTATTTGTAAAATTACCCGTTTCATCTAACGCCTGTCAGTTTTACGATTAACAGTGGGCCCATAGATGCACTTTACATCTTGACTTTTTTCCTTAACAAAAAGTGAATTTATTATAAGCAGCTTGTTTTCAAAGTTCTCCCGTGAGCCATGGAGACTGACACTCTGCGGTTTCACCTTGCAGCCTGTGGATGCAGGGGACAGGGTCATTTGCATTTTTATTAAATCATCATTTACACCCTTCCTTTAAACTGTGTTTTAGGCTCTGCGTTGTCCTTGGCCAGCCCTAGCACTGTATGAGGCTTCACTATTGCTCGTTTGCCAGGCACGTGGGTTGGAAATGCTGTGGGATTGCACCTGAGAAAGGTGTTTGGTGCTGTTCGATGCTTGTTTCCCACGCGAGTTTGGCCCAGCAAACCCAGCCCTGTGCAAGGTCTGTGTGTGCAGGGGCAGCTGCCAGTGCGAGGAAGGATGGGCAGGCTCAGAAATGTGGCTGCTCAAACCCAGAGCCGAGACAGCAGTTGGTGAATAACACACAATAGTTTTATGGTGCACAAACACGCTTTGGATTGGTGGAAGGTGTCCCTGCCCATGGCAGGAGGTTGGAACTTGAGGATCTTTAAGGTCCCTTCTGATCCAAACTGTTGTGTGAAATGCAGGGCCATTTGCAGGCAGTCTGAGTAGGGAACTTCTCAAATTGTAAGGATAACAAAAGGTGACAGTGGAACAAATATGAAAGGATGAATAAAGCAAGCCTCGTTAACTAACTTGTAAAGTGTATTGAGTTAAAATATCGACTTGTCTTAAGGAGAATCGACTCTGCTCTTGAGCAAGGAACAGTGAAATGAATTAGCAACAATCTAAAATAGGCATGTACATGCAAGTATGTGAAAATTATTTTTCTTTGTAAACTGAAGTCACTGTTTGGTTTTCATTATATAAGGAAATGTGCATATCCTATGGGCTAAACAAATACAGATGCTATTTTGCACAAAAATCCAAACCTAAGTGACTATTTTAAGCTGGTTTACACTGGAGTAAGATTACCACAGGTGATTCTACCAGACCCAGGCCTCACACCCTGCTATTAAAGCAGCCACAAAAATATGGGCAGAAATAAATCCTAACTCAGGAAATGCTACATCCCATTCCTCCATTTTTAAACTAAGATAAGAGAATGTCCTGTACTGGCTAAACAATCTTCAGCCTAGGACGCAACACACTGCAGCCATCTGGAAGGGATTCATCCTGGGATGATTTCAACAAGTGCTGGAACCAAAAACTGAAAAAGAATAAATTATTTGTCAGTACCTTTAAGCAGAAGAAGTCTTCTGACCTTCTGCAATAGTTACTGCTTCCGCCTAATTAGTGAGCACAGATAACCCACCCCCGCAAAACAAAGAAAGAAACAAGAAAACAAACAAAAAAAACCAAAACCCCCCAAAAAACCCTCCAAAACCCCAAAAATAAAAACAGAAACAAAAAAAACCTCCAAAAACCCAACCCAAACCAAAACCAAAACCAAAAACACACCCCCAATAAAAACCAAACAAACCTCCCCCATAAAACAAAGAAAGAAAAAAACCAAGAAAATCCACCAAATCCAACCAACCAACCAACCAACCAAAAAAAACGGAACAAAAAAAAAAAAAAAAAAAAAAAACCCAAACCAAAAAACACGCTTTGAGATCCAGAATAATCAGTTGGGATCTATTTGCTGAGGTTGAAGTCCTCGCTGAGCAGCTGCATGGTACCCAGACCCTGGGGTGCATGTCTGCCTCGGCAGGGCAGGGATGTCCTTGCAGCTCACAAAGGATGCTCTAAGCCCCAGCCCAGTCACAGGTGTCACCGCGCAGGTGACCACACCCACCCCTCGCAGCGCGTGCAGTCAGTCCCAAGGTCTGTCCATGCACTTGGGAATTGAAGGAGAAGAAAATTAACTTTAAACCAGCAACAAGGTTGTTTCCTACACTCAAATCTCTCAGGGTGTTCAGCAAACTGTAAACAAGGCAAAACTGAGGAAGAATATGATATTAGATAAAATAACATCATTCCTATCAAAAGTTTAAATTTGCATGTGTTTATGTATATAGATTTTTGCTTGCACTCACCACCCTACGATGAGCTTCAATTTAATAAAACTGTAGTGATTATAAATGCAAGAGCTCATATTTCATACAGTGACATCTCCAAAGAGCTGGAGGGATTAAGCCAACATGCTAATGAAAATGTAAATAAAAGGAAATACAACAGCCATGATAAAAAGCCAGGACAGAGGAGGAAGTGAGAATCTCCTGTTTTGCCACTGAGGTTCCTGTGGTTAATTTATAGGTTATCAGGGAATGGAAGTAAAAGGCTGAAAAGTGCTGACCTGAGAGCAAGCACTGAAAGAAAACAAATAATGAAAAAAAGATCTTTGTGGAGTGTGAGGACCATTGAGTTGGAAGCAATCAGTTTGCACAGAAGAGCAGTTTGTGTCCTCAGCTCTGGCTCCGGGTCCCTCCTGCTCTGCGCTGTGCCCTGCAGCCTAGGCCAGGAGGGGAGAAAGGATGAACAGGGATGTTGGTGGAGGAAAACCTTTGAATATGGGATGAAAACTGTGTTAGATGTGGTGAACATGAGGGAGCGGTGTTTAATCTGTGAGGCCATCTGTGTGTCACCTATTAATGTGAACTTGTTTACCCCTAAAATATGATCATGAAACATGGAAAATAGTTTTTTGTTGGCAAGTGATAGACAAAATGACCTAACAGGTCTTTGTTGTATTTATTTTCTGTGGTGATGTTCCAAGAAATGTGCAGGAGTGCTCTGCTGGGCTGGGGCAGGTTCCTGAAGGAACAGCTTCTGCCATTTTTGAGTTTATTCACTGGAAAATTACTGGTCTGGTGCCCCCTTGGCCAGATCTAAAGCTTCATGAATTCTTCTTGCTAAGTTTTAAAATACTTCCCTTGGGAGAGGAAAAGGGAGAAGATGAAAATATTAACCCACAGGGAACCATCAGATCCTCCTCAGAGGGAAATTTTAACACAGGTTCTGGATTAGGGAACTAAGGGAAAAATAGAGCGTCCCATTGAAAGAGATACATTTTTCATAATTTTCTTTCTGAAGTTTGTTGTAGAAAAAGGAGAGACATTTCTCAGCATGGAAAATAGAATCAAATCTACAACAATAATCTGGCTTATTTTTAATATAGAAATAACTGCCTTGTGGAACCCAAGATCACAAGCTCACTGTTGGGAAAGCCTATTCTTGCAGGGCAAGCTGAAGGAGATGAGTTTCACTCTTTTGAAGTAATGACTCACTGAATGAGGTCAGTACTGTCAAAAGACAAAAATAATTCTTAAAATACAGCATTCAGCAAGTAATATTTTATTCAAGAATATTTTGGAAAAAAGATAATTCCAAGACCCTGATTTTGGGTTTGCTCATATAAAGGGCATCTAGGCAACTCTGAGTTTTGAGCTGTAATTCTGTAGATTTTGTTTAAACTATTGTGGAGCTATATGGCAAGTTTTGCACAAGTGAGACCTTTGTCTTTAACTACTTGTTTTTTAGAATGCTAACACCAACTCCAGTAAGTGTTTTTAAAAACTGTCAGCTTAAGAAGGAGGTGGAAAAGTATATGGCAAATAAAATGCCCACAAAAAATTAGTTGTATGAAAATGCCCTTGCAAAGGGTATGACTCTTTTCAGCCGAGTCTTTCCTGCCGCTGTGGAAACCATATGAACCACCACATTGCAGGGGCATAAGTAAAACCAAGTGTGCATGTTCCAGCAGGCTGGTTTCCCTCATCAGCCTCACCACACAGGCTGCACAGATACTTCTTTTTTATCCCACTCTCTCTGTTAAATCATATTATAGAATATAAAGAATAGTTGGCTGGTATTTTACACTTGCAGTTCACATTGACTGAAACTGTAAAGAACTTTGGGGTGACTCTAGCCACAGGAAATGTGGGTGAAAAGCTGAGCATGTTCAGTTGGTTAAAGAGCAGATAAAGCCTCCAAGCCCAGCCTGCACAGCAGAAAAACAAATGCCCGCCAAGGTCCTGTGTGAACTGCTCACGGCAGCGGGGACGGTGGGGATGGGTGGGAGAGGAGCCGGGTTATGTGTGTTTGTTAAGGAAAAGGTTTAGGTACCTTATGCTTGACCAGAAGTAACTAGAAAGATATTTCCTGTACAATGGATAGATTAGTGATGGGTGTCCCTAACCTGGCTCCCTTTTGAATGGATTTTCTCTCCTTTTTCCACCCACTCATTTCTCTTCCCTCAATTTAAAGAATTTCTTCCCCACACTTTTCTCTCTTTGCAGATTCTGCATTCCTTCATTTTGTGGCATTAATTCTCTTACAAAGAAAATGGCTTTCCCCCCCTTATTTCACATTACTTTTTCTTTTTCCCATAGCAGATGTCCTTTTTCATCACCTTGCTTCTAACAGGAGCTGTAATTCCCAGACTCTTCATTTTCCTTTTGTGTGAGGAAGGTGTGTCCTTCAGTCTTCTTTTGGCCACTTGTCAGCCTGCAGTCCCTTTT
This sequence comes from Pardalotus punctatus, assembly GCA_013400915.1. NCBI lineage: Eukaryota > Metazoa > Chordata > Aves > Passeriformes > Pardalotidae > Pardalotus > Pardalotus punctatus. The sequence goes on from VZTX01023010.1 coordinate 32,913, forward strand.
TCTGCACCATGAGCAGCTGGTACTCTCCACCTGGCCCATGCTGTTACAGCCTCTCAGCTTTATTCCATCGCTGTGCACGGGACCTTCAGAACAGGATTTAGGGATGCATTTTATCTGTTCAAGGCCTACAAATGCTGATTGTGATGATGCAGAAGTGGTGGATTGAGAGTATGGCTGAATTCACCAATAATTTGAACTAATTTCTTAATACTGACACAATGAACCAATGTTCATTAACCATTAGCGCTTACTGACATGTGCCCTCCCTTAATAACGTTCTACTTAATATATGTATGGGTATGTGTACATATGTATGTGTGTGTGTATATATATCTGCAGAATTAATTGATTTATGAGAATGTACCTTTGGGCTGGTCTGTTCTTTCACTGAGCCAGTCTGCTCTGAATTCATGCCTTTCTTCTATTCGAAGTCACTCTATTTCCTCAAAAATCTCTCATTAAATTGTTATCTTACAGCAGAAATTACTATGTTATGCTTGAGCCAAATAACCTAAAATGTTTTTACAAGGCATGAATTGTGCAGTTTTGACAATAAGGGCCGTGTTAGCTGTTATGGCTAACAACTTTTGGATGTAGTTTGGATTTTCATGTCAGCTCAAGGCTGGATCTGGTCCTTGAAGTTTAGAGAATTTCAAACTGACAGACACTATATATTGGGGCATTGCATACATTGCTGGGGGATGGGCCTGACAGGAAAACATGCATCAAAAAAGAAGTGAGGTTATGGTAATACAGAATGTGATAGGTCTCAAGTATTTTTCTTCCTTGTAGAAGGGCACTCTCTTGAATAAAATTAATATAAATGTTTTTCATTTTTTATCTCTTTTCGCAAAAAGTCCATGTAAATTCAAGGCTGAATTTATTCCAGATTCTGCAACTGTGGACAAAATTTGAATTTCTCCTAGGACTAAAGTGACCTTTAGTACCTCTAGAGGAAGCTTTTTGGTTAACACACAGAAGAGTTTCCCTCACTGTTTACCCTCAGTATAATGTCGTTGTCTAATATGCCTAAGCATGTCTGCTCTCTCACGTGTATTTGCACAGCTTTCTTTAAAGCCAGTGCTTTGAAAGTGCTATTCCTCCACACTGTTTCAACATGTAGGTATGAAATATCTGTGGCTGCCTTTTGGAGCAATGTGTCTGCTGCTTCCCTTCTGCTCTCACCACCCGTTCTGGCTTTGTGAACGGGCAGCTAATTGGCAGCCCAGTAAGAAACGTGAGCTATTGCTTTGCTCCTATGGCTTTTATTTTGCTTTCAAGAGGCTGAAAACAGTTACACAGATCAGTTCTCTTGGTGGTTTATTTTTGATCTGTTGCTCCTGAAATCCAGTCTATCCTATCCATCAAGTTAACAGAGCAAAGGTAACAACCAAAATAAATATTTTCCTGTCTTCCCTTTCAGATAAAATTGAAGATGAATTAGAAATGACTACGGTGTGCCATAGACCCGAGGGACTGGAACAGCTTGAAGCACAAACCAATTTCACTAAAAGAGAACTTCAAGTTCTTTACAGAGGATTTAAAAATGTAAGAACAGTACTGCAATGAACAGAGTCTAATATGTATGTTCCCACCAGCCTCAACTGCTCAGCTGCATTTTGTATTATTCCCCTGCTAAGCATTAGTAGTTTTGTATTAGATCTCCCTTACCACAGCAAAATGAGCACAATCTGCCTCTCCATCTAATATTTATGACACTGCAATCTGCCTAAAACTGGGTTTGGATGAATATTCAGCACATAATGGTCTCATTTAACTTGTTCTCCAAACGTCAGCAAGCACACTTCAATTTCCTCAGCTGTGCCAGTATTGAAGACAACCTGAAAATGTTTTTATGGCTACTTATTTAAACCTTGTTGTCAACTCTTCATGTTCAAATATAAGCAGAACTATTTGTTTGCTATTAGCTGCCCAAGATGGAGATTTTATTGCTTCTCTAGATGCAGAAATCTTGCTCTTGTAGTAGGATGTTAGTAGAGCACTTTAGGACTTTAAGGTCCTTCACAAGTAGGAAATAAGGCTGGAGTGGCAGGAGCCAAAAAGAAATCCAAAGGTAAATGAATGTTAAGACTGAGGAGACAAGAGGGAGGCTGCAGAATTCTGGGAAAGCAGGCAGCAATGCCAGAAGGCATGACTGGGTGTGGAGAAGAGCTCCATGCCCATCCTTGTGAGCCGCCATTCCGGCTCCGCTCCCTGGGAGCAGCTCCGGGAGCCTCAGCCCGAGTCATCTGCTGCTGCCTCTCAGGGGCTCTCATAATAAGTAGAAATAGATAGGAAATGTGGAGGCTACATGGAGCAGATGCTTTATGAACCTTGAAGAATGAATATTCATTACATGTTTGCCTGAGGGTCAGGATTTAGTCAAACCCAGCCGATTTGTGCCAGCTGGTGTTTTAATGATGATTAGCAGGTCAGAATCGAGCTAGCTCAATAAACACAGAGTGCTTTTTAAATTGTCTTGCAGGACAGTTCCAGCATTCAGTGACCATCACAGCAAAATGTTGACATTTCTCAGAAAGTCAAGTCTATTGGGTAAAAACTCGTCAAAAGAAAGCTGAGCTATCTTAAATACAGGCAGCTCTGAAGGAGCCTTCTGGACTTTGAGAAGGGCCTTTCTTTTTGACAGATTTTTGAAATTTGATCAAAGCACTTTCCAGTGTATATTTGACTTTTCCAAGGAGTCTGATGGTTTCACCCTTTATTTCACTGCTCACCTAAGTGGGCCAAAGCACAGCTCAGCTTTTTGTGCTTTTGTTTGGTGCACGTGGCATATCTGTGCAGCTCTTGCTGCACATAGGAGGTTATTTCACATGTGAAGTTTTCTAACTGAACCCTGATATCTCTTCATGCTCTCAGCAGCCAGGAAGAAATCACAGTGCTTTTGAGACAGAGCTTGACAGGTTAAAACCCAGATATTACATGACTGCCTACACTGAGAGATTAAACCCAGTTTTGCTAAGATTTCTGCAGTGCCTTTTGTGTCTCTGTTGGGTGGAAATCCTGTGTGGGAGTGCTCTGCTCTGTGCTGGGAGGATTTGCAGCTGCAGATGCAAAGCAGTGAGGCAGACTGGGAGCAGCCTCAGCACACATGACCTGTACCCCTTTCCCTTCCCAGTTTTGCTATCACTTTGCACTACAGAGGCATTTACCTCCCAGGGCAAGAGTGGCAGACAAGCGCATTTAACTTGTGACCTAAACCTAGGACGTCACTGAAGGTCTTGGTATTAATTGGCAATGCTGGCAAGGTCTTGGTTTATGTCTGGATATTAGGACAAAGCATGCTGTTTTTCTCCAGCTTATCTGCACACAATATGCACAAAGTTTCGTATCTAAGGTTTAAACTGAAATTAAAGTGCAGCTTTAACTTTGGTAGCCTGCAAATCATTGTTTCAATGAGATGAGTAATTATGCACAGGAAGCAAACTGTCTCAGCTGTTACCATACTTGCTATTGTACCAACCTGTCTGTTCTTTGGGATGATGCTGCAATGCCATCTGGAGATTCAAAATCCCTGCGGGAATACAGTCATTTTCCTCTCTGGCTTGTACTTACTGCTTGCTCTCAGTGATTGCACAGATCCTGTTTAATCACAAGGCAACACCTGGATAATCACAGGGCCATTTGCAGGAACTTGCATTGAGCACAGAGAGGTCCTGGCTGTGGAGGATTTGGTGTGCAGGAGCAGGGATGACGTTCCACCAAAGGCAGCTTGGAACAGCCTGGGGTGGCCTCTGGACTAGTGCCCTGTGTGACCAGGGTCGTAGTTCTCAGCACCTTTAAACCTCTTCTTTCTCTGTCTCTGAATTCTGTTCCCCCACCCCCCATCTTCTCAGTCTTCTGCTAGTGTGTCACTGGTCCAGTCTGGTGGTTTTGCACCAGACTGATGGAGATTTCCAATAAATTCATCTCCAGAGAAGCTGAGCACACCAGCCAGGCCTGTATTATTGCTGCCTGGCCAAATGTCCGCTCTCTTTGCCTTCAGCTTGCTTTTCAGTGTGAAAGAGTGCTGCCCTCCAGCACCTCTTGGTTCCAGGACCAATATTTCACATTTATTTAGCAGTTGCCTCTGCTCCCAGGATTCTGCATGATGTGAATAGCCTCTTTTTTACCTCAGAGTTAGCTGCTGTCAGACCGGAGCCAGACCAACATGAGGTGTTTGGTCCCATCTCTTTGGTTGGGATTCTACAAAAGCAAAGTAACGGGCAAACCCAGCAGAGCCTCTGGTGGGTCTTGCCTTGGTACAACTTAACAAAAGAAAATGTGATACCCTCTGTCTGCAAAAAGACCAGAATTGTTTGAGCTAAACAGCAGCATTGGCACAGGAACAAAATGGCCATGAATAGACACAGAAGGAATTTTCTACCCCCAGAGGAGTAAAGGTTGGTGAGCAGTTATGGAATCACAGGGAGAAGAGCAAGAAAGTATTTTTATGATTGAAATTGATAAATTGATGACTAATGAAGTGACCAACAATATGGAGATTTGAGCTCAGTAATTCAGGATCTTCCGTTTAGCCCATGTTTCTAATGGCTTACATTCTTTGGAATTGAGTACACAGATTTAAAAGAACAGGAGGTTTTGTGGGATTTTTTGCTCAGTTTGGTGGGGACTGTGCTGTTAGGGGAAATGCTGGTTAGCTGTAAGTGATAATTTCTTAATACTAAATCAGGAAACAGACAACCCAAATAACTGAGGGGCTGGTGGAGACATCTTTATCTTGCTTTATTGTGAGTATTTTAGCAAATCTGTAATGAAGTCTAGTGTGAGATGTAATAGTAACAAAGCAGGATTATGGAGATTAAAGTGAGCAGTACAAGCAAGGGAGAAATGTTCTGATACTTTAATAATCCCCAAAACATCTCCAAAGGGGGAGAACACAGAACAACAAAATACATGGATGTGTGAGTGCTTAGAGATGCAAATCTAGATTGTGGATTTGTCTGTGGTCAGCTAACTTGCTCCCTCTAATTTAGCAAAATGTGACCCCTGAGTACTCACCCTCATGTTATGGCCGGGTGAACTGAGAAGGGTCTGACAGGCAGGTAATGCTCAACTCTGCTGTGGTCTCTGCACCTCTGCTTTGCACATCAGTGAAGTTTATTTCTGATTCCAGCAGAATGAAAATGCAAGTCCTGTTTTATTTTCCTTTTTGTTTCGTAGGTTGGTGTGTTTGGTTTTTATGTGGATTCAGCTCCTTTGTGGTTTAGTGGTTTAAAAGAAGCGTGAGTGAATAAGTTCAGATGCATAGGTCATGCTGCCAGAGCTTGATAGTCAGTCCACAGAAAATGAGAGGTTTGTTCTGTGCTTGACAACAATACCAAAAAAATGTTCACTGTTTGACATTTTTAAAGAATTCATAGGTTAAAGAAATGAGAGGTGTTAACCTAAATCCCTGCTATCACAGGAAAGCCTATGAATACTATGGTGAAAGAATGTGCTTTTTCTTACTGACAAGATTTTTTTTTGAATGAGTGAACCTTTATCAGCTTCAGTGGAATTTAAACTGACACTAAGCTTACCTGTTCTGTTTCACAAGAGAGATTTATTTCAAGTCAGCAGAATTAAATAGTACTATAGCACTAATGAGGCCTCTTGAGCATTATTTGGCTCTTATAAAAAACTAAAATTGTGATCAATTAATTGTAAATGAATTGGTACTAGCATATGTGTCTGAAAGCAATCCAGTTATAGAGAGCTAAATAGGCTGATCGATGTCAGCGCTGCCTCTCCCCACCACTCCTAGAGCTCTGATGCAAACTTTCATTTGGCTTCCAGATGGAGCATCAGAAGCAATAAGGATCATGTGGAAATTCAGAAAATTAAGCAGCCCCAATGGCTAAAACTGCCAGAATAGCGATTGCCCGTCTGTGAGAGCACAGGCAGCAGCAGCCACGTGCCAATCACTGGTAATAGAGGGGGAAGGGACCCCAGGGACTCTGCAATTTTGGCAAACATAGAGAAAAGAATGATCAGTCCCTCATCTACAAACCATCTTTCAGCACATGAAAATTATGCTCTTAGTGAACATAGTAGTTGTTTTATCAAGAGGAAAGAAAGAAATACATCTTGGTGCATCTGGCCAGTAGCACTGTGCTGGAAAGGATGGGCAAGTTGTGCTCGGCTTGGTTTTAAAATGAATGACAGTTTGGTGAAACACTCAGCAAGGGTCCTGTGTGATCTTGTAGCAGCAGCACTTCAGTGACCAAGGACACTTTTACCCAAGAATGGCTGCACGGTACTTGGTCTGATTGATGATTAAAAGATACCATAAATAAAGATCAGATTATTTATTTAATGTATGTTAGCTTACAAGCTTCAGAAAACACGAACATTTAGGAAATATTTGGGAGAATCTCTTATGGTAGACGTTACCTTCTATTTAATTATTCTTCCTTTGATGACTTCTACTTTACTAGAAGTAGCACAGACAGATGAGAAAGTAACCACTTTTCTCATGATAAAGAAACCAGGCAATGGATGTTTTATGAGGACCTTTGGAACAGGTTGAGAATACTCATCTAACCAGGAATCTTGTAAGAAAGAATTAGAAAGTTTTGTTAATTTTGTCAATAAATGAAAAGCAAGGTCTGATCTTGCAGCCCCTGGCTTTAGGTAGTCCCATTGGTCCTTTTATCCCCTGATGTGGAACAAGCTTTGAACAGCGGTGCTGGAGAAGGCATAGCAATGGTGAGGTCAAACCAGTGTCAGGTTTGGGTTTTAATTGGGACACTTAAACATAACCAGTGGAAGGACAGTTTTCAGGGCATGAAGACAAAGAGTAAAAGATAATTGTTTGTTGTTTTATAAGCAACAAATTCTCTTTAGTTCAAATATCTCCCAACTCACTAGTTTCCTACCTAAAGAGCAGGTAGAAGACAGCAGGATATTTTTCTGCATTGGAGGAAGGAACCCAGATCTAACCATCCTAATTTTAATAGGAACAGCTATGTGATTAAGGAACTGCCTTACTGTCACCTGAAATACCCCTTCTTGCTCTCCTTGTGACTTGCACAAGATAAAGCTGTTTCTCATTTGTTCTGTCCTTTTTCATGGTTAGTGAATGCATATCAGCAGCAGGTGATGCTGGCAGATCAGAGGCCTTTTTTCCTTTTATAGGCTTTTGATGGTGGAAGAATTTCTTGTCAAAGTCCTTTTTGTTCTTAAGAGGTATCTAAAGTACTCATCAATAAATAAGTCATAGACTTGAATCTCCTCCCGCTTTTTGTGTCACTAATTCAAAGGGATTTTCTTAGACTTCTGAAGTTTACTCATCTCAGATTCCACAACCTGTGATGGTGCCAGGATCAGCCTTTGCCTTGGCTGTGCGGAGTGGGGTGTAGCAGGCAGGGAATGTCCCTGTGGAAGCTCCAGGCTGGAGCTATCACAGAACTGGCAAACCAGCCTGGGGCTATAGCACCCAAATCTGCTCTTTGATGAAGTCCAGGCCAAGAATTCCAGGCAGATGAGGAGGGATCCTACCCCAGTAAGTGCTGGCAGTGGTCATACTCCAGGTAGTGTGGTGTGGCAGTAATATTTTTGGATGTGTGCTCTTTCAAATTCATCTCTGTTAATCCCCAAGCTTGCTCCTGCTACCACAACACCTCTCTGCACAGAGCATGGCCCTCTTAGATGTGTTAGTACAGGAGAATGAACTCTTAAATGAATTTCTAACACTTCAGAAGGTAAGTCCAAGGGGAAGATATGGTATGTTGCCAGACAATTAGTCAGGGTTGGCCAATAGACTGGATCAGCCTTAACATTAGTGTAAAGATCTGAACATCAGATTCCATCCCATTTCTCCAACAATTCTAACTGGAATTTCTTAGGAAAAGATCAGAGCAACAAGGAGAGGACACCATTACCCTTCAGCATAAATGAGCAGTGTACTGGCATCTTGCACATGGCTTGTTGTCCTGGCTGCTGACTGAGAAAGGGTGTGGAGGAAATTGAGATGTGCAGAGAAAGGATGGTCAGAGGATGCTCAGAAACTTCTGTGATTCTCAGGGGGGGATGCCTCACCCTAGAAGAGAGATAACAAATGGAAGACCTACAAAATCACCAGGGTCACATAGAAAAATCGTCAGATCGACTGCTCACTCTCTCTAAACAGCAGTTCAGGACTACCAGGCAAGGTAGTGGGAGTCAGGTTGCAGGAATAGGAAGCTGGTGATTCCTTATGCAAAGGGCTGTATTCTGTGAAGTTCCCTGCTGAAGGACCTGTGTTAAAGTGAGGCAGGAATCACAGCATGACACAGAGAGGGATGCATGGAGTGAGTACAGTACCAGGAACAGAGGAACTTTTTTGAGCCCAAACCTGCCCTTCATCTCAGTCATCAGCATCAAACAAAGCTGTACATGCAGGGACAGTGCTCTTGCTCCCTCCTCCCTCCCTGTCGTGCCACCGGAGCTCAGACTGGGGAATTGGAAGGCTGAGTAGGGTCAGTGCTGCAGCAGGGCACAGACCCCAGCGGTCTTTGTTGGTCAGTGCCTCTGAATGTGGGAGGAAGCTGACTTTTCTGTATTGTAATTCTGGGTTCTGTAAAAAAGGCACAGCGCTCTGGTTATTTGATTAGTTTTCTCTGGTTTAGTTTTCAAAAATTGGTTGACAGGCAAATGTGAGGAATAGTGCCATCAGCTGGGAAATATTTTATATAACTGAAAACATCACACAGTTAGATAGCAGCGCCCAAGGCTCTGTAATGTGTGTTACAGCACCACTGAGCTGGTGGGGGGGATGTCTTTTATTAAGGTTTGTTTGTAAGGACGTACTAGTGTACTATGGACTGTTCACCTCTGCGGGTCTGGTGTCAGACTTCTGGCTACAGTCTGCTGCTGAGGATTAACGGATTCATATCTGTGAAGGCATTAGACAGGGAGGTGTTAACTGGCAGGAACATTATTTGTAATTATTAGATGAAAGCTTCATATGACAGAAGGCATGAGCTGCCTTTCTAGGTCATTCTATAAAACAGCAATGAAACTAATGAAAACACGGTTAGAAATGTTAATAATGGTGAACCAACTTTGTGAGATGCTTAAGATGAAATTGCAGTCTGAATTGCTTTAATTTCTCCAGCTGCACAGCATGCAGAGCACTGTGAGAACAGCAAGGTGATTTTTTTTCATTGCTCACTTCGGTCTTGTAGAGTTTTGCAAATGAATATTTATAAAGCTGGGTTTTTCTTGATTCTTTCTCTCTCTCTCTTTTTGTTGCTGTTGTTTTGTTGGTTTGGGGGTTTTTTTGTGGGGTTTTTTTTTTTTAAATTTATTTTGTTTTGTTTTGGTTTGTTTTTTGTTTCCAACAGGAATGTCCTAGTGGGGTTGTTAATGAAGAAACATTCAAACAGATCTATGCACAGTTTTTTCCTCATGGAGGTAAGTGGAGTACTTTGTGCTTGTCAGGGTTCTTGAAACATTAACATTGCCTAATGCCAGCTGGCTGCAAAACTGCTGCAGATCATCTGTGCAAGAAATGGGAGTCAAGCTTAAGCTTTGAGGGGTTTTAGACAGAAACATAAGCATCAAGGTAATAAAACTGTGGGCCCTTTGAACAGTTCTTTCACATAGAAAGACCCTGTTAGAGATTGCCCCTCAATGTCAGCTCTTTATTCCCTAAAAATAGAAACTGGAGGTCAATGCTTTGTTCTGCACTGACTTTCTGTCGGCAGAAGGTGAAATTGCTTCCCCTCAGTGCGTCCTTGCTTCCCTGCTGTTGGACTCCTGCACATGTAGTGTCTAGCACAGAAGGATCCCACACTTCATTTTGGCCTGAAAATTAATCAAAACCACCTTAAAATTCTTAAAGTAGTTTTTGGTTGATATGTAAATTCCTGGCTACCTGAAATGATCATTTTGGGGTTTATGTGACTAAGACAGGGTAATGTCATGTATGGGCTTATTAAAGTATTGCATTAAATCTCTCAAAAAAGACATGTTCTTGCTTTTTAAAAACATTCAGTATCTATATATTCTTCTAACTGGACATGTTCTGTGGGGATGCTGTTCTCAAATTGAAAGAAATGAGTTATTGGTTTAAGTGGCTTTTTAGCAAAAGATTAAATATTTGAGGCTTTCCAAAATATCTCACTCTGTAGTAGCTGCAGAATACACTTTTTGGGGGATGATGACTGACATTTCTTCAAGAGTGTATATGTGCATGTGCACATGCATTTACTTAAAGAAGGTCAGTAACAAGTGTTTTTTCAATTAAATGTCAAGATAAAACACATTATGCTTATGTTTTACAACCCATGTGACCTCAAAAATGTACACTATTAAAAAGTTTGCATTAAATGTCAGTATGAACTTGATGATCTCCTGTTGTGATTGCTTTCAGTTTTGTTAAAAAATGCAACCTGCATATTTTTATGTATTTCTGGATATGGTTTTTATTTCCAGCCTGAGTTCCAGTAAGTCCAAGGAACTCCAGTTACCCCAATGAACTCCTTTAAGTGACACAGCTCAGTTGACTCCTTCCTTCCCTTGTGTAAAAACCAGTAGGCACAGAAACTCCACTTTTTCAGGGATAGATAACTTTTTTCACATTCTCTTGAGGTTGTCAAAGACTTGCCTTTCCTTATTCTGTATGTTCTATTCCCTTGAAATGTGTTTCTCCCTTGGTTAATGATGATGGAAACACAACCACTCTTAATAGTACATCAGGTCAATAGCAGATGGATTTTGTATTTTACATTGGTTTTTTTCACTTGGTTTCCAAACTATTTGTAAAACTTTAGTGTCATAAATCCTCAGAGATTCTTACACTTTTATGGTTCTCTTTACAGATAAACTTGTACAACCTAGACGTGGTAATGCAGTTCTCAGTTATAAAAACCTTGTGCAATGTCATCCCAGGCTTGTGATATTTTTGTTAGGGCTCCTATCCTTGGCAGGTTGTAATTTTTGCTAATCTGTCATCAAGGGATACAAGTGATCTAAGTATTTCTTAATGTACATTGTACCCAATTGAAATAAGACCTCTTAGCTTAATTTTTTAGTTCATTGTTTAGTTTAGTTTAATAGGAGCTTTTAGTAGGGCTGTCCCATACATAATGTTGAGGTTTTCTTTTGGAGCTATATTATTTCAGACTCCTTCTCTTAAAAATGTAGTACACAATATTTTTGCCCTGAGGTCCAGTATATTTTATCCTTACGAATAACAGTAACTTAAGTATTTTATTTTTCTGCACATTGTTACACTTTCTCAGAATTGAATAATGTGAGAGATCAAAGTAAGATGTTGGGTCCTTCCACCTGGGCAGAGCAGGGCACCAGGCTTCACCTGAATACCTCACATTGAGTATGGAGGCTCAGGCTTGACTGATGCTGTATGCCAGAGACAAAGAACAGAGGCTGCTAGAGAGAGTTGCAATGAAATAATTAGGGACTTTAATGTCCATTACTTCCATCCTGTACAGCTGAGCTTCAGTAATACAGAGAGCAGAGGGAATTACCTCCAGGGCAGAGAACAGGCCACTGAAGGTCTTAAAGTGGGACACCTGCTGGATATTTTTTCTGCATACCATTACTGTTATTCCTAGTAAACAGCTGTTGTTCATGGGGTTACAGAGACTGTGCTCAATCGAAAAGGTTTTCTAAAACCGCAGTTTAAAATTGAAAAGGATGAAAATAAGACCCTAGGTGATATTGCTTTCCAACAGCCATGGTCAAACTCAATTAACTGGAGCAAGACCCTACTGAAGCTGGGCATTCCCAAGTGGTCTCTGCTGTGTCTCCCACAAAACAAAAAGATAGAGGAAGGATGCACACACGTGCTGCAGTCACTCTTTTGGTATTTTTACTGTGTTTCCCAGCATTTGAACCAGAGACACTCTGGGATGGTTGGAGAATTTCTGCTCGTTCTTTCACGTACAGCCCCAAAATCCACATAATTTCTACTGTAATAAAAGCTTTAGCATTTCAAGGCTGTTTTAAGGGAGGGTGTCAGGTTTTCTCAAGTCCATGTTAATATTTACTGGTTCATAGAATACTTGGCAATGCTACAGGGTTGAGTTAAATACAGAAGGAAAATAAGTTCATGCCTGTTTTCTAGAACCATCAGTGTATAATGAGCTGCTGTACCTGCCCTTTGTGCCTTTCAGATGCCAGCATGTATGCACATTATCTCTTCAATGCCTTCGACACTGCACAGAACGGCTCTGTGAAGTTTGAGGTAATTGCTTTGCATCTTCTTTCCATGTTTCTAAGCTTTTCTGTCCATTCTTCATTGCAAAGTAGTAGGACTTGATGGATTAAAGATCAGAGGTTTCAGTCTAAAGTCAGTCAATGGTTTAAAATCTGGTTCACTTTAGTTTATGCAGATGCAGTTGCATGTTTCAGTAAAGAAAAATCTAGATTGTGCTAGTCAGAATCAGAGGTAGGAAGTGCAGAGGTTTATGTGCAGAGAGGAGCGGCTGAGAAGAGTCCTACATGAAGTGAGGTGAGGGACACAGAAAACTGGCACATTGTACCTTCTGCAGTCATCCTGCATTGCATGAGGGAATTGTTACATGGAGTATGGGGGCTTAAGCTTCTTTAATGTGTTGAACAATCATCTCAGGTACTTGGAAACCACATGCACCCTTTCACTAAAAGGCCTGTTGCTGTGGCTACAAACAACCTCTCTTCATGCTCAGTCCATAGTTGTAGGAGTGCAGCAAAGGGTTATGTTAAGTCATAGGCTTCTGGAGGATGAACTTCATAGCTTTGAAGACTATAAAGCTCCTATAAAACTACAAATCATAGGCAACCTTGCCTTTGCTGTCAAATGGCCAAAACCTCTGGTAATTTCCAGGTAAGACTGGGAAATATGTTCATTTATTAAATGTAAAATGGGAATGTTTCCATATGTACCTGTGTGTCTGTAGCGAGGGCTGGAGAGGGAAATTTGCATAGGGCAGCAACTCAGTACTTGAAGGTGTCCAGAAACCTAAACAGACTGAGAACAGAAAAATGCTGTTAAAATAACAAACAAACAAAAACAAACCTAGAAAGTGATGAACTTTCATTCCTGGCAGATCTGTCTCTGCTGGTTGTCAACCATGGGAATTTGGTCCCCTTTTTTGTATTATTCAACAAATTCAAATTCCTCTGGGCCTTGGCAAAAATGAGCAGAAGTTTCTAAGCAGTGATGCACTTCCCCATGCAGAGCTCATGGAGGTGACTAATGCTATTAAATGAGTTATCAGGAACTGTATAGCTCTGTTAACCTGAAGCTCTGCCTGTGCTAACACAGCCCTGGAGCTATGCTGCTCTCAGTGCCTGAGCCACCGTGCCATATAATTAATAAATCAAAGTTATCGGAAGCAGTAACTTTACTGTAAACAAACAAAAAAAAAAACAAAAACAAACAAACAAAAAAAAAAAAAACCAAAACAAAAAAACAAAACCCAATTAAAATTATGTGTGCCACACTGTGGTGGGAATCATATCTGGTCAAGTCTGATCGATTTTGCCAGAGAAGAAAATCTAAGGCTCCGTGTGCCAGAGGAGTTTAGGATCACTCCATTTCTCAAGGCAGACATGGAGAAAATGCTGGATTTTCTCCCTTCTTTGCCAGCACCTTGATCTGGAGGTGAGAAAGCATCAGCTTCTACTTCTGCAGCACAGTCGAGCTGTGCTTAACCAGGCAATGGCAATCTGAGTCATGGCTCCTTGAAGCAGGGAGCAGAAAGTCCACTGGCACATCTAGCAGTGCTCTTAAAACCAGCCATCTCAGTGAATGCTTCAACAAGTGATTTCAGTTAGAGAGGACACGTTTTTGGAAAAGGGGGCCAGAGGACATTGATAAGCATATGCTCCATGCTAAAAAGAGAAATCTTTTGACTGGCATTGTATAAAGAGGGTAACTTTGAAAAGGATGTTATGAAAAGTCACACTTCTCTCTCTGCCTCAAACCAGGATTTTGTGATGGCATTGTCCATCCTGCTACGGGGAACTGTTCACGAAAAGCTAAGATGGACATTTAATCTGTATGACATAAATAAGGATGGCTATATAAACAAGGAGGTAAGGTTGTTCCTGACAAATGTGGTCGATTTTGGAAGAAAGAGATGATTGGTTTTTGTTGCAGAACACAATTAATTTTACATGCAGCTAATTAAATGTAAATCAGAATGGACTTGAACATTTGTCTACGTCTAAGCAAAATGCACAGTGATCTTATTGCATGATTTTCTAGACATGTTTTCCTATGTTATGGTACCTTTAATGAATTGTTTTAGCCAGGAGCAAAATCCTAGTTACAGCTCTGAGCCACATAACCTTTGCAGAGGGGAGGGTGACGGTGACAGTGATGGTGGCAGTAGCTACGTGGTGACAGAGGTTCCAGGGCTTTCTTTCTGTACTGGGAGATACTGTGGGGCTCATCTGAAGCACTACAAGCCTCCATCACCACTTCCAAATCCTGCACTGTCATCTGTTCTCATCTTCTTCTTTGGTGTTGCCTGTTCCCATTGTGGGAAGCCTTGGTTTTGAGCACGGTAACCTTGAATATGTATCAAATACATCTTGGTCCACTCGACCCCATTGTGCATCCCTGGAGGGTTTGCAGTTACTGCCACTGGTTGTGGAGCTGAGGAGCAATTTGTGCAAGGCGTGGATAATGCCTGATGATTTTTGCCTTTTCTTTTTATATACCCTTTTATATATTTTTTATACCTTTTATATATCCTCTGTATCCTCTATACCCTTAACCCACATGCTTGTAGTTTTTGTAGTCTAATATTCTAACTTAGTTTTGGAGTTCTGCAAGGCAGAAAAACCAAACATTACCAATAGGAAGCCAGAAAGCCCTGTGCTATCAAAAAACTTGAGGTTTCAACCTTGGTTGAAACTTTCTCTCTAAAACATATTTTGTGAACTAGACTCTAGTCTCATTTGGAGAGAATTTTTTTAAAATAAGAAGACATTACTTCATTTATTAAGTTTCTTATTGGAGGATTCTAGACAGATATGCTAATTTGCAAAGTCCATAAAAATTGTATACACATTTTGCGGTGTGTTCATCTCAATGTATTCCACCTTTAAACAACTGTGCACCTGCAATCCTATTAAAATACTGAAGTAAAACCCTTTCACCGCTTTGACCATGTCTGCCTCATAACTCTAAAAGCAGCCGAAAGGCAACACGGGGAGGGAGCAGATTCCCAGTTACAGCTGTGAGGGTCCCTGGGCCTGGAGGAGGCTCTTGGGACAGGGTTGGTGCCACAACCCAGGGCTGAGCACAAGCCCTGGCTCCCAGCACCTGCCGTGTCAGAGCCAGGCCAGGGGAGGGGAGGGAGCAAAGGCAGGGCACGGGCAGAGGGAAGCACTTCCTTCTGTAGGATGAGTTGGTGTGTCCTGAAACATCTGTCTCCATGCACATGCATAGGCTTTCCAGGTGCTGTTTTGTAATAAGAGAAGGAGGGTGAAGAAAAGGGCAATACCAGACAGAAATGGGCTATTTCTCTTAATTTCCTTTTTGTGTTTGTGCTGGCATGCTGCTGTGGCAGGAAATGATGGATATCGTAAAGGCGATTTATGATATGATGGGAAAATACACGTATCCAGTGCTCAAGGAAGATGCACCAAGGCAGCATGTAGAAGTGTTTTTCCAGGTACCTGGGTTTTGGTGGGTTTTTCTTAACGCTTGAGCTATGCACTGATAGATTTTCCTGTAAAGCCGAGTCTATACCTCACTACATATTCCAAAATAAACCCTAGCAGCCATTCAGCCTAACACTACAGAACCTGCTGGTTTCCTGGCTCCAAAGGTATCTGACTTGTCTCTTAGCCTGACCCTTTGCATTCGGATGTGCCACATCCAGTAAGTCTGAAACCTCTGCATGTGCTGTTTCTCTCAGCTGCCCTAATGACTGACAGGAATGTGGGTGGGGGTCGGTTAGGCAGTGAATAAATAAACAATGGAATAAGGGCAGAGGTTCTGGTACATGTCAAGGAAGCAGATGAAGATGAGCTCAAAAGTGTTTAAAATCCCAGAGTAAACAAGTCCTTAGCAGCTGGCCAATCCAGCATTGAGTCTGTGGTCTAATCTTGTTAAGTGCTCAGCTTGATTCAGGTTGCATCAACTAAGATATTGTACCGTAACAATAATGTTACCAATGTAAATGAATTTTTTTATTATTTTATTTTGCAGAAAATGGATAAAAACAAAGATGGAGTTGTAACTTTAGATGAGTTTATTGAATCATGTCAGGAGGTAAGGATGAAATTATAACTGCAAGGAAAGAACTATCTCATGTCACATCATTTGCTTCTGTTTGGACAAACTTTATTTGAAACAAGATTCTGCTCAGAATCCTGGGTTTTCTTTGCTCTGTGAAAAAAAAAAAAACCAAACCAAAACAGCTTCAAGACTGAGTTTCTGATGCTCTGTGGAGCCTGTGACTCAATAGTGAGGTAGGGTCAGGCAGAATGTGGGAGATGATGTCTTCATGAGTAGTGCTGGGACCAGTGTTTTTATTTTCCTGAGTGGTCTGCAGTGCCTGATTCTACAGACGAGCAGACAACTGTAGAGAAAGCTCATCTATCCTAGGTTGTTTTGCTTTTCTGATGGGTTTTTTTTTTCTTCATTTTGAGAGTCTGATCCTGTCTCTGTATGCTGCCCCAGATGTCATTATCAGGTACCACATTGCTGGGACTGCCCAGAGTCAAAGGTGTCTCAAATTCATGCAATGACAGCACTGAGTTATAAAACCAGTTGATGTTTTCATGGTCAAATTTTAAAAGCAAATGCTATCATCATAGCAATGATTTTTTCCCCCTGTTTTGTAAGTAAGATCCCTCTTGCAAGTTCCATGTGTGAGATTGGCTGTGATAAATTTTTGTTGGTACTTTCAGCACTAGCACAAAGAAGCATTTGCATTAACATGCAACTGGCCTAATGTCTGTTGTCTTAGACTTCGATTGCGTGAATATTCACTCAGAGGTATCTTAAACACTTGACCGGTAAATAATGGTCTAAACCTCTGCCTTTTGGAATGTTTACATAGGTGCACGGAATTGCATATTGGCCCTTCTGTGTATTTTATGTTCCCTGGAAAATCCTTTCCAGTTCTGCAGCCAGAGGGCTCTTCTGTCCCTGGGCAAGCAAAAGATGCTCACTGTAGAGGGCTGGGCTGGCTTCTGGTTTTGTGTCAAACCTGGCTCTGGCCACATCCAGTCTCATTCGGGGATTTCAGACAGCAAAATCCTTGTTTAGCAGATGCATAATAGATGGCTAATGTTTTTCAGTTACTTCATTCTTGATGCCTCCTGATTGTTTGGCTTATTTTTGACACCATCTTTATTTGATCATTTGTGTTGTGCATTATTCTTCACATTCTTAACTTGCCTGTAGGTGTGTGTTTGACCAGTGGTCTCAGTACTGAAGCAGCTTTACTTTACTTGTAGCTGTTATAATTTTAATTCTCTGCCCTGGTTTGGGTTTGGTTCCTTCTGTTGCCATCCTTGCATTGGGAGCTACACAGACTGATGCACTGTGAGGTGCAGTTTCCCGGCAGGCAGGAGCAAGCCCTGCAACACTAAGATTTTTTTTAAAATCTTTATGAAAAACAAACCAAAGTGCACAACAATGCTCACCTGTGCCATTGCAGCAGCTCTGGCTCATGGGCAGTGAACCCCTGGAGAAGATGACTGGGTTCCCATGCATGGGGATGCCTTGCACACACCAAAGTGAGTGAGCAGTGATAGAGCTGATGCAGCCTCACAATACAATTAAGAAATGCAGTGCAATAGATCTCTTAAGTTGCTCAATGTGGAAAATTGTTTTCATGTTACAGGCAAAGAGCTCTTCTAACTCTTGGAATAACTGAATTCCTGCAGGGGTGGAAATCATCATTATGTTTTTGAATACGAATCTGGTTCTTATCTCGAAGTAAAATTCCATGACTTCAAGAGAAATAATCCAGGATTTCCCTTGTGTCTTTCTGTAACTTTCTCATTTGGCTCCAGGAGCCTCAGAGAGGCTGAGGTTGCAGAGATAGCATGTGTTTTGCATTGAGCTGGAATTTCTGGCAGGAAGTGCTCCCTCAAGGCAGTTTGCTTATCATTTCAAAACCTGCTCTTCCATTTGGACTTGTGGAGCATATTAGCCAAGAGCACATTTGCACACCCAGCATCAGGGACATCTGAGGGTCAGCACAGGCATCTGCACAGTGCCCTGCATGGCACAGCCTGTGCTGGATGGCAGGCTCAGGAGAAGACCCCATTCTTGGTCTGCCTCAAACCAACCCAAGCGCCAAAGTATGAGACAACCGCTGTGCTGAATCAGGGCCTGGGCACTGAATCAGTCCCAGCTCATGGGGGGAAAAGCATTTGCAGAGTGAGGCTGTTGCCTGCAGGAGCAGCTGTAGAGCTCCCTGGTGCCAAGGCAGAGTTATGAATTGCGCTTGTCCATGCTGGTTTCATGGAAATATCTTCTCCTTCCTTTCAGGACGACAATATCATGAGATCCTTACAGCTCTTCGAGAATGTCATGTAACCAGACGAACACTGGAGGAGTCTGAGACTTCCTGTGCAACAAAGATCTCCTCTCTGAGTGAAAGCTTTTTACAATTGAGCCATGTCCAGTGTGTGAGGATTTTGTACGACATCTCCAACCAAATGGCAACTGAATGCAACCGATCCCACCTCTTCTCCCCAGGAGATGCCGGTGGACCTTTGTTTCGTTTTGGAAGCATGTGAATATTTTAATAAATCCTGACAAGAGAGAACTGCTGCTCAAAGTTCAATGAGTAATATAGAGCATTGTTTGCTAGGCACAAGTCCCGCTTTTAATCTAGCAAGCTTAATTCCCTATGATAGCACATGTTGATAGCTATTCAGCCATCTACTGCAAGTGACAGCTCAGTCCATACCTCCGTTCGGCACAATGTTTGATGGATGCCTTGCCATTAATCTGCTTTGACAAAACTCCAATCTGCCAGGGCAGTCTGTGAAAAAATGAACAGTCAATGTACCTGGGACATTAAACAGATAGCCCATGTAGCCAGTATCCCCATTTTTGCAGAGATCCTGCTTATCCTCTCACATGCACTGGTGCCACCACACTGAGTTTGGTGGAGTTCTTCCTGAACACATTATCAGGCGATCTTCATGCCAGGGTGAGACAGAAAGGAGCAAAACATTTTGCACATATTAATATCAAAATGCAGGACAAATCCTGCTCAGCAATGGTAAGTTCCCAAAAGACCAGGCAGGTGTAAAAGGGCTGGCACAGAAAGACAAACACCTGCTCTGGTCCCAGCTGCCTGTTGCAGTCCCAGAGTGACAGAGACACCAGGTGATTCTCCACTGTGCATCTCAGCAGCACCATGGGCATGTGCTCTGCTCCTTTTGCTGTAGTTTGGCACACGCTTCCTAGGTTTGTCACTGGACATTACAGTAAGGTCTTGCTCCCTTTATGGATTTATTTAAGCTTTCTTGTTTTAGTTAGTGAAGAACAGGGCCCAAAGATGCAGCTGTGTTTCAACATGCAGACCTTGGCAGCCACAAAGTGCCCTGCACATTTGAATGGGAGCTATTGAACTGTTATTAGCCTCAGAATCAGATGCCAGGCCCATATTTTTTTCCTACAAGGCAGTAGCATGCTTTGTACAAGCCCTATGTCCTTGCTAATGCCAAGTAGAGTATTGGGTTGGGAGTTTGGTTTTTTCGTTAATAAAACAGAAAAACTCATGTAGTGAATTTACACCAAGGTTGGATGATTTGTCAGCTGGGGAATGTCAGAACCTTCTCTGCAGAGGCCTCTTAGGAAAGTTGGCACACCAGAGTGACATTGCCATCACCAGGTAGACAAGGGCTGAGAAATGAAGGGAAGGAGGGAACAGCCAACTTTTCCAGCTACTCAAAATACAGAGATGGGACAGTCCCTGCCATAGTGCTACATCACTCCATCCAGTAAGCATCTATTTTTATTGTATCACGTACTATATTACCAACAAACTGTTAGCAGTGAAGATATATTTTAAAAATTATGTAAGTGGAAGCTTTTTATAATACAGAATATACAGAATGCCTCAGTTCTCTAGCCCTAATTTTATAAAAATTTCAGCTATTGAAGCATTCCTGGTTATAGAAGTAGGTCTGATCAGTCCTAGTATAATGATATGCCAGTTCCTCAAGATGGAGCATTTTCCCCCTTTTACTGTTCTCCTCCATTCACTTCTATGTAGTCTTAACTTTATTTCTTTAAGTTGTCCCCTTGTCATCAAAAGTGCTATTCAAATGAAATTGCATGTCTGCAGGAATGACACCTTAGTCCGTCTTGTTTACTGCCTTTCATGCAGATACCACTAATGAATTCCCTCCCCACAGTGATCAGAGCACAGCAGTTCCAGTGAGGGGCTGGCATTTGCAGGAGGGATGCCACGCTGTGGGAGTAGCCTTGTCCTCCAGTTGTTGGGTATTGCCATTTAGGCTTTATTTAACAGGCACTTAGTAAAGACATCAGTTATAGCTGAAATAATACACAGTTTACACTCCTCCTGCTTGATTCTTCTTGCAATCACTTCAGCAAATGACGGAATTTAATATAATTACCAGATTTTCCTTCCCACCCAAAGAACATCTATCTGTTATTTTAAGCAGTTCACTTCAGCAGAGCAAGAATTGGTCAGAACAATGGAAAAATATTTGAATCAGGCTAGCACAGTGCCTTTTTCCTCTAATAGTCTTGCTTCAAGGGTGCTTATGAGATGGCACATACAGACAGAAATGTTTGGGATGTGCCCTTTTCAAGAGAAAATGTTATTAGTCACATGTTGCCATAGTCCCTGAAGCAAAATTAATTTCTGGAGTTACTGTGAATGGCCAAATCATTTGGCCTCAGCTAAGTTTCCTGGCCCTGCTGGCAGCAGTTCTGTGGGGGCTGCCTGGGTCACCAGGGCTGTCACTGCTTTCCCTTGAGTGTGGCTCTGGTTCAGCAGCACACAGCTGGTGTCACTGTCAGTGTGTGCTGCAGTGCATTGCTGAAATCGAGGTGCCGGTACTGAGCCTGCACTTCTGCCATCTCCTTTGCTGCTCCGCTCTGCCCGCTGTTCACTGCCAGGAGCAATGAGGGTGCATCAGGCACAGACAGAGATGCTGACAGACACCCTGAGTCTGCCCTTGGAGGACAAGCTTTGGTTTGGATCCCACAGGAGTCAGACCACTCCCACACACCCCCGATGTTCAGCCCTGGGTTGAGTTTTGTGCATCACCTGAAGCCCACAGTAGCTGAGAGAGGAGGACTTGCAAAGTGGCACCCACAGCTGTTTTCCCAAAGCTCAGATTGCAGAATCTGTCTGTGGCAGAGTCTTTGCCATTGCAAAACCAATTATTACTCTCTGTTTGTCCCTGATCCCACTGTTACAGCCAGAGGCTGGGTTGTACCAGTGCATAGAAAGCCTCTGGGTTTTCCATCAGCAGCGTCTGTACATGGCAGGTGTGCTCCAGCTGACAGGTGACAGATATCCAGTGACTGTGAGAGAGCTGCACTCTGCATGGAAACGGCTTTGGGTTTGTTTTTTATGTTTTCCATGAATGTTACTCTGTAAACGTGCCAAGCCTCCCCTCACTCATGAACAGGGCTTGCAATATTTATGACAAATACTACTACAGCTTTCTAAATAAAACACACTATGCTACTCCAATCTCCCACCCTCATCAATCCTCCTGCCAGTAGGCAGAAGGCAGTTCCTGTTACAGTCAGACTCTCTGTCAGTGCTACCAACTGTGCACATTTCCTCCAAGTTGGGAATGTTTAAATAATGTCTGAATCAGGACTCTGACTGTTTCACTAGTTACATACATTAGTCTGCATCTTCATGCCAGCTTTTTCTAAAAAAAGCCTTTCTAACATGCATTTTAGGTAACAATCTGTTGACAAATAAGAATGTGATTAATGATAATGAAAAAGGAAAAAAAAACAAAAAGCAAACAAAAAAAGCAAAAAAACCCACAAAAACAAACAAAAACCCAAAAACAAATAAACAAAAAAAGTACTGTGCCTGTTCTGTGGCTGTTTGTTTTCCTGTTCCTCTGAATGCAATGCAATATTGTGAGTAACCATGAGCCAAGCTAAAAGCTTGAGACACAAATACCCTGAGGTTCA
Organism: Pardalotus punctatus; assembly: GCA_013400915.1. NCBI lineage: Eukaryota > Metazoa > Chordata > Aves > Passeriformes > Pardalotidae > Pardalotus > Pardalotus punctatus. The sequence continues at coordinate 55,027 of VZTX01023010.1, forward strand.
GGCATCATGGGCAGGACTTCAGCATTTCCTGACTGCAATATGTGTTAAGAACAAATACCCTTGTGTCTATGGGTCACCTCTGATGAGACGGTAGCAGCAGTGTATCAAACTTTTCTTCTTCTTCATGGAAGTGCCATGAAAGACCTAAGGAAATGTGCAAATAATATAAATTGTGATAACTAAAGCCATGTTAATGGAGCAGCCATGTATAACTTCACTGTTACAAATGCAATTCTCTGATGGCAATTTGCATTCAACTTTGTTGAATGATTTTAAAAATGTTGGTTTTAATAATAAAAAGAAAATACTTGTAGGAGCGTGTCCTTTCTTAAACCCAGTATGTATTGTTTCTTAAGGGACACTGTCAGGTTAAACATTTGCAATGAGTCCCATTTTAAAAATGGGACTCAAACATGTATCCATGTGCATGGGGACTGTGAAACTGAACTGTACTGTGAGCTAACGCTTACACGCCAATAATTTATTTGCATCACTGATTCAGAGATGCTCTTATATTTGGTGTGGTGACATACACTGAACTGATAGTCTGGCCCCTGCATCAAGCTCACAAATGTTCTTCTACCTGCATCACTGGTAGTAACTTGGGGTAGTAAAAACTGAAAACTTACAGGCATGTCTTTTCCCTTCAGCACTTTTGCTTAAGTATAAGTAGGAAAACAGGCAACCAAGTTGAAAAAAAATACAAACATTATTTTATGTTAGAGATAAGAAAAATAACCCAAAACCTCACAGTGTCCCTTTAGCTTTGGTTTATTGTAAACATCCATTCTGACACGTGGAGAAATGCAGAAGCAATTTTGCGAGACTATATATATGTGTGTACATATATATATGTTTGCTAAATTCCATTTTGTAGGGTATAATCTGTCTACCAGTTCATCCCAGGAAAAAGAACATTAATCCATGCAGAAATGTGAAAATAAAGGTGTCTGTGTGAAACGTGGTCTTGGTCTCACTGCAGTGCCTGCCCAGTGCCCGCTCCCTCAGCTCTGCAGACCCCAGGCAGCACTGCTGCCAGCGAGGCACCTCCAAGAGACAGCAGGGCCCTCTGGAGAATGCCAGACTGGAATTCTTGCTTCCCCTGCAAGAAGAAGGTGTGGAAACTACCTGTTCAACACCCCTCACCCCTGGGATGTGTCCCAGCTGCTGCCAGGCAAAGCAGGCTTGGGCTCAAAGCATGTGCGTAGGCTTTTTGTTCACTTTTTGGCTGAGGTTTGTTGGGGTGGCTGGTGAAACCTCAGTTACTGCTGTGAGATACTGGACACCTCTGGTTTTATTCTGAGCCCATCACCATTGCAGTCTGAGCATCTTGTCTTGCTGCTTCAGGGGTCCAGGGCATTGCACCTGATGGATTGACGGGCAGTGGGGAGGGAGCAGGTCTGCACTGGCCAAAGGGGCTGTCCCTCAAACTGGAGCATAGAGGGGCAACCTGAGGCATGTGCCACAACTCAGCATATGAAAAAGGTTACTTTGGAATCCAATAATAGCCTTTTCTTACTGAGAGATTAATTCTATAACCTTTGCTTATCCATGCAGGTCCAACAAACTGGAAAGGGAGGAGGCCTAGACACGTTGGTGCAGGAAGCCCTTTTGTCACATCATATCTGCACGGTGTGGGATCAGGCATGGGAGCTGCAGGAGTAGAAATTCTATGTGATGGAGAGGTGGTGATGGACCTAATCTTACTGCTTGGCCAGGAGAGGCTGGTTCTCTGTGAACAGGACACCTGTCCCCATCACCCTCCACGAGGTGGGAAATAATGAACTGAAAATCTCCAGAGCCTCAATGGATGTGGTTATTTCCAGCCTGTTCTGTTTAAACTTTCCTTTTTGTCTTGCAAAGGAAAAGTCTGTCTTTCTCCATCTGTTCTTGTAGAGACTGGGAATTGCTGTGGGGCTCTGTCTGGAAGCCCCCACAGCAGGAAGGTGCCTCCTGAGCGCAGGGTGAGTTGTCACATTGCCTGTGACATTCTCCTGGGGACTCGCCTGCTGTCCTGTCCCTGTGCACAGCATCCTGTGGAGGAGCCTGGGGGGCACCAGGGTGATCCATACTCCTTGTTCAGTACAGGGGCTTCTGCAAGGGGTGGGCAGTGCTCCTGGTAGTGGGGAGAGGGGGATGTTTCCCTTAAGAACCTGGGACACTTCCAAAGTTACTTGTTGGGATTTGCATCCACAGCCAACAGCCATGAAATGGAGAAGGGGAACAGCACCAGTGAGAGTTGCCCTCAGGACTCTGCTCTGGTCTGCAGTCTGGCTGCAGAAGATGGGCCCGGATAGTCCCTAACCTCATCCAGATAACAAAACGTGAGAACGAGCTTGAACACTCCTCGAAAGCAGCGACCTCCCTTCCCTGCACCGCAGGTTTTCTCGTGACAGTCTCCAAACCGAGCCCCAGCTCAGGCCCCTCTGCCTGCAACTGATGGGGCACGCAAGGAATAAAGCCCCGTTGCCACTGCCCCAGTGTTTTAGAGTCTGTATTTGATCTTTCCATTTGCAGAGAGAGCCAAGGAGTGCATACATTGATGTCAAGAAGGATGGAGGGGAAGGGCACACTGCTAGTAATGTGCAGTCATCTCGTTGTTAAAACATCTGAGAAAAGTTAAGGCTGATCCAGGATTTTCCAGAATAATAATAATAAGTTATTGGAAATTGTTGATCTAAAAAAAAAAAAAAGAATCCAAGACTGACTTTACAATCCCAGCGTTAAATTGAATTTGTTGACATTTTCACAGAAACTTATCCAACCTTTGTGTTCTAATTATCTTATTTATTTACTTATAAATTGATATAAATTGAAAATATTTAACAGCATAAATATACATGAAGATAAATTTCAGCACCATTTTTCTGTCTGAATAAATATTCTGAATTTTAGAGAACTCAGAACATGTAGAAGTACCAGAGCCTTGTTTCCTTTGCACAGCACAAGCTGTTACAGAAAAGCATTTGTCACCAACCAGTTATAAGTAAGAAAAATAATACTCATTGTGGTGGGTGAGCATTGTACTTGTGCTTGTTGTGTCTGTGCTGTAACTGAGTAAAATTTCTGAGAAAAACCCACGTGTGTATGAAAAACTGAGTTGCAAAAATACTTTTAAATCGTTCTCAATTTTTGTTTCAGAGTTTCAAAAATTTATCTCACTTTATTTGCCTTATATTTGTTTTATTTTGCACTAAGCTGTGATATTGTTATGTTTAAATCTTGAAAGACATCTGCTACAACAAGTTATTGAATTGCCTTTGGTTCCTTTGGTATTCAAATGAAGGAGCTGCACAAAAAAACAAGAGATTCTTTGAAATACTTTGAAAAGGAAGGCAAGAGACTTCTGTCTCAGCAATACTTTGTAGTGATTTCACCAATGAAATAAATTAATAGAATAGTAAAACTTTTAGTTTATGTTGAATTCTAGCAGTGAATATTTCGTGCATGTCATAAATAAAAAACAGGAATATATGATATAAATTTCAGCAGCTTCGAAGTCCCAAACCAGAATTTCAGTACTTAAAAATTCCCTTTTCTGAAACCACATTTAATCTCCATTTGGAACAGGAATCACATTTGAGCCTGCAAAGAGGATAATCCAGGGCTTGAGCAGCCCTGCTCAGCAGGGCACTGCAGAAATGGATGTGACATTGCAGAGACCTGCAGGTAATTTTAGATACAACTTTTACTAAGTCATATTCAAAGACATCCTGTTCTTTTACTGTAGCTTTACTCTGGATTTGGTATGGATTTACAGTACCTGGGGGAGCTCTGCTGACATTGTGGGAGCACCTGGCCAACTCCTGTGCGTCTCCAGAGCACCCAGCAAGGCCTGGAAGAGCTGCCTGTTCCCGGTGCAGCTGAGCCATAGACTGGGGAGGAAATGTTGATAGCTGGGAGCTAAGCTAGTCTTTCACAGACTGGGTGAGTCCCTGTGCATTTGCTGTGCCTTTCCTCCAAGGACGAGTCCATGGAGTAGGAACATGCCTTGCTGTAGGGGTTTGGAGAAAGTTAACAGCAGTGAGCTGGAGCTGCCTTGGGGGAAAAGCCAGAGGTGTCTCATGGCACTGACATGGTCTGGAAGGGATAGACAAAACCCTGCCTGGGTCTATGTTAGTAGAGAGGACAGAAAAATGTGACAAAGCTGGTCAAACCTGTTCCCTGTGCTGAGTTTTTTTAGCACTTGGCAAAGAAGGGTGAATAGTAGTGTTTGGCTGGTCTTCTAAGGTTGTGCTTTCCAAGTATTTTCTGTCCTGCTCTGGGGGCACCTGGGCCCTGGTTCCGCAGGCTCTTCCTTGTTCCCAACGAGAGGCAGCCCTGCAGCTCGCAAGCCCTCAGCTTCCCCACACCACACATTCAGAGCTGTGAATTAAGCCAGGGGACAGCTGGCACTCACATCCTGGGGTTCTGGCACGGGAAGAAGCACATTGTCTGAGGTGTCCATGGGCAACAGGAAGTACCCATTCCATGGCTCGAGGCGCCTCTGAGTGTTCCCTACTCCCTGCACTGAGCTGGGGCAAAATAGCCAGTATCGCCATCATGCATGTAACATACAGATATACGTGGATGTGTATGGATGTATATGGATGTATGGAACACAAGGATAACGTAACAGATTCTGCAGATTCTGAAGGCACTGACTACACAGGCTGTTACAGGACATTTGGCGATCAAAGAGTTTGGAGTACTAGGGCAGGAGTCTCCAGTGAAAATGGTTTGCTGCTGTAGAGCAGGTGCTGCCTGTGCCCTGGCCAGTCCCTGCCTGGAAAATGGAAAACAAAAGGCTGTGGCTTTGCTCAGCCCTGCTCAAAACTTAATCAAATGCAACTAGAAAAAATGTGGTGGTAAGTCCCATCGCTTTAATCTTTATTAGACTTACATTCTCCCTTGCAAATGTGACATGGCATCAGGTATGTGTCTCAAGATTGTGCTTTTTGGGACATCAGAGGAATGCAGTGTTCCCGAAGTAGCCCTCAATTTCCCCAAAGCACATTTAGTAGATGAGCCTTGCAGAGAGCCACTTGGCCCCAGCCAGGGTGGCACGTGAGCCATGAGGACCCTGCTGGGGGCACTGCTGTCACTTGTCATTCCACCGTGTGATGCAGCCCAGCAGCTCTGAATGCAAGTACAGGTCACCAGGGTTGCCACGCTGGAACAAAACCTGCCCAGTAATTTTGGGCGGGGGTGCAGCCTCTCCCATCAGCCATTGTTATGTGAGTGGTGACTGCTTGCATGCGGCACAGAAGCAAACTCCAAATAACTGCATGAGTTATTCCTTCCCTCTGACAACAAGGCCAAAATTGCACATCGGTTTTATTCCTTCCCCCGCCAATCTCCCAGTTCACTGGCAGGCAGAGATATGGCCCTGGCATAAGCAAATTCCCTGTGATAGTTGTACCAAGGCTCTGCCAGGTCACCTGGGTACTGGTGGTCCCCATGGTGGGGACATGCTGGTCAGTACTTTTCCAGATTCCACATAATTTCTTCAGGGGTGTGTGATGATCTGACATGACTGCAGATGTAGCAATAAATAGGCTACAGGGCCTTTAAGGACACCAGACATTTTCTCTCTGTCAAATAGTTATCAGTCTCATGCCCAAGGGCACGTTCTCCATCAGCTCACAAGTGTTTCAATGATTTTTGATTATTTTATTTATGTCAGGTCTGGAGGTGCTTTATACTGTAACAAAGATAAACAAAATAATCATGAGTGAAAATGTCAGATTTTGTCCTCCATTTTTATGAATTCCCTTTGGGTTTGGTGTGTGCATTCCCAGGCAGACAGGTCTATGTCTCTGCCACAGATCAAGATCAAGATCAAGATCAAAATCAAGATCAAGATCAAGATCAAGGATGACCCTGAGAAAGAGTGGCCTGAACCCTGTTCTATCCAGATGCCCAGCATCAATCTGGCTCCAGCCCTGTGGGAGGCTGACTCCAGCTCCTCACAACCAGAGGGCAGGGATTCTGCAGGTAGCACCTACTGAACTGTGGAAATTATGTTAAGACCTTTTCTACCCTTTGAAATGCAAACCTGAAGGTAAGTCTGCAGTTATTTGGTTTTATCCCTTTAAAATATTTTCCATCTATTAGGAAATTTCTGTCCTATAAAATTCTCTCATTTTCCTTATTTCCACAGTGTTCAAAACAATCTACTGCAAAGGTAAACATTTCAGTGAATGCTTCAGTAAAATGAAAGGTGTGTTTTTCGATACCATTCAAACCTAGCTTTGAAGACCTCTGAGTTCATGCCCTCAAAAGAAAGTGCAGAAGTGGTTTTGTTCAGGCTGTTTACACCCCATCAGAACTCAGAGCTGAGTTAATGTTTCACCTCAGGCTGCAGTAAATTAGATAAAACAGTATTTCCTCATTCCCAGAGTTACCCTTTCACTTTGTCTGCATTGCTCTGTTTGCTGATACAGGAAAAAACATTGCTTAATCCCTTTTAACAACGCTTGAGACTATTTTAAAACACAAAATACGTTTCTGTACTGCACTGCCTTTTGCTGATGCATTTTTAAGACTCCCGAGCCTCAACACATGCTAAGCAATGAGAGCTGTCTTCCTGCTTGCAAACCTACCACCACTGTTTGGTGAGTTTAGAAAGATAAACTCATATGAACCTCGGCGATTTTTCCACCTCATTTTGTTTCACCCAAAAGTGGGCAAGACTTGCTGCTTGGACATTAATTTTGGAAATTCTGAATTGTTCTTTGAGGAAGCTTTCCAAAGAGGTCATTCCCCGTGGAGTTAGAACACACACACACACCTGGCAGCTGACAGACCAGTAGCTGAGGGACTGCCAAGGAGCAGCTCCCGAGCCTGTGGTGCTGGAACTCCTGGGGAAGCAGCCGTGGGACCGGTGTTCACCTGCAACAGAGGACAAGAGCTCCAGGTGAGACATTTATCTGCTCTCTTTCACCCATCTGCTGGGAGTGCACATATCCCACGTGAATAACATGAAGCCAAGGTCTTCCACTGACCAGAACTCCAGCAAGAATTATTACTCTCTAATAGTGAAAATAATATTAGAAAATGTTGTCCTGAAATCCACACCTAGGTACCTCAGCAGCAAAACTCTGCGATGTGTCTGTGTCAGCTCTCTGTTCAGGACAAAATGAGAACCTAAAAGATTTGGAGTTGGGTACATTGCTGCAGTGCTGGGAGAGATGCTGAGGGGTGTAGAGGTCCCTGCTCTATCCTCACCTCCCGAGGCACTGAGGCTGTTCCAGTTCCATACTGCTGTGCCACTGGGATGGATCCCACTGCTCAGTGCCATCTCATTCGCAGAGAAGCATAAAGCAGTCATGGATTAATTTAAAGTGTTTTGGGATATCTTTCCTTAAAAATGTTCCTCACCCTCCCTTTGACAGAACAATATAACAATATAGGCCTAGGTCCTTTGGGGGCAAAGTTAAACTAAAACAAAATCTTTCAATTAAGCTTCTTAGATATTTATGGTGTTCAGAACAGTTCCAAATACCAGACACTACCAACAGAGATAACTTTCTGTCTCTTGAACATGCAAACTAGAAACTAGTACTTACTGCAGCTCATTTAATGAGTACATCTTGATCTGATCTGCTGTCTCAGAGTGTATTTCATCCTATTAACATAAAAACATGCAATTATTTCCAATAGATTGTAATCTGGTGTAGTTAAAATATCTGCCCAGTTTTTGACAACTGAAGTCACTTGTATGGATAAAGTATTTATTTAACAAGTTAGGGAGAAAAAAGGAATGACATCATATCAGGTAAAAGCTTTGGCCAAAGATTAAACAACTGTGCATTAATCTGAGATAGTAACAAAACGTTGCATACTTAAAACTGAGTGTCCAATTAATTGTCAGTTCCCAGACTCATCCCTGTATCTGACAAGAGGTTACATCAACCTTTTTTTACATTTAAAGTGTCTTCTTTATCTTTAAACTGAAGTTAAAAAGCATGAACACTGGGTGCTGATGTGGACATGGATAAAATGTTTTCAGGTTGTAATAGGCAATGGCATAATGGAAATAATTAAATGGGGTTACAGACTGGAAAAAAACATGCCCAATCCAGTCCAGAACTTTTGCTCTTACTTGAAATGTTGTTTTGGTTCTGGTATGAGCATCACTGGCGCATTGGCCCTGTTCGGAGCACAGCAGGGCTGGTGACAGAGCATTTGCTGTGAGCACTGCTTTTTCTCAAAAGAGCAGCTGGAACTTGCAGGGCATTTCACAGCAGGAGCTGCCTTACTGTGAGTAGTGGCCAGTGTTTGGTGTTGGGTGTTGCAGAGTGCTGGGCACCCAGGGGCTCTGAGTGGGCTCGGGGCTGCCCAGGATTGCTCCTGCAGACACAGCAGCTGAGGGGACTCACAGCTCAGCTCCCTGTGCTGGGGCAGCCCGGCCCATCGCTGCCCTTCCACGAACAGTGAGGATGGCATTTGAGACACAGGGACAACAAGGTTGTGTGCTCGGTTTCTAACTCAGCAATTAAATACACTTTAAATTGTGGGGAGAAAAAATTGCAGTGTTGGATCTACCATGTAAGTAACAGGACAAAATACAGCCCCACTAATGCCATCTCCCAGAGCTGTGGGGTTCGAGCAGTGGTAGGTACCTGCTGCATCAAAGTCCCTTTCTGAGTGCAGGAGGAAAGAGCAGAGAGGATGTGGGGATGGGGCTGGGCACTGAGGGTGTGTTGGTGTGTCATGTTCTGTGGGAGGGGGAGGGGAAGGGGAAGGGGAAGGGGAAGGGTCACTACCTGGATTTATGTGTTCCTTGTCAAAGGCCTCAGCCAATGGTGATGACTGAGCAGCACTGCTACCTGGGACCAGGGCCATGGGTGGGAAAGCACTGATTAAAAGTGGTTCCTGTGCAGTCAGAGTCTGGTTTGAGGTTTGTGTTTGCTTTATCATTTCACCCAAAAAAAGCACACTGGTAACAACTGAGTGGTTTATTTTCTCTGTTGCTGTAGAGACCGTTGTCAAGTCTCAGAGTTTGCTGTAAATAAGTCTACAGTATAAAACAGCATTTCTTCTCCCAGAATGTCAGTTTTCTGCCTCCTCTTTCTAGCCTGTCTTTCAGGCATTTATTTTGGAAAATTTAGAAAGATAAGTTATGCAGTGGTCTGGCTTGGCATTCACCTTAAAGGCTGAAGTGGAGCAGTACTGCTGCTGTGATGGCATTTGGCTCCAGGTCCCTGCTGTAGCTGAGCCCCTACCTTGCCCTGCCTACACTCCTTTCTGCAGGTAGTCTTTGGCAAGAGCCCCACCCTTACCTCACCTTGTAGCACGAGTGGGTGTTGCTGCTGTTTGAAGCTGCCAGGAGCCCAATGCACAGCTACAGAAAATAAATGTGCTAGGAACGGATTGATTTATCTGCATTTTCTAGCCCAGCAATTAATTCTGCTTTTGGGAGGCAGAACCGAAGCAGCAAGCAGGCTGTAAAGCCAGATCAGGGCTGATAATGTGTTCCTCCGTCTGCGGCCTGTGCTAGCACGCAGGCCAGCCTATTAAGGAATCATCATCTCCCACAGGATCTGGCGGCCCCGGCGAGGATCGGCAGCAGCTGCACCGCGGCACAGCCGAGCCCGGCGGCGCCTGGAGACAGAGCGGGGACCCAGAGGTGCCGGGACTCGAGGGGGGGCAGCCGGGGCTCCCACGGGGTGGTCACCTGCTGCTGTCCTCCCACAAACCTGCCTTTTGCAAATTGCTTTGACACTGATTGTTACCGCACAGGTTCATCGTCCCATTACCTGAAGAGCTCCTTGGCCCTAAACGTGCCACAGCCCTGTGCTGGTGGCTGGAGGTGTCTGTGTGGGCTGTCCGGGGGTGCGTGCCAGCCACTGAGCAGTGGGGCCAGCTTGGGGCTGGTGGCTGCATGTGACTGTAAATGTGAGGCCCGTGGGGAAACTGAGGCAGCTGGGAGGGTTCTGAGCCGGGGTTTGGGAAATGGTGCCCCACAGGCGCTGGTGGGTGCCCAAGGTCCCCATGGTAGCTCAGGCACCACAGTGGGTTCTCAGTCCTGGGGATGCAGGGGCCGGTAAGGAGGGAAGAGAGAGCGCTGCTCTTGCCATTGCTTGTCTCTCCCCTACTCCCAAGCAGGCTGCACCCCCTCTCCCTGTCCACACTCTCCTTTTGTCTCAATTTCTCACTCTTGACACCTGTATTAAATTTATCCCAGCCCTCAGGGAGCTCAGAAAGGAATTTAGATGCTGTAGGTAAAAGCTGCAGCATACAAGCAGCATTCCTGCTGGGAGGGTTTTTGTCACAACAGCTCACTGATACGTCACTCGGGAATGCAACAGGTACATGTGCAAACTCAGTGCAGCAAAAAGAAGATATGGAGGAGGAGGCTTGCTGTCAAGGCCAGCTCCTTGAGCCACTTGTAAAGTTTGTTGTGTTTAAGGGTCTCTGTATGTATCTTTTGATGGAATTTTCCTCTGTCTAGGGCAAAAGGAGTAAACTGAATCTATGGTCTCTTCTACAAATCTTTCTGCTTCAGTCAAGTGGAATCAGTGTGGCTCTTTTTAAATCCTGAATTGTGTCCTTTATGTGTATCTTGCAGTTCAGGGCTGAACTGTTTGTATGAGCAAACTGAAAAATAAAAACCAGAAACATTGCATCCACTTTTGAGGCATGCTCTGGTGCTCTTAATCCAGGGCCCAGAAAGTCAAATGAGCTCTTAACCAGCCAACAGGCATGCTCTGGTTATCAAAAATCAAAATTGCCTTAAAGCAATACTTGAACATGAAGAAAAGACAGAGACTTTGTTTTCCCCATGGTATTCCTGTTGGTTATTATCTGGAGAAGGCATCTGTTTGCCTTCCCTGTTTTAGGATAACCTGCCTCTTTATGGTGTATTTTGAGCTAAGGCACATCCTTTGGGGAAATACTGTTGTGCTTCTCTCTGGCTGCAGCACAGGTCTCTTCTTGCTGCATGGACACAGCTCTGCACATCCCACAGGCAGGCAGTGATGTCTGGCAGGTCCTACCAGGTGGCCTTGGGGTGGCCCCTGCAAATCTCCTGACACTGCAGACTGCTGTCCTGGGAGGTTCAATGTGCTCAACTGAGACAGTCCCTTTCTGGTACCAGAACAGGCCCTGTCGTGGTTTGACCCTGGCCAAATGCCAAGCACCTACAACGTCTGCTCCCTCTGCTCTCTCCTGCTGCACCTGTGCAGAGGAGAGGGAAAAAACCTGTTAAACACACACTGGGCTCATGCATTGAGATAGGAACCGGTGGGAGAATTCACTGAGAAAAAAAGAAAAAACAGGCTGAAAACATAAAAGTTGCAAAGTGATTTATTAACCTAACAGAGTTGGAGGATAAATGAGAGGTAAAAATAAGCTCTTAAGACACCATTTCTTCACTCACCCCCCTTCCCTCTTAAGACGCCGTTTCTCAGCTCACCCCCCTCCCTCTTTCACACAACCCACAGCTCTGGGGTGGGAGCAGGGTATGGGGGTTTCCCTTTGGTCAGGGTCAGTCCAACAGGGAGAAGAGTCCTCTCCTCAGCCATGGGGTCCCTCCCACGAGAGACAGTCCTCTGGGAACTTCTTTGGTGTGGGTCCAATCTCACGAGCAGCAGCCCAGCCGAAATCTGCTGCAAACACGAGTGCTTGTCCATGGGGTGCAGACTCCCGAGCCGAGACCAGGTTTTTTCCCATCCCGGGGCCAAGGCCTTTCTCTCTCGTCCACAGCCTTTGCAACTCTCAGTCTCTGCTGGGACTGCCACTGGATCACAGCTTCCTCCAGGCATCCACCTGTTCCTCTGGCATGGGCACCTCCCCATGGGCTGTGGGTGGATCTCTGCACCCCCCCTGGACTCCATGGGCTGCAGGGGGACCACCTGCTCCCCCCATGGTCTTCACCATGGCCAGCAGAGGGTTTTCAGCTCCAGCCTGGAGCACCTCCTCCTCCACCTTCTCCACTGACCTTGGTGTCTCCATGTTGTTTTCCCTCACATATTTTTACCTCCTCCTCCTCTGGCTAAAAAGGAGGGCATGCTCACATTGTTTTGATTTCTTCTTACATATGTTTTCACAGAGGCATAACCACCATCTCTAATTGGCCCAGGTTTGGCCAGCAGCATGTCCATCATCTTCAGAGCCGTCAGAGAGTGGCTCTGCTGGACATGGTAAAAATTTTCAGAACCTTCACACAGGACACACAGGAGCCATCTTTGTGGCCCTCCCTACCCACTAACAAAAACTGGGCCAAGAAAAACCAACACAATGTCCGTGTCTGTAATGTCTCCAAAAATCTGTGGCCAAAAATATAAATCATGAGACCATGCATAACCCAGCCATGTTAATGCTGTGCTGTTCTCTGGATTCAGTCTGCCGGCTCAGAAATTCATAAAAGGCTGTAAAGCTCTAATGCTCTCCTTGGGACATGCAGTGCCTTTGGTGTGACACGGAGCTCTCATTTAACATGATGAGGTGGCTTTCCCTTGGGTACAGAAAGGGCAGATGCAGAGGGGTGTGGGGTGATGAATGGGCTGTGCCTGCTTTCTGTTGTGCTGAATGACAAACACCTGCAGAGGCTGAAGCTTTAGGGGTGCACGTGGGGTAAGCAGGGTAAGGCGCGTGCAAGGAGGAGATGGGGGTTCCTGGCTGAAAGGCTCCTGCTGAAGGAACCAGCACCAGGGCAGGCAGGGTGTGTATGTGCTGTCTGGACTGGAACCTAAGTGACCTGAGGCAGCTGGGAGAGCAGCGGCACTGGTCGGGCCTGGCATCTCTTCTCAGCATTACAGGCATTTTACAGAAACAGTTACACCAGGTGTTACCTGCCCCTGAGTGGGTAATGGTCAGTGAGTGGTCAGAGCATCTGACCAGGTGTGGAAGATGATGCTGCTGCTGCATCCTGTCTCCTGGGAGCAGCTCTCAGCACAGGAACAGAGTTGCAGTTCTGTCCGTGAGCTTTATGCTCCAGGGCAGCAGCTGCTGGGGGGCACTTCTGGCTCTGCTTCCACTGCCTGGAGTCCAGATGCCTTTCCCAATGCCAGCAGCAAGTAAAAGATCTCCTTTTTGCCAAAATTCGACCTCAGGGCAGGGCAGAATTGCTCCCTCCAGCTTCAGGAGCCGGATGAAATTTCTCAGAGCTGGCAGCCTGTGCCCACCTCCTGCCAGCATGGATGGGAGCAAGGCAGCAGCACAGCACTGCTGGCCAGTGCCACCAGGCTGCTCCTCGTGTCCTATAGGCACTCTGTGCTGCAGGCACAGGGTGCCGATGGCACTGGGCACTCCTGAGGCAGAGCTGTCCTGGTCCTGAGCTGCCTTTGGAGTTTGGAGCAGAGACTTGCATCTTTGCAGAACTGAAACTCTGCAGCCCAGAGGAAGAAAATGTAACAATTTTCCAGATACTTCCCCCTCCCTTCCAAAATGGATGCCTTGAGTTTAAAACAAAGCAGTCCATTTAAAATAAAAGACTAATGGATATGGTAGCCCTTGCTCTTTTGCAAGTTTAAACACCTCATCCTTCCTCAAAGAACAGCTCTAAATCATTTTATTTGCAAGCCCTAAGCAGGAATTTGTATTCATGGTAAGACACTTATTGAGTTAATTTATTTAAGGCTGGGGCATAATTTCTAATAGTGGAGGAGTCCCTAGGCCCAGTGCAATTGTCTCCCTGATAGGGCATTAATATTTTAAGAGATTATAATACTCTGTCAATTGATCTTTTAGGAAGTAGATTGCGGTTATTGAAGGTCACTTGTGTGAAGGATTAGCTTAAATAAAACTGGGCTTTGGCAGATCAGTGTCTGCCCCTGGGCCAAGTCCCATATCCCGGCAGGGAGGGGGCCCAGGGTCTGGGGCAATGGATCTGAATGAAATGTGGAGGGAAAATAAGGCCGTGCACATCTGGAGGGTGCTGCTGCTGCTCTGCAGTGTCAGGCTCAGACAGCAGCAGGGAGAACACTGCAGTGCCTTCATGTGGCTGCCAGTGCTGCTGCCAGGGTTTCTTAGGGAGATGTGAGACTGGATATGATCTGAGTGAGGAAGTGTTGATATGTGTCCTGCAGGAGGCTTGTTCATCTTGACAGATAGTCTGTTACTGATGACAAGAGACAGCTTGACCTCTCATTAACTTAATTTCTCTGTTCTTAGAAGTGGGGAACATTTATGCTATTTCTTGAGTGATTTAAAAGGAGGACAATTCCAAACTTTAAAAATTGTTACTTGTTTTACTACTGTATTAAATTCCACATTGCACTAAGGAACATGGTGCTGAATGGCCTTTAAAAACAAGGTAATGTGGAAAGCAATCCAGATGAAATAGCTTTGGTGAAGTCTGTCTCAGGAAAGGGATGACAGGACCACTGAGACCCGGGCAGAGATGGCCGGGGCATATTCAGACCCTCCAAGCCCTGGCTGAGAGTACCAAACTGTGCCAGGGCCATGGCAAGGGATGGGGGACAGTGTGAGCAAGTGCTGCAAAGCTGCTGCCAAAGTGTTGGCAAGATCTGACAAACCTGAAAGGATACCGAGGTGCCTCCGGAGCCTGTCACCTTCACCTGGTGTTTCAGCTTTTAAATTTTCTTATATCCCTCAGAGGCCCCAAGCTGGTGGGAAAATGTTGACTGCAGGAACCTGAGTGATGCTGAGGCCATCTGAAGGTGGCTGTGTCGGGCCACAGCTCTGCCCCTGGGCCACAAGCACCCAGTCGTGTGCTACATGGAGCAAGCCAGAGACAAACATGTGTGGCTCTTGGATGAAAATCCAGTGTTGTAGTGGCAACTGCTGTGAGCAAGTCAGTCACAGCTTTTCAGTGCTGAGTCTGCTTCTGACTATTGTCCAGAAGTGACTCTTGGTGTGATGAACTCTTTGCAGCTCTAAAGTCACTTGGGTAATGAGCACACAGGGACTGGGCTGCCAGTCACTGCAGCCATGCCGAAGGGCTGGACAGCATTACTGGTGTTATAAAGAAAGGTGAATTGTTCACACTGAGCTGCAGTGGCCTTTTGTGGCTGTGTTAATTTGCTTAGAGGATAAGGTTTTATTTACTCCTACATAAATTATACCTCTTACTGCAATAGGTAAAAGCATTTATCAACTGAAAATTAAATCCTGGACCATCAAATGCTGGCACTTTGTGTTTGTAATGTGCATTGCTTATTGCAGATATTGAGTATTTATTGAGGAAAACTGAACTTCGGTGTGGAAGGACATGCAGCTGCAGTGCAGCTTTGACTGTGCTGCCTGCAAGAGCAAAATGAATGTCTTGGGTAAAAGTGGGCTGTTAAGGTGCTCAAGACAGTACGTGGCTGGTTTTCCCCCAAAACTTCCTGCAGTGGGGAGTGTTTCACTGCCCTGCAGAAACTCAGACTAATAGATGTGTCAGATGAATGATTATGTCTGAACTGTGCTCCTCAAGGCCCCATCTCCTATTTTTTCTTTATGTGCTCATCTGTCAGTGTGTTGCCAAACCTTCAATTAATGCGTCACTGGCAGCTCTTTTCACCCTCACTCCCCCCCTTCAGCCCTACCGGGTCTTTTCCCATCCTGGGCAGGTGCTGCCAACACAGGTGCTCAGCCAGAGTGGAGACAAAATAAAGTGATCCTGTCCATCGCTCCTTTCCTTCTGGGAGAGGCCAGCAAGTCCCTGCTGCTTTTCCTGCTGCAGGGGTGGGCCAGGGCACGTAGCCACTGCTCAACTGCATGGAGTGCTGAACAGCCCCAGCTGTGCCTGCCAGCACAGGGCTCCAAGGGAAACCAGTTCCCTTTGTCATGGCCATCAAAGATGACCAAGGAAAGTAATCCCAAATTACCCCGTGCAGCTGCACAGCTTATTTTATATTTACCTGTTACCGGGAGGCTTGGAAGAAAAATTTCCAGGTCTTCACTGAGGATTTTGTGGCAATTTGTTTGCTGTAGTCTCTTGGTCTATTGACTAGGCCCTTGGTCTGATATGACGTGCCAATAATCAGATGTCTGATGTATTTTCTCTATGTGTTCCTTTATCTTTTGCTCCTCTATTCCTTTCACTCAGATGACACACTCTCATCCACTCTTTACAGATTCCACTCACATGAGAATCTTTCTGTAATAATACCTTTTATTCTGCATTTCCTCCTCTAGCACACTGAGCAGAGTACTCAGTAAAGATCCTCAGTAAACCACCTCTGCTTTATGTGTAGTCATTACCCTCTTCTTTCCCCAGATCATTCAGAGGTACTCGGGGTACACCACTTCATGTCCTGTGAGTGAGTTAATCCTGTGCATGCTCATCTCACCTGATAGGAAAAAGTGTAATTATGTCCAAATACTTGGACATACACAATGGATGAGCCTCAGGGAGCAGGACTGCTGGGGTGGGTGGGACTGTATATAAAGAGTCACAGTCACAGGTTTGGCAAGGAGACAGCAGTAAAATCATACAGAGCAGCACGGCTGGGCTGTACCTGTCTGCATCTCGGAGAGCCTGTGTCCCCAGGCCGGGATCCCTGCCTGCGCTGAGGGACAGGTCTGCCAGCATGACTGGGTTCAGGCAGCTGTAAGCTCCTGCATCCGCAGCATCGGGAGAGGAACAATTGCAGGCAAGTTTAGATTAGAGCAAGACTTAAGGTATGTAGTGCAGGAGAAAAAGAGCTGCCTGGAGCATGCCAGATTCTGTATAAAATATTAATTATTGATAAATTTTATGTACATTGTCTTTGCTCAAACAGAGTAATGAATTGACTGAACAGAAATCAAACTTTACATTTTGGAGAAAGAATTTATTTCATGTAAGTAATCTCAGAAATCTTCATTTTGATGTTTAAGACTCTCTGTGTGTATTTAAGGAGCTCAGGCCTGGGTACCATGTTGGATGAGCAGATGTGAGCAGAAGCAGCCACTTCCCAGGAACAGCTTGAAGGATGAGATTTTATATCTTGAAAACATAAATGCATTACTCAGGCCTGGTTTTAACATTTTTACACAGGGACTGAATCTATTTTTATGTAAACCTATGTATTCTGGAGTTGCTTCTGAGTTTCATTGGCATAAATAAGATGGACATCAGGCCTGTGGCTTATGGAGTCCCTCCATTCCGTATTAAGGCAGTACTATGTGTAAAGGGTATGTGGATGTACCTGCCCCTCCTGGTACCAGGGGTACAAACCAAGGAGTGAGCTCTGTGTTTTCTGTTATCTGGTGCTGGTTTGTCCCACAGAGTCTGGGCCATGCTCTGGAGGTGCCGTGGGCTGGGGGTGCTGTTGCTTTCACCTCAGCCATGCCCCAAACACAGCAGGGCTGGGGCTCAGGGGTTCACCTCGGCCAGGCCTGAGCTCCTGGAATTGAGAGATCATTTCTCACATGATGCAATGACAGTGACATGGATGGAAAGAATCTATTCTTTACCTTGAGCAGAAGTTCACACGGGTTCTTGGAGGATTCCTGCAAGTACTATGAAGTCACCTGTTTAACTGTCTGTGACTCCAGATAACCACTCAGGGCTACTGAAAAAAACCAAAGAGCAGAATAAAGCAGCTGAGTCTGTCCCTGAGCAGCCAGCACTCAGCACTGGGGTCACCCTGCCACAGCCAGCACTGCCTTCTGGGGCCTGTGCTGCCACAGCATCTGCTGTGGAACACCTCCTGCTCTCCCAGGCAAAAACCTGCTGGGATTGGTCAAGTTATTAAACAGCCTGCCTGAGTTTATATTTTCCCAGACAGGGAAACCAGCAGGAAGAAAATTTTCAGCTCCAACCAAAGCACAAACTTTCTGAGGTTTTGACAGATTATGAAAACGTGAAAGACTTTGGTCAATATGTGACATCCCTTTCAACCTCAAATTATGTGTTTTGGTTTACACACACTGGAAGTCTTTTTTTAATATCTTGTTTTAGTCAGAAAATATTATAGGCATGAAAAGAGATTTTTGAAGGTAAAAGATCAGAAACAGTCTCAGAGTTACCAACGCGTGGCACAGGTGCTGTTTCCAGGTTCTCCCCTTCCCTTGTCCTCCATCAGCCTCTAATCTTCCCTTTTGTCCTGACCAGCCAAGGACTGGCCTGATGTATCTGTTGACATGTGACAGGATCCCTCTTTAGTTATGTAGTAATGGGATTTGTTCTTTCTGAATTTATTTTGGTATCAAATAACTAAGGTTTCCAGAAAGAGCAGCTTGCATCAAAAGGTGAAAAAATGTTTCTCTGTTGTTAACTCATTTCTCTTCCTTGCTGTTGCTTTGAATTTTCTCCTGGACTGGCAAAATGAATTTTCAGCATTCAAAAATTTAAAGACTTTTTTTTTTTCTGGGAAGAACAAGCTTTAAAGTTTAAAGGAAAAGTATTGAAAATCAAAATTTAAAATTTAGTTAAGAGGCCAAATCATTTTAAAGATTTTGATTTTCAGTTGATCTAATGATTTTTATGGTCAGAAGTTAGAATTTGAATAGCTCTCATAATATATCATAAGTACACCTGATTTTTCACAGCAACTGTCGTGCCATGGACCTTTATTTACAAAATCCCCTGTCCCCAAAGTTGTCTTTTAGGGTCAGACAACTGCTCACAGTTCAGGCTGGGCAAAGGGAAAAAATGAAACATTAAAAAAAGAGAAGACATTGTATCTGTTTAAAATTACTCAAAACCTCTTTTAGATAAACAAATATGTTGACTTGAACTGTCATTTTGGCAAAGCCAGTGAAGTCTGATCTCAAGTGTGTGATGCTTTGTGCCTCTCCCATAATTTTTTAATTGTATGTGGTGACCACTGCATTCATGTCAGGGCATTCAGCACAGCACGGGGCAGTTGTGAAGCTGGGAGCCCCAGAGGTAGTGTAGTGGTGCTTTCTCCCAGAAATTTATTCTGCAGGACTGAACACGGGGAGCAAAAGGGGAGCTGGGGACTCTCCTCTCCCTTGCAGGAGAGGATGTGCTGGGCATGTGGATACCGGATGAGCAGCAGGACTGGAGCTGGGCAGAGGCAGAGTGACCCTGCTGCCAGGGCTGCAGTGCCCGGGCGCAGAGCCACGGCTCAGCCAAACAATCCGCAGCTCCACGTCTGTGATGGAAATAAGCATCCTCAGGATGGCTGCCAATCCTTGTCCTGGCAGGCAAAGGCTTGTGAAAACACCGCAGTGAAAACGGTTGCTGACGTTTTTGGCTGTGGTCTGCCCTGTGTTTGGTGCAGGCAGGAGGCTTCAGGAGGAGGGTGTCTCGAGAGCTGGGAGGCCTGAACAAGGACCTGAAGGACACAGGAACACGCCCATTGTGACCCCTGCCCAGGCACACACAGCCTGGGGCGTTCCCTGCAGGGGTTTCCCTCCCAGAGGAATCATTTCCCTACAAAGAGAAGAGACCAGGCAAATTGCCTGAGTTCACCATGAAAATTTTGAATTTTTGTAATCACCTAAATGGGCAAATTAAATGTAACCTGGTTTTATTTCAGGATTTGTTTCTTTTCTCTATCCACCCCCCATCCAGGCTTTACTCTGAGATACACGCTGCCTGTGCTGCATGTTCTGCAGTCAGAGCAATTTGCCTTCAGCAGTGTTTGACCTTGTGGATTATGATCCTAAATTTAGTAAACTGCTCATATGGGTTTGGTTTTTGGGGTGGCATTTTAGCTTCTGGTAAATGCTCCCATTGCCTGGGACTGGGATATCACCAGCCAGTAGGAAATTGGAGAATGTGCAGTTCTGCTGCCCATTGTAGTGCCCCAGACAGTGCTCTCAGGTGGGAGGCAGGGCCCCTGGAAGGGTCCTTAGAGCTGTGCAGGAGCTGTGACTGAGCCCGGGTACCATGTCAGATCCATCAGGTGACAGTGAATATCTCTCTTACCTCACACTCCACTCCCTATAAAAAGCCTCATGGAAGGTGTTAGTGATTTTTCTTTTTGTTTTGTTTTGTTTGTTTGTTTGTTTGTTTTTCACTGTTACCACCCCTTCAAAGACAGAAGAACGAAGCAGGATTAAGGAAGCACAGTGTGAGCTGTAGTGGCAGATGCCTATTGCTACTGTTGGTTGGTGTAACATGGCATTATTTCAGGAAATTCTCTGGAACCAGACACAGGCTTCCACAGAGCTGGATCTACATTAGTACAATATTTGCATCTTTGCATAATTTTCACAGCCAATAGGGTGAATACAGAGCTGAGTGGGAAAGTTATTATAGTCTCAAGATTTTCATTCTGACTCTACATAATAATTTATTTTCTATAGCTTTGGCATTGAAAGCAACCTTGGCACCTGTTGTACTGGTACTGCCCTCACAGTTCTGCTCTTCTGTATTGCCTTGGCCATGCTTTCACTGACCACACACAAATGTCCAAACTAAGCAGTGTTTAAGGCTACATTTTTCTGTTAAAATTAAACCCTTTGCTGGACAGAGAAACATAAACACACCATCTTATTATGATTTCTTCCCAGTACTGGTAATCTCTGATGAAAGCTCCTGCCCTATAACAGCAGAACTGCCATTGCATTAACTGACACCCTGAGAAGTGAAGAAATGCTGTGGCTATATGCAGCTCTGGGCACTGGTGTCACCTTTTTCTGGCCCAGGAGTACTTACAGATTTCCCTTTTGCTGCCTCCCAGTCTTTGATATATTTATTATCTTTACAGTCACCCTGTGCAAAACATGGGGTATTCATGAGGGATGCTCATGAGAGGTTCCTCAGCTGAAGGTCACAAAGTATCATGCTTTAACTAAAGTCTGATTTGCAAAATTAACTTCTTTCTACAAGTTCTTCAAACTACCTGAACCAATCCTCCTTCTTTTCCATCAAAATTGTGGTCTAACATTGCTGTGAGTGGGTAAATGATTCTCTCTCTGGTCCTGCGTCATCACATTATAGTGAGGAGGTCTTGAGAGCATCTAGAAACATCTGAGTACCATTTCAGAGAATGGGCTAGAAGAGCAAAGCCTTGTTGGAAATTCATATGTTAGACCAGCATTAGAGCATATTTTGTGTTTTGAAAAAAACAATCCTTTCTCCAGTGGGATACCCTGCATTCATAGTACTTGAATGTTCTGGTGTTTTACTGGCTCTGTATGGGCAAAGTTGTTATTTCCTGGAGCTCTGCTGTCCCGTGGCACAGCACCAGAACTGTGCATCTAACTGAGGGGCCAGAGTGTCCTCTAGGCTGTGGGGAGCTACTGCAGGAAGAATCTAACCCAAACAGAAAATTCTTGATGTTTGGGTTATTATGGAGCAGCCATTATGGAAGCTGAGACCCTAAATGCCATGTATAATGAGAGAAGTGCTAGGTCTGAAAAAGAGGTGTGTGACTGGAGCAGCACTTCAAGCAGGGACCTGAAGATCAGAGTGGAACAGAGCACAGCTCAGAGCTGCCACTGTGACTGTGACACCTGCTCCAAGGCCAGCACGAGCCTGAGGAGTCTCGGGCCAGCAGCCAAACTTGGTTCCACTCCCAGAAAAGTCAACGAAACCCATTTGAAGTGCAATGACTTCATGCTGTACTGCATGCTGAGTGGCTTGCCAGCATTACTGTTGGTAGCAGGGGTTTATCCCAGGTACAAGGCAACGGAGCGCAGAGTTACAGCGCTTCTGTGTAGCTGGCTGGAGGAGCCTGGGAGGAAGAAGCTGAAACTGCCCTCTGGGGGCAGGTTCTCGTTTGGCTTCAGAGTCTGACTGCTCTGGGATCTACCCACACGTTCTCCTATTTAATAAATCTCTTCCTGCGGTGCCATTCTCAACATCAGCTAATTGCCATCCCATACTGATAGAAGAGGAGCTAAAATTTGTTGAGAACTTCAAGACCTGAGTTGGCACCAGGGTCTTTTATGTGGTAAGTGTTAAGATAGAATATGCTGAAAAATGATGCTAGGGCAGGAGCCACTGCCTATCAGGAATATCAAACATCACTCAGTGATGGTTTTGACTGTGCACCATTTATTTTCCCTGTCTCCTTGCCTTAAAATAATTTTTCTTAAACCACAAAACTTTGTCTTTCTTTTATTCTTCACAGACAATCAGAGCAAATACAGAAACAGCCTGCAGAGATGTTCTGCAGATATTTTTCCTTCTTCAGTCTGTGTCTTTTCCTTCCAACCCAAAGGTAAGTGGAGGGTTTGTTTTGTTTTAAAGGGAACATTTGAATTATATTTCACATAAATAATATGGGTCACATGCTTCCAGTTATCCAGCCCATCCAAAGGAAGCAGAGTGCAATCAGGGATGTAGCATAGGAGAGAGCAATCTGCATAAACCACAATATGTACATCAAGAGTGCAACCCCTGATTTCCTTTTCAGAATCAGCAGAGTTTGTAGTTTTTTACCAGAAATGCCTCCCACAAGGCTACCAGCCCTGGTATTATCATCCTTGGACCTATGTGTCCCACATCTCTTAAATTATTTACATATATGCTGTGCAAAACCTGGTTCTTCTCTAAGATCCTGTTTAGTCTAAATCCTGCAGCTCCAAGGCCCGATTAACCCAGCTTTGAAGGAAACAGAAGAAAAGACCTTGGTAAGAGCTGTGAGTAACTCTATGGCTGCTTCCTGCACAGAGCAGGGTCCTGAGACTGGGGGTCTGCCTCCCACCTCCTCCTGCCCAAAGCAAGAACAAACTCTTAATCCTTCACTTGGTTACTCTTTCCCCAAGTGAGTGGGTGACCACCCTGCAACAGAACACCTTTAACAGTTCAAATCCCTGTCCCTCTCATTGTCTGTGTGAGGGTGGAGATCTATCAGCCCCATAATGCAGCTCTTGGCTTCAGTGTTTTGCCACAAAATGTACATTTTGACATTATAATTTGGAGTTGGACCTTCAGTATGCCCAGCAGCTGGAGCAGCACTGCTCACTGAGCTTTGGGGGTGTCTGTGAAGTGCACAGTCCCCTCCAGTATTACTTCTGACAGCAGCTGTAGGAGCTGACACTCCCATCTGAGGATGAAGCTTGTTTAGAGGACTAGAGATTAGAGAGGAGGAGCTGCTGGGCAGCAAGATTTGTCTCAGGTTGTCATAAACAGAAGGAAAAAAGAAATGCATGTTCCTTATATAAACTGTACAAGAAGGAGTGGGAAGGGGAGATTGAGGGTTATTGTTAATACCTGTGATCTACAGACCTTGCTTGATTTTTCTCAGGTTTTTTAAGAACGTTCTTAAGATACTGTGTGTGCAACCTGTAGCTATCAGCTGAGGCAATTTGCTATTTCCCCACCTCTTGACGGTGCTGATTATACAGCCAGGATAGCAATGTGAGCAAATGCTTGTGATTTCAGTTATCTACTTGGTTTTAATAACTATTTTGTGCAGTTTGTTTGCTTGTTTGAGCACAAGCTGGAAACAGCTGCAGCTGCACACCAGATGTGCCCAGCCAGCCACAAGTAACAGTTCATGTTTGTGTCCCCAGGAGTTGCTCTCTGGGCCATGGATCCAGCTTGCACAGCAGGGACACCACATCCCTCCCTGGATTTCAGAACCTCACCATGGGATACAACAAATACCTCCGGCCCTACTTTGGTGGTATGATGGCTCCACACATGGGAGCATTTAAAATCAGTCTCTAAGGCTCATGTGGAGGGAGAAGCAGGCTTTAGGCTTGCTTTAGGATGCTGCAGTTTCAAAGGCTGTGTTTCTTTTAAATTAGTTGGTGTCCCAGGCTGCCCTCCTTTCTGTGCATCCACTGTTGTCTTGAATAGCTGGTGCACGTATGTGTGGGGCTTGGGAACACATCCATCTGTGAGGTTAAGAGCAGGGAATTTATAAACTTTAACATCTCTGTGAAAGACCTGACTAAATAACTAAATTCTTCTCTAACTGTACAAGCTTTTGTTTAGATAGTGACCCTTGTGATTTTCTGCTTTACTTTTGTTCATGTACAGCTATTACAGCTATTTAGTCGATTGCAGCTATAGAAGAAAAAAGCCATTCTTCTTGCCAGGAATATTGACTTTTGACACATGCTTTCACTTCACACTGAGACACAAACCTGTTTCAAACCCTGGTGAGACTCTGCAGAGTCGGGAGCATGCAGGTATTTAGGAACTTATCTGAGGCTATTGAGCAATTCGGGTGTCAGCTCTCCCACCTTCTGGGTGACTGCTGTCATGACAAGAGGAAAGGGCTTCTCAGAATGATATTCATCACCTGAGAAATATCAATGAAAGTTTAAGAAGCAGCAATGACCATTTTTATTTCTATTAATTTTGGTTTTGTGCCTGAACCCATTAATGAAACCCTGCTTGACAGAAGAATTTTCCAACAGCTTTCACAAGGCCTTGGATGTTTCCCATTGTAGACTGACCTGCTGCTACTGGCAGCTCTGAGCCTCTTCCTTCTTCTGACCATGGTAATAAATTTCTGGGACAATACAGAATTTACCATCTTGTTATGCTTAGAATAGCTGACCTGGTGCAGGACTGGAAAAGCTCCTCTAAATCCTGTGACACCAGTGAGCAGATGCTTCTTTATAACATAATATAACAGAGATCAACTGCATCTTCAGCAAACGTTAAACAAAACCAGGCAGGACTCTGACCTCCCCCAGAGGCTGAGTCCTCACAGATGTGTCCTGTGGTCAGTAATTGCAGTGGGCTTCAAGAGTCTGAATAGACACAGGATGTGAATGACAGCTGCTTTAAAAAAATAGATATCTTTTGCAAATTAAATACGTTTATGAGCAGTTTAAAAAAAAACAAAGCCAAAACCACCTGGAAAGGGATTCAGAAATTGTATCTATTGTTCGTTCCTCACTGTGATTAAGATGATGAAAAGGAGTTTCAGCAATCCCAGGAGGAAAGGCGCTGCAGTGGTGTCACCCAGACAGACAGGGCTGGGCTGGAAAGCGCCAAGCCGCGCTCGGAGCCCCGCGTTCCCCTGGACCGGCGGAGTCCGGCGCGGCGCGGGGTCCCGGTGTCGCTGTCCCCGTGTCCCCGTGTCCCCGTGTCGCTGTCCCCGTGTCGCCGTGTCCCCGTGTCCCCGTGTCGCCGTGTCCCCGTGTCCCCGTGTCGCCGTGTCCCCGTGTCCCCGTGTCGCTGTCCTCGTGTCCCCGTGTCGCCGTGTCGCCGTGCCCCGGGTGGTGCTGCCCTCTCGCGGTTCATCGCGGCAGTCGCGGGCGGCAGTCGGGACCGACGCTCGGTTTGCAAATCCCGCAGTGGGGTGGAACTGAAAACCGGCAAGGGCTGATGGTGTGGATTTCAGTCAGTCACGTTCTCGGGAATCAGTGAACTTCTCTGCCTCTCGGGGGTTCCTCCCCAAGAGCCGGGGTTGCCCATCACTCCCTGAGCTGTGAGAAATGCTCTGTGCAGAGGTCCCTAGCCTGGCTGCTCTGTGTCTGGTATGGGCTGGGAAGCAAGGGACAAAGTGGCCCTGGCTGCCTGTCCAACGGCAAATGCCACTGAAATGCTGCTGAGACAGAAATCTAAACTGCTGAGCTTCACAGCTAGTGCTGCTGGGTATTGGCCTGCTGCTGCCATCACCAAACCCAGAGCTCCAGCTCCCTGACAGTAACAACTGTATTTTGGATCATGTCATTTGTGGGTCAACTGCTCTGAAACTGGGTCTGACCCTCTGGGCCTCTGCAGTTTTAGAGACAGCAAATGAGGCTGAGGACAATGCCCACCCTGCACAGCATCCTGAGTGGCTTTACTGTGCCCGTCACACTTCCCTTCTCTCTGCTGAAGCATTTCTTTCCCTCTGCAGGAGAACCTGTACAAATTGCAATGAGTCTGGACATTGCAAGTATTTCTAGTATATCTGAGAGCAACATGGTAAGTGAAAGAACTTTTATTTTACAAGATAAGATTGGGATCTGCCTGAGAGACTTCACATGTATTCCTGTGTGTTCAGAACAGAAACTACTTTGCTGTTTGATGGCTGTTGACTGCTTTCAGAGGTGGGATGAAAACAGGGCTCATTTATGACTGCAGACAGTGTAGATGCCATAGTAATGTGGGCTTATAAGTAAAAAGAAGTGATTCCAAAAGTTCTACTGGTCAAAAACTCAGCACCTTCTGGAAATCAGGCCTCTTGGAAATGGAAAAAAATCAATCCTGTGTGATCCCTTTCCTCCATGTGGGAGCTCTTTGTGTGGGATAGGGATGGGCTCTATTGGATGTGCTGGCTCTGACTGAAGTCCTGGACAGGGCTTCTTCTCAAGGAGGAGAAGTAAGGCTTTGAGCTGTGACACAGTCTGAGGCTCAAAGGGCTGGCCATCCCAACAAAAGAAAGAAAATTAATTTCAATATACAGAGAACATCTTCCCACCACTGGTGAATCTGATTCACTCCATTTCAGATAACAGCTGGATTTCAAACATTAATCACTGAAAGCTTCTCTTCCAGATTGACCAACACGGTGGGCAGCTTGGTAAATTCAGCAAATAGTTTCAGTCCAAACAGTCAGAAGTTCAGTCAGGAACAATTTCAACAGTTAACTTCTGCCTTTTCAAGACTACCACCACCGATTATTTTTTTCTACTTCCTCCCAACAAATGAAACAGTTCAAAATAAAATTTTGTAACTTTGCTAAAGCTATTCAATTTGAGGAAGGAGCAGAAACAAAAAAAATCCATTATTCACAAACTTCTAACTTAATTTAAGTGCCTTGTAAAATAGTTCCTGTTCTGGACTTTTTCTTGATGATCCATCTAAATTTTTCTAATTGTATAGGAAACATTGCAGAGGCTCAATCTGTGCCTTGATAAAAGTTGGAAAATCAACAGGGTTCTTCACTTTTGTCACTACTATAACTCACTGTATTGAAAGCTATAACAACCCATTATTTGACATCACAGACTGAGAGTAAAATTTAAAAAGTTGCAAAAGCTGACACTGCCTTAATTCCTTAAAGCATTTGAAAATTAGAGATGGAATGAAGCAGAACTCTTGCTCCTCCACAGCCAGGCAGCAGTTCTGTGGTGAAATGCAGTTGTTCAGGCTGTTGGCACAAGTGCCAGTGCCAGTCTGCCTGTGACACAGATGTTTTGAAAGTAAAAGGCATTACTGGTTGCAGTTGCTTTGACTGTTAGGAAGCTAAATAGTCCAGCAGTGCCTGTGGTGTCTAGAAGGCTCAGCAAAGCATCAGCTTCAGAGCTGAGTGGGTGCAGCTTAGTCTTTTCTGTTGGAGCACTGTGAAAATGCTCCAGTCCCTGCAAGTTGATTTTGGCAGGCCAAACTCAAGCTAATCCCAGTTTTCTTAGATTCAAAATTCCTGCTAATATAGAAGGCACGAGCTTTCTTTTTTCATTTGTTTGAGGTTTTTTAAGACCTCCCTGAAATAACAGGCTGAATTCACTTATGTTTTTTTCTCCAAAGTGCCAATGCCTCTTTGATGATCAGATTTATAGTACATGTGGAATTTCCCAGCTCTAGGCAATGACTGATCTGTAATGTCAATGACTTGCTGTGTGGCCTCAAGTGTGTGTTTCCCATCTGTTCTTTTACCTGCAAAATGGACACAAAAACATCAGTTACAATAATTGCTCATTAAAAATGCAAAGCACTATAAGTGTAATCTCTAGTCCTCAAACTCCACACCTTAGAGTGGAGTTGTATAGGAAATATTACGGAGTAAATAAAACTGTGATGAAAATGAAGCTTGAAGCTTGGCTGTGACAGGTCAAACACAGGTGTGTTCTGTCTCTTGTCACACACATGATGTGTCTGCAGCGGTGCTGTGCAGGTGCCTGGACACTCATCCTCCCAGGTTCTCCTCTCTTTCCCAGGATTACACAGCCACCATATCCCTGCGGCAGCGCTGGACAGACCCACGGCTGGTCTTCCACGGCAACAAGAGCTTCACGCTGGATGCTCGTCTGGTGGAATTGCTCTGGGTGCCTGACACCTACATCGTGGAGTCAAAAAGGTCCTTCCTGCATGACGTCACCGTGGGCAACCGCCTCATCAGGCTGTTCTCTAATGGCACCATCTTGTATGCCTTAAGGTACATCAGCCTCTGGCTTGCTGCTGATGGCTCAGAATAGATTTCCAGAATTACCCTGGACAGGAGCAGATACCAGCTGTCACAGGTCATGAGTTTGGGACTAAGAAACCAGCTGTGACCATACTCTGCTGATCCGTTTTCCCCTGTTCTGGCCTCCTGGAAATGCCAGTCATGGATCAGGATTTCCCATCATGGTACATGCTGTATCCTGAGGCCTGCTCAGAAAGCACACAAGTTTAGATGTCACTGAGGAAAAGTAGTCAGCTGGAGGTAGGGGAGGAATGGACGGACAACATCACAACAGTAAATTTTAACTGATTGTGGGAAACTATTTGCTTATCCAGTGCCATGTAGTGATGACTTTTGTTTTTTACTAAAAATGTATTTGTCCATGTACTGCAGCAATGTGCACTGCACTTGTTTTAGCAATTCATACAGTGCTCTCCTTAACGTGCAGTAACTGGGTGCCAGTTACCTCAGCTGCAGAGTAAAACTCATTTACCTGCACATCAGAGCAAGCTAGAGCATGGGTGCAGTGAGTTACTGTGCCTCATGTCACAAGTGGTGAGTTCTTAAGATGTCCAAATTTTAACATCAGAAAAAAAATGTGAATCTACACTCTATATCCCACCACAGCAAAGCAAAATTCCTTCTTTGGTTGCATTTTTGTCAGGGTGGCTGGAGAGAGTGCTTGTTCTTAAGGAGGGTTCTCAGCTCATTTATTTCATACGTCCAAATAATCTAACTGAGAGAGCAGAGGCTTTGTGATCCAGTTTGCTGTGTAAAACAGCTATTTCATTACATGCTTTTATTGCAATTTTCAGAGTTCTTTCTCTTCCTGTAGAATCACTACTACTGTTGCCTGTAACATGGACCTGTCAAAATACCCTATGGACACACAAACATGCCGACTGCAGCTAGAAAGCTGTAAGTACAACATTCTAGAAAATGCTAATATTAAATTTGTTTATTCATAAATAACTACACATCTTGAATATCTGGATTCAGCACAGTGGCTTTCTGTAGTAGACTTTTAATTCCTGGAAATACTAATGTCCAAAAGAAAACAATTACGACATCATTCTTCAAATGTTTGCGTTGTAATCCCCAATGCAAAGAATCTCTGTCACTGCGCAGTTTATGCAAAAAAAAGTGGAAATAAAAAATATTTTATTAAAGTGTAGATAGTTTAATCCTGCACAGAAAGGATGAAGTAATATTGCCTGGTTTTCAAAATTGGGTTCCTTTTGAACACACAGCTTCTTCAAAACTAGCTTGTGGGGTAAGTGCATGAGATAGAGTACAGCAAAGAACAATTCTTATATTTTTAGGTATCTACTACCTATTTCAGCCCCCAAATCCCCACATTGGGAAGGGTGGTTCTCACTAGAATGAGAGTTGAATATGGCTCTCAAACTCACGAGCTGAAATTAGGGCCAAACCCAGCTTTTTGGAACCTGGCTCCTCTACTAGGGCTGACTGCTGTAGGGATACAGAGCATGGGACCCACATCAACAGAAGAGTCCCAGAGTGGGAAGTCTCAAGAAGAGGAATTATCAGTGAGTTCTGCTCTCAGTTAGATTGGAAGCTCACCTACGGCAGTGCCAGCTGAGAAAGAGTCCAGGAAAACACAGGCCACTGCAGGGTGTTAGCCCAGAGCTCAGCCAGGGCAGCGCTGCTGCTCTGTACCTGAGAAGAGCAGGCAGCCTCCTCCTTTCGTGGCACCAAACCAAACATCCACCATCTCAGCACTGAAAAGACCAGATTTTTAACTTCTGGGATTGCAGCATGAAGCACCCTGGGAAGCACGTATTATTTTCACATTAAAATCATATTAGTTCACCATGGTTAACTTTATTACAAAGAATAGCTCCTGAAATAATAACAATTGGCCTCTTCTGCTAAAGCAGAGCATGTTTAGGCCTGGTTTAAAAGTGATTGGGTCCTACATCATGCTCAGTTGCTGTATAATTCCAATGAAATTACATACACATTGCTCACTGGAGATTTCATTAGGATAAGTGCCCAGAAATAATGCTATTTAAATATACGCCAGATGAATTAACAACAATCTATCACTTATTATAACATTTTCCTGAGTAACCACGATTTATAAAACCACTTAGAAACTTTGAAAAGTCACATGCTTAGGATTCTACTCAGGGATTCATACTCTGGACACCTAATTTAGGAGTTCATCACGCCCAAGCTCTGGTAATTTGTGTCTAATAAGAAAACACAATTAGATGAAAATAGAGTTGCAACTGCATCTGATTCCTGCTACCAGGACAAATGGGTTATTGTCAGAATCACGGCATCCCTATGCATGGTCTCAAAGAAGGGCTCTTAATAAAAGAATTAAATGAGTGAAACTGGTGGCTTGTTTCCTAAATTACGTAAAATTTTTGAAGGGAATGGAAGGCTGGCAACTCAGTACAAGATTTATCCCTCAGATTGAGCTATCCCTCAATCTAACCTGCAATCATGTCATCACTTAAATCCCTGGAGGCACTTACTCAGATGGCATATATGGAGTCCCACTGCTTTGAGGCAGGAATTTGGTGTTACCTAAATGTTGTGTGCTTTTATTTGTCCTCAGTAACTTAATGCCTTTGAGGATAGGAGGAATGATTTGTAGAAAAAGTAATTTTTATGAGCAATTTTTCTGGACAATATGTACTCAGTCAGAGGAGCCTGGTTCATAACTACACAGCAGTCTCAGCTGTAAGCTCTTGTCTAACTGAAAATGCATTTTCTGATGTTTTTAAGCACTTGAATAGATGATTCAGTGAAATGTGCTTCTGATCTGTGGTAAGGGGCTCAGTGGGATTTGAATTCTGTTTTTTTAACCAGTGTTTTTAATCAGTGTTTTCTCCTGCTCTCAGAATGAAGGGACTATGTTTGAGGGTTAACCACTGCAGTACTTTCATGCTGCTGCATGTAATCAAACGACGTATGATAGCAATGAATTATCTTCGAAAACAGAAATGCCCCGTGTAAACAATTGAAATAGGCTCTTGGCAGCCTCACATGTTGCGTGTCATTCCCAGAGGTGCGTGTTCCTGCCAGAATCTGGAGCAGCAGATCAAGTGTGGCAAAGGAAGCACAACCAATGTCCCCTGCAGTACACAGGGCTCAGGGGGCCTTTGCCCGGTCTGCAGTGCCTGGGTCAGGGCTCTGCTTGCCCTCGGGACACAGCGGGGCAGCAGCTGGGCTTTCACCAACCAAAGCCGTCACTCGGTCTCTGCGTTCTCCTTAGGGGGCTACGATGAAAACGATGTCGTCTTCACCTGGCTGAGAGGAAACGACTCAGTCCATGGCATCGAGAAGCTGCGGCTCTCTCAGTACACGGTGGAACGCTACCACACCTTGGTCTCGAAGTCACAGCAGGAGACAGGTAAATCTGTGAGAGAAGAAAAGCAGGGAAAGCTCTTGAGAATTCCCCATCCCAGCTCCTCTCCTTCCTGTGGGCCAGTATCTTTTGACTCAGTCCTAAACCAGCAAAGTCTGTAGCAAATCTTAATCTCACAAAAGAGATGAACAGAAAGGTGATGAAATCCTATTAGTTGTAATCAGGATATTTTGTAAGATGGAAATCCACAGAAAGATGGAGGTTTAAAATATACAATATTCATTTGATGGATTTTTAATTTATTTTTTTAATTCTCCTTTTTTTTTCTCCACACATACCTGAAGAAACTCTCTCCCTTCTATCCAGATATGTGGTCTATAAATACTGCAGAGAACAATGTTTACAGTAAATAGGAGTAAAATGAATTTTTCAAATATACATTTGTTTGTAAATTACAATCCTATCATGATGAAATAACATATTTTTGTAGATCAGCATTCAACGTCTTTTTCATTATCAGTGTAAAATACTCTTTTTCCAATCACGGACACTTATGAAAGGGGGCTAAACTTCCTTAGAATGACAAGATTTTAAAAATAACAATGTTTTGTTGTTCTGTTGCATACACAACCCATGAACAACATGGACTTTGTTTCCATGCTTCAAAGGGAATTATTGTTGAAAGAGCAGAACTACATCCTGAAAACATTACTGATCCGGCCTCAGAACCCTTATGTCAGTATTTACAACAAATTGATTTTTAAAAGATGACTGAACTCTTTTGAGCACAGAAAGATCACAAATCACTAAAATAGGGGTCCAATTCCCTGTGATGATAGGGTACTGGGATGCTTTGTGGTGTGAGCCAGAGCCTGCTGACATCAAGAGACAAATGTTTTGTCTTTTTCAGCCATCAGGTGAGGCTGAATTTGGCAGTGCCCTTCAGAGCAGGTGTTGGGAAAGGTGTGCTGTGTTGGGTGGGAGAGAACAGGTGAGAGCATCAGCCCTGCTCTCCTCGGAGCTAAGGCCCTGGTGTGACATTGCCACTGTGCACTGTGCAGGAGCCCCTTTGCAAGGTGTGTGTTGTTCAGACAGCTCTGCCTGTCAGCGCTGTGTGTGTCCCCATGTGCAGGCTGTGT
>VZTX01023011.1:94-99591 GCA_013400915.1 Pardalotus punctatus
TTTTTTTTTTTTTTTTTTAATAGCGCGTTCTATGGTGAGAAAAATGACGGTTCCCTAGAACAGCTGCAGAGAGGCCTGAAAGCCCTTACGCACCAAAGCTCCTGGGAGTATAAGGCACAATAAAAACAGCTACAATG
The DNA here is from genome assembly GCA_013400915.1 of Pardalotus punctatus. Taxonomy (NCBI): domain Eukaryota; kingdom Metazoa; phylum Chordata; class Aves; order Passeriformes; family Pardalotidae; genus Pardalotus; species Pardalotus punctatus. The sequence continues at coordinate 232 of VZTX01023011.1, forward strand.
CGGTGACTTGGGGGACCGATCTCGTTTTTCCACAAGGGGCGCGTGAAGCTACCGGCAGCGAGATCGGGCGGCGGAGATACGGAGGGGGCGGCGGAGATGAGGACGGGGCGACGGAGATGAGGAGGGGACAGCGAGCGCGTGTCCCTTGGCCGAGAGTGCGTGCGGAAAACCCCAAACCCACGATTTATTGGAGAAAAGAAAAGGTAAGGAAAGCGCTTATTTGCGACGCCGCTGCAGTACAAGGGCTCCGGAGCGGGGGCCGCGGCCCTTGAGCGTCCCCTCAGCCGGGCGGCGCCCCCCGCCCCGCCGCGCTCGGCCCCCATTGGCTGCGCGCCGCCANACCGGGACACCGCGGGCAGAGCAGCGGGGGCAGCGCCGGGCGAGGCCGATGCGGCGGCGCGGGGCCTGCGGGCTTGGGCTGGAGCAGTCTGCAGGATGTGCCCCACCGCCAGCGCCAGAGCTTCCAGGTCTCTCCCTCCCTTCAGGCAGGGAACAGCGGGGATGGGGAGGTGGGGGCTGCGAGTTCTGGAGCAAATGGGGGGTGGAAGTCGTGTTTGTCTTGGGGTGGAGGGAGGGGATGGAGCTTCGGCTATCTTGAGCTGTTCCCCTGGAATAAAATTTATAGGCTTCTGCTTCTCTGCGGGTTGCGATAGGCGTTTTGTGTGGGATTCTGTCCTTTCATGCTTGGAGTGATGTGAATGCAAACCAGATACGGCTTCTGCTGTTGCTGCCAAAACCTTTCTATTTGCTTCAGCACTACTCGCTAAAAAGGGTTTCCTTCTTTTTTCTTTATGCTGAGCTTTGTTTTGTATTTATTTTTCTAATTCAGTAGGTAAGATCAAAATATAAAGCTGCTGGAGGAGCGATGTTTATTTTGCAGCTCTCTTTAGTTAGGGAAATGATTAGGAAATGTTCTTAAAATTACTGAATGTAAACAGCTCTCCGGTGGAAAATGACTGGCTTTGTCTCATTCTGGGGAAAAGGATATATTCATTATTTTTCTGAAGAAAACTCTTTGAGATAAGTGCTCTTTTATGCTTCTAAAGTGGATACATGTTTTTAAACTGCAGCTTACAAAGGGACTGTACATATTCAGTTTAGAGGGGGTGTTTTCCATGCAGACTGTGTTATTCCATCTGTTATGCTGCAGTGAGGCTACTGTCTCCGTATAGGATCATGCAGCAGGAAACCTTGAGCTAACTCCCAAGGCCTCTGCTCACCAAACTCAGACCATTTCTTTTAAGAGGTCAAAATGCAGCTGGATAATTAGTGCAGAAAAGCATTTTGGTGCATTGTCTGCTTCCGTGGGGCTGATGAGAAATGAGCTCATCACTCCTCTGGTTTCCTGCAACTCCTTGGGGTTTAGCATCCTTCCTTCCGTAGAGTTCCGTTAAATTGGCTAAATGATTGACAGGCAGTTAGGAGCAGGATGTTGGAAGACCAAGTGTGGTAGCAGAAACTTCCTTTTATTGAGGAGAATGGGCTAAAAATATTCAATTTTGTTTGCTTTGCATACATCAGAAGCAAAATGTGCCAAGACTGCTGCAGAGTTGGATTATTTGGAGGGCAGGTTGTTTGTTTAAATAAGACACCCTGGAACACTTCAGTAATTCTTGAGTTATGATAAAGGCTAAATAACTGAAAAAGACCCACACAATGCTTCAAACTTGTCATAGTGTAATTTTCAAATTATGAGGGAGTCTGAATGACAGTTGCTCAAATAGAACAGGTTAAAGCATCTTCAGTAGGCATATCCAGTGCCTCAAAACCACACAACTGTAATTGGACAGAGGACTTCAGGATCATGGAGGAGTCTTCCCTGTCACAAGCAGCTCTCACTGATAATGTAATTCGTAAATTATTTAAGGACTTCCTTAAAACTTGCGTAGTCTGTTATTTTCCATTACTCCTATGGGAAGGCTGTTCCTTTGCTGCTCAGGAATCATTTTTGCCCGTGGTCCCTCTTTGTTTATGTCCACTTTTTCCTGTGTGCTAACACTGTGGTTTTGTTTGAATTGTTTGTGTTTTGCTTTGGTGTTTACATGTTCAGTGTATCTAAGGAAAAAGTCACAAACTCTTGTTTTGCAAAGCTGGACATGTCAAGCTCCCCATTCTTCTTGGGAGAAGCTCTTTCTTCACCCATCCCATCAGCACTCTCTGCAACCTGTTAGGTCCTGAAGTCTTAGGTTCAGAACTTAAACATTAAAATTGTTTCCAGCAATGTTTTTTGTTGTATTGCAATTCATTTTTAGCCTTTTCTTTATAGGAGGCTTTTGGCATCTGCTCTCTTGTTTCTGTAGGCTGAAGTGTGATTTTGCCATGATGTCTTGGGGTATTAGATGATAATGTGGTAAAAATGCTGCTGTACTATTAACATTGTTCCATAATTACCAGTTGTTTGGTGCTATTCTGCTGCGTAATTCAGATGTAGTATGAAACATCTTAGCTGTGTAAGTCTGCTATTTTCTTAGCCCAGTAAAGATTAATGCTATGCCCTGCCTTTTCAGACCATTTCTTTTAGGGAAGATTTTTTCCTCAAACATCCCACGTAAGGGGAAAGACCTGATTTACTTTGGCTTCTTTGCTGGGGCTTGGAAATATTTTTCAGTTGTGCTAGATGAGCTCACCCAGCTGGTGGAGGGTGATGTGCTGGTGCACTGTGGCTGCAGTGGCTGGTGTGGTTCTTCCTTCCAGTGCTGGAGTGGTGCGGTGCTTCCTCAAGTGTGGCTCTGTGGGCCTGGGGAGGAGGATTTCCCCAGAAAAGAACACTTTTCCTCAGAATGAGACACAGCCAGTCATTTTCCACCAGAGAGCTGTTCCCATGCAGTAATTTCAAGACCATTTCCTAATCATGAGAAAGGGGAAATGTGCAGAGGGGGAGTTTTGAGTAGCAGCTGCCTGCCGTTATGCTGCAGCTCATTCACTGCTTCAGCAGATGCTCAGGAGTGGCTGACATCAGATTCTGAACATCCAGAGCAGGCAGGCCACTGTTTCTTACACAAATAGCATGGAAGGGAAAACTGGGATTTGCCCCAAAAGAAAAAGGGATGAGGGGCGCTAAAAAACTTCACTTGTGAGAAATAAACTGAACTTTTTAATACCACACTGTTCACAACAGTAATACTTTGACTTATACCCATTTCTTCCTGCTTGGCTGGGACACTGACTTTCTGTGGCTCATTTGGGAATCAGAAAAATTCTAAATTCAGATGCTGCTTTTGTCTGTTGCAGTGCATCAGCAGCCCACTTAAATCTTGAAGCACATCTTGTTGATATTTCTTGTGTTTGTTTTATTTATGGTTTTTTGCTGTTACTCACTTGACAGCACTTGAAAGAGATTTCACAGAAAAGCCTGGAAAATTTGACTGGGGAAGAGGATGCCAAGGTAGAAGTGAAATTAAAAAAGTGTTGCTGTTTTGAACATTAAACTGTCATTTAGAACCTCAGTAAGAGTTCTTTCCCTATAACATTATTTTAGCAGGCACTAATGTCCAAAAAGCTTCCTGTGGATGCTGCTGAAAGGAAGTGATGGTGTTACACTCTGAGTATCTCTAGTTAAGCTGGTAACTGGGACTGTATTTGAGCTGGAACCATTTCTTTTGGATGTTCTATCTGGGTGACCCAAGATTAAAAGCAAGTTGTAGCCTAATTATGTGTATCCTTCCTAAAGGAAAAAGAGTGCTCAAACAGACACAATTATGTAGGGTTTTTAATGATTTCATGAGTTGTTTGTTCATGTTGCAAAGAGGTTGTAGGAGTGACCCATTTAACAATTAGAAGAAAACACAGTGTCACAAAGCAAGGAAAGAAAAATGATGATGCCTCTAGGGCACTTTTGTTGCTTGGTGGTATTCTTGGCTCCAGACAAAATAATTTGCATCTGTCATCCTGTTTGGTGTCTTTGAGAGTTTCTGTCAACTGCTCTGAAATTCTCATTTGCTCCTTGTTTCACTTTTTACCAATTGTGTCCATATAAATAGGGTTCAGTAACAAGTTCTCATTTTCTGAGGCGACAGATCTTGACCAAAGGAACTGCAGATTGTACACACAGCATTGTTTTTCATTTTTAGTGTCTGATTTAAAAGCCTTTCCAGCCAAAGTTCATTTTGTAAAATGCATTATGTACTAACGTAATCAACATCCTGGTGTAGGTGCTTATAACCATATTATAGGCCAAACTTTTTTTCTGCCATCACAGATGTGTTCTTCAGTTAACCAAAACAACTGACTGTTCATTAAAACAAGTGTCACATGCTTTTTTCATTCAATAGTAGTCGGCACTAAGCACATAATATTCAAAGAAAGTTTATCAAGTATATAAATATGTTAAAGTGCCAACTTTACTGTGGGATTTAAATAGTGGTAGATGAAATAATTGACAGAAGTCTTTAATTTTTAAATTTAGCTTCACATTTTTCTTCTGGGGAGATGTCAGTCCCTAATCTGCAGAAGCTCCCTGGATGCTGTCTCATTATGTCTTGTGATAGGAAGTGGTAGGATGGTGGTCAGGAGATTATTTGAAGATAAATATCCAACAGTGAATACATTGCTACAAATTATAACACAAGAGTCTCTCATGCTTTAGCGTGTTCCTGATAAGTCTCCCTCAGATCATTAATATCACTGGAATTTTTCCTCATGCTTGTGGTTTTAAAGGATTTTCGTCCTGTACCATTGAACAAAAATCCTTTAAGAAGGTATTTCAACGTTCATTGTGTCATAGAAGGAGATTTTCCAATCAGAAACAGTTCCTTTGGGATAGCTTGTCTGTTGTTCTTCTTTCCCCACTTTTCCTGAGTATTTTGTCAATATGGACAAATTGGGGCCATCCAGATAAAAGGCTTTTTACTTTTCTTATATAGATTTTAAATCCAGTGTCAACATCTGGGCAGGTTGTTAGTTTTCCTGATCTCTTAAACCTGTGTTTAAAATTCAGCTCAAAAATTTGGATTCACTTCTGCAGAAGTGCTTGGAAAGGTTAACCTCATGAAGTTCATCAAGGTCCTGCACCTGTGTTGGGGCAATACCAAGCACAAATCCAGGCTGAGGAGCGAATGGATTGAGATTAACCCTGAAGAGAAGGATTTAGGGGAGCTGGTGAATGTGAGGCTGGACTTGACCTGATCTTTTGACAAGGGCAAAGAGTGACTGGACAGGTGGGGATGGGTTCAAACTGACAGAGGGCGGGGTTAGATTGGATATTAGGAAGAAATTCTTCCCTGTGAGGATGCTGAGGCCCTGGCACAGGTTGCCCAGAGAAGCTGTGGCTGCCCAGCCCCTGGAAGTTCTCAAAGCCAGGCTGGATGGGGCTTGGAGCAACCTGGGATAGTGGAAGGTGTCCCTGCCCAAGGCAGGGGGTTGGAACTGGATGATTCCATGATTCTATGAAAGTGATGCTGTCCTTCACTGCACTGCACTGTCTGGAGTGCCCCTTGCTAGAGAATGTTCATACATTTTCCAGATTGATTGTTTTTTAGTAACGAATTCTTCATGTTACAAGAGAGTATGTTTCCAAATTGTTTTTGTATGTAAGAAATACTCTGTGTTTTGGACAGATAAAAATACTTCTGCAGTTGTAAGGCAGCAGTTTAAGTGTACAACATTTGTAACTGTGGAGTCCTTCCTGTATAATGGGGTGCACAACTAGCTCTCCCTAGCTTCAGCTTTTTTATTCTTTGCATTTCCACCCCCCCCAGTTGTTATTGGGATGAGGCTTGATCTACCTTTGATTTAAAAAAAAATTGTTTATAATGTTTTGTGTAAACAGATGGAGTTTATTTGCAAAATTTATTTTTTATGGCTTATTGTTTCCAATGAAGAGATGATGATGCTCCTTTGAAAGCATGGGAAGGATCTGAAGGTGTCATGCTTTGACAGGAGACTTGGGAGTGAGAGCCCCCAAGTGGGGACACCCTGGGGGACTTGTGGGCCTCCTATGCCACAGTAGGTAAGCTGGTAAGAGACAGTGTTTACTCATGGGTTAAGTTATTTTGTTTTTTCCAGTATTAGAATAGATGATTAGCAGTTGTATTCATTGACAAAAATCCTGTTACTTAAAAATTCCCTGAATCAAACCTGGTTTGCCCGTTAAAGAGAGTCAAACAGATTTTGGGTAGATGTAAGAAGGGATTGGGAGAGTTTTATACTGAGTTTTGAATCAGCTTTGTAATGACTGTCTTAAAATTAGAACAGAAGTTGAAGAAGTTTCAATTTTTTGTATTCTTAGGTGTCTTCATCTGAGAGGCTTTGCTTAGTGACTGGCTTTGAAGCATAAACCAGAAAAGCTACTGCCTAATAAGTAATTTCATTCCCTTCATTCCTTTCATTCCCTTTTTTAATGTCTCAGCCCTTATGATTTGATCTCTGTGGGTTTCAGTGCTGCAGAAGCAAACAAATTCAATCCTAACTGTAAATTTCACCAAACTATTTTTCAGGCTTTGACATTAATTACATTTTCTTAAAGTATTGTATCAATTTTTAAAGCCTTAATGAAAATTAATATCTTGTCTATTTGGTCAATAATGAGGATAGATTGAAATGTGTAATCTTTTCATGGCCCCAGCTCTTGCAAGTAGTCACAGACATTAGTGTTGTAGTTGTTGCTTAGCTTTTTGTCATCTGTTTTCTCCAAATGTGTCCAAAACCAATGAGTTGGCTTAAGTTTTCTTAATTATTCTCTTCTGACTTCTTGCATAAAGTTTTGCAGTATATCTGTGAAGATTTTTCTTTTTTTCTGATTTAAAAGCCACAGAACAGGAAATTCATGCAAAATTCATTACTGAATAATGTCCACATCTCAATAAAAGAATGGCTTGCTCAAGTTTCTTGTGTGGAAAAACCTTCTCTGCTTTTCAATTTTGCCTTTCTTTTTTGAAACAAATGTTGCTCAAAACCAAGTAGCTTTCATCTTATCCTTTACTGATTTTGGAAGTATGTTCCTTGAGTAATTTATGTGTATCTGATTTAGAGGAAGAGGAATGAATTGAGTAAGTGGATTTTGGGTATTTTTGCATTAGTTTTAGCTTCTGTTTCAATTCCTGCTGGAACCCCACCATCCATGATTTGTAATTCCTTTAGAGAAGTTTGACTTTCAGGTTTCATTTGCTGTGAGCTTTGCCCTGCATTCTTCTTGATCTTGTCACATGAACTTCAAAGGCTGCATTGTGCAGCAAGACCTTGGTATCGACTGCCTTGTAAAGCTGGCTGTTTCCAGTGCTTCTGGTGGTACTGAGAGAAGGGAAAGGTTAAGGAGAAGCTTCTCCTGGATGAGGCTTGATGGGGGTGTGGTGAGGGATGCAGGTGTGTGCATCGTTCTGCACTCATGTGCAGGCTGCTCTGTCTCCATGCCTGCTGAGAGACCTTGGCTTTGTCTTTGGGTAAATCCAGGTGCTGTACATAACCAAATTCATTTTCCAGGGTGTGGCAGTGGTTATGTACAAGTTGATACATGCTGCTTTTTAGCTTTTAGCATTCCCACATAAAAAGACTTCCTGAAGGCTTAAATTAATTGCTTCTGAAATACTCCAAGTGTGGAAATGTTGTCTACTTAAGAATAACAATGAGACAAAAGTAAATCATGGTGAAAAGAATAACACCACAAAAAGCTTTGGAGTATATTGTATTAATGGACAATTTAGCTTTAGCAGCAGCTTTGCAGATCACTTAAGTTCAGTAGATGAAACAAGTTTAAATCCCCTGAGTCCTCGCTAATTACACCACAATGAGTAGCTATAGAAACGTCAATGCAAAATGTGGTTGTAATACAGCAGGACTACTGAGCTCTGTTTGGTACACAAATTGAGACATTTGCATTTATGGCTCTCAAAAACTGCAACAGGGCCCCTTTTTGAAAGAATGTAATGGTGTTTGTATGTAACGTCTCTTTGGTCCGCTTGGGATCTTGACTGTTATAGTTCTCTCTGCAAACTGAGAGGTGGCTTTTTATGTGGGTTTTTTGTTGTTGTTGTTGGGGGTTTTTTTTGTTTGGTTTGGTTTTTTTTTTTTAAATTCAGGAAGACTGCGGGAAAAGTGCACACTAAGGTGCTTGTTACTGCCACCTTGCTCTTCTGAGTACTCTTACACCATTCTAGCCTGTGGAAGGGGCTTATTTACTTGAATGAGAGTGCAGGATCAACCCTGAGTAATTTTGAAAAAATGCTATGCTGGACAGATGAATTTTGACTTATATATATATTGACTTATTTGAGAAAGGAATCATCTGTCATGATCATAACTGACAAAAGTCAAACTGAAGTAAACTGTTGCAAAGGAAATGAAAACTGATATCATGTCAGTTACTTGTTTATTATAACAAAAAAAAAGCTTTGTGCATACTAGGAGTTGGACTTGGAAAGGATGTGCCGAGGTGATTAATTAAATTCTGTTTCATTGTTTCTTTTTGCACATCCAGGATGAGTGAAGTGGGGAACAACTGGAATTTATTTTGTGCAGAAGCAGGGAAGACTTTCTGATAGCACTAGCTTATTGCAGTCTTGCATTCCTGTTTAATTCCCTTCTGTCTTCATCACTCTCCACCTCTTCGGTTCCTTCACTATCTTTCAGATCTCTTGCAGGCTGGTACCAAGTCTGACTGATTCTTTTGTGCAGAATCTGTTCTGACCTAGGTTCCTATGGACTGTGATCAAGTTACTTCTTTATATTTACCCAAGAGAGAATTATTACCTGCATTGTTCTCTAGAGAAAATAAGTGAAGCTTGTTTCCTGCTTTTTCATCTTTAAAAAAGAAAAGTCCCATTTTATACTTGTCCCCAGCTGTGTTTGTGGAGATCTGTGGGACTGACAGATGTAATTGCTGCCTTGTTTTGTGCTGCAGCAGCATTCAGTGGTCACGTCCTTGCCATGAGCCATCAGTGTCAGTGAGTGATCCCTTCCCTTTCCCAAACAGTGCTGAGTGCCACTTGTTTGTGCTGGCGTGAGACACCAGAGTCTCCTCTGAGATGATCTGATGGAATGTACTGGAGATTCCATATCATCTGCAGGCTTTGTTCACTCTCTGCAGCATCCTCTGGTGACTGCTCCTGATGTGTGTGCTGGTGAGATCTTGCTCCATGAACTGGGGGGCTGCTCCCTGTGCATCCTGACAATGTGATCTCTGTGGGTACCTTTCATCTCCAAGGTGTGTTAGTGTGAAGGAACTGGATGAGAGCTGCTGAGTTGACTTGTCTGTGTAGTGTGGCAGGAAGGATGTGTGTCATACCTGGAATAAAATGTGATTGTACAAGTTCTGGTGGATTGGCACTGAACATCTCAAGTAGAGCAGTTCAACTTGGTGATCCATAACTGACCCTGGGATATGGTCCTTGTAACAAATTTTTTGATGTCTTTATCTGTATGGACCTGAATGATTTGCTGCAAATATTAGCTGAGGGCAAACTGGGCTTGTGATGTGGATGACTGGGGTGGTTTTGCTCCATTTTGCTCCCCAGTGCTGGTTTTATTCACTATAGATGCAGCCAGTAAAGATGAGATGTTGCTCTGAGAAAATGAGGAGCTTTTAAGGCTTGATAGATTCTGTGTGAGCTGCTGTCTTGTCTTGTGTCCTTGTATCCAACAGGTTGTATGGTAGTCAAGAGCTGGATTTGATTACAGCTTAACGTCTAGAAGTCTGGGCGACTGTGGGGTGTCGCTTATCCCTTAGGTTTCAATTTACCCTGTTCCAAGACAGCTGGAATGGTACTGACTTCAGTTTTTACAGTGCTTTCAGATCTGCTAAAAGGGGCTGTTACAAAGCTTGCAAATCGGTGTTTACAGCTCAGAATCTGTGCAATTAGTAAATACAGCCAGGTGGGGAATTTGAGGTTCTTAGGCATGCCACAATAACCATGTTAGTTGTGTTTGAGGTAAGTGGTGAAGTTTCCAGCTAGCAAAAACCATTAGGCTTTTTCTGCCTTGCTCTGTTTTGTGGGTTATGATCATTTGCATGTGACCCTGACTGCTGTCTGCTCTTCAGAGGACTTCAGATGTTGTTTTTGATCTTCATCTCTTCTTGTCCTGCGCTGTCTCACAGTGGTTTTTGGCCTTTGACCTTCTACTGTGATTATCAAATTTGTTACTTAGAAATTATGATTGTGCAAAGAGATTGACTTTGACTCTGAGTCATCTTCTGAATTAGATACCCTTGAATTTTCAGTAGACTGGATTTGAGATATGGAGGGAATACTTCTGTCTTCTCAGCTCCTTCATCCTGGTGTTTAAGGACATCAGTTGTTTGTCTAAACAAACTGTTTTCAAGTGGCAATACAGGCTGGTTCAAATGGGTCCTATCACCATATACAATAAAAAGAGGTAGAAAATAGAATGAGGAAGATCATCCATAGAGAAAAGCCTTCCCTTAGCCCTGCTCTTTTAAAAAAGTTCTTGTGGCAGAACTCTTGGCAGGAGACCAGATGAGCTGAACAGCTTTGCAGTGGAGAGCAGAGGGTCAAGTGCTGAGATCAAAGGGAAAGAGCAGGGCTGAAATCCTCCACTGTGGAGGAGCAGGCTGCACCTTTCCATGGTTGGCTGATCAAAGGGAGTGCTGCTTCGGGTGGGTAGGACAGGAAAAATCCTTGCCTGTGTTCCTTCTCCCTGGGAAAATCAGCAGGCTCATATGGGTAGGCTCTTCATGGGGATTCCATTCTCACATCTTTGGTTACTGGCAGCATCCTGTGAGAAGCTGATGTGCCAGCCTGCATTTTTCTTTCCAAAATCAGTATTGGAGTGTGCTGATAGAAATTGTGGGAGCAGCGAGATTGCTTCTTGTCAGCTAACGATCAGTGCCCTGTCCATCTGTGAGGGAGCCCTGCGCTCTCCTGCTGGGTTCTCCATGTTCAGTGCAGGGAGCTGCTGCTTTGCTTCCCTGCTGCTGGCAGCCTCCTGGTCCTGCTGTGTGCCAGGAAGAAATTCCCTCCGCACCCTCTTTGGTGCTTGCTGTTGAAGTTGCTGCCATGTTGTTGCGGCTGCTGAAGATGTCAGTGGTAGATTCAGACCAGTGTTGATGAGACAGGTTTGCTTAGCCTTGGAGAAACTGGGAAGCTGATTTGAAAGGTGGGCTCCTGTTTTGAGGATGGCTTGTACAGGTTCTGCATGCTGAGAGCATCCTTGAAGCGTAGTGGGAAACATAGTACAGGGATTTGATTTTAATTCAGGGATCCTGAATACCCTGAGCATATTGTTTATTGTTTGATCAGATCAAACAAAAGCATTTGACAGTAACTGATAATTGGCAATTATTAGACTACAGGCTTACAAAGAATGCAAAGACCAATGCCTGGCAACCTTTTTAGAATCATATTCTGGTGGCACAGCTGAAGTAAGTTCTTCATCACAAGGAGGTCAGGAGCAATTCAGTATTCCTGATACTATAATTAAGACTCACAGTCTTCTCTGGGAAACAGTTGTCACTCCATGTGTGTCCTGTAAACTTTTCTTCAATTCAGCAAAAGTTATGGTAGTTTTTTCTTTATTTTTTACAGCAATGCTGAGTGACAATAACTCTGTGAACCTGAGAAGTGATCATTCACCTCCTGTGCAATGGTGTAAGGTGGCTGCACATGAAGATGAAAAGACCAAGCTGGTTTTTAAAAGGTACTCGCAAGTAAGTGTCACTGTCACAGCTACACAGAGGACAGTTGTTCTCCTCCCAGCCTGGGCAGTTACAAAAAAGGATGCAGGAATCAAGGTATGGGATTGCCACAGGTACTCAAGGGAGGGTTAGGCACACAGCTTTCTCTGGGACACTGAAAACACTTTGTGGAGCCTAGACTAACTTGTTTAGTACCTGTTTTCCCAAGCCAAAGTGAGATCCTAGTACTCCACTCACAGGTATTTTCAGTCTTTTTTGTATGTGGATAAGTAACAATGTTGAGACTTTTGTACAGCCTGATAAAAGAATGAATTGAAGGCCAGTGGATGTTGAGTGAGTATCCTGGGGAGGTGTTTCCACATAGTTATTTTGTTATGAAGACTTCTGGAATGCTACATCAAAAACCTTATGCCATTGTGTATAGCTCGACCTCAAATTAGAATTAATGGGTGTGTGCACATGTAGATTCAGGATTGTATTTTACACCTAAGAAATTTACTACTGTGATGCCACATGAATTTTTAGGTCGGAAAGCTTAAAAACCCCAAAGACAAACTGTTACATCCACAGGTGGATATAACTTGAATGTAGCAGCCCCAGCAGAATCTGGGGATACCTGATAAACTTCTGGAGGAAAACCAGCCTCATTTGTCAGCTGTGAATCCCCTGCTTTTCTGCCTGTTGGCAGATCTCCAGGGATTGCAGCCTAACATGCTAATGAAGCTCTTAGATCACCTATCAGTGGAAAATGTAATTTAGTTAAGTGGGATGTGAGAACAGTGCTGCTTTTCCAGTGGTCACCTTGTTTGCAGCCTGTACTGCACATTGAGTGCCAGGATTGCATCTATTAGTTTATATAGTACAAGCTTTTAAAAGAAAATATCGGAAACCTCTATTAACTTCATCTGAAGGAGTTTCAAGGAGCATTGGGCACTTAATAACTTGTATATTTTTTAGAGACATTTAAGCAAATGTCCATTCCTTAGGAAACAATAGGAAATAAAAATCAATAATACAGCTCAAACTACATAATTGAGCAACAGCCACAACTTTAACCAAATAATGATGTAATTTTCTACAGATGGGTTTAGGCATGAAATAAACCGGGAGACTATTTGGACATCAACAGTGTTATTCCTTAGGCATGAGAGATTAGTAGATCAAAAATATGAATAGTCTATATTCTTGTGTTTTAAACTTGGTTGGACTTTTTTCTTCTGCATGTTTTGGGGGTGTAAGGCTAACTAAGGCTTCTCAATACAGACTTGGGCATCTAAGTTCTGCATTCTGGCCTGCCAGTGAGTTGAAAGTTCTGTTTCAGTGGTTGCTATTGGCCCAAAAGCATGCAATTTGAAGTTTTAGCTTTTTTTTAAAATGTTTTTAGCTTGCTGGAAATATACATTCCCAGACAGTATTGCCCTTTAAAGAAGAGAAAAAGAAGTCTCTCTTGGTTTCGTTATGTGAGGAGAGCTGTTTGACTCATCAGAGATGCATTTAAAGTCTATGATGCAGGCATTTTCATTATCCAAGCATCTATATGTGTTCATACCTTCCTGCAGATAACTCTGAAGAATTATGAAACCCTTGAAGTGAACAAAGCAATACAGGTTTTTTTGTTTGATTCAAATGCAAGTGTTCAGATGAAATTCAACTATCTTAAATTTGCTTAAAAATATTGATTTAATAGTTGATTGAACATCAGAAAATAGTTTTTTTTTTTTTTTTTGTTTCTCTCACTCCTACCCCTCACTGTCCTGTTTGTTTTTAGAATTCTTGCGCTGTTTGTGGTTGGAGGGTGCTTCCTTTATATCCTCAAATTACATTTTGGCCCTGAAGAATGTGACAGAACAAAAATGCCGTATGTGGACCTTGATCGTGTAAGGGTTGGTATTTTTTGGCTTTTTTTTTACTTGGCTTAGAAAGTAATTATTAATTGACAATGCAAGAGTTGTAGGGCTCTACAATAAAGAACTAGAATACTGAAATTATCCTGTGATCAAAAATATATTTTGCTTCATTTCATACCATAGAAATTCTGGTTTTTGTTCTTGCAAAGTGACAACAGAAGCACACAGAGGAACTGGGGTTTAGGGGTAAAATTAGATAACTGTGACTTTAACTTTTTGAAATCAACATGTCATCATACCATTGCTCAGTGCAGATGACACTGGTGATCAGAAGATTGATGGCAAATGAAAAGTAACACATTAAACCAAAACAACCCAAACCATCACTTTAAACCAAAAGGGTTTTTTTTTCCCACCTAAGCCAGTTTCCCAGTCTGCTTTGCCTTGTAGCTGCTCAGATGTTTTTGGAAGCACAGGGCAAATGTCCCTGAGGGTGCAGCTGTTGTTTCATTTTTTCACTGAAGATAGCAGCTACTTGCTTAGCTACTGTTTTGCATGTGGCTTTTAAACGTGTAACAGACACCACTAAAGCCTTTGCTATTTATCTTATTTGCACTTTATAGTAGAACTTACCTGGCCTAGAGCTGTTAACATTTCTGTCTTTGAATATCTCCATGCTAAGATGCAACTTAGAGCAGAAACTCTAATTTAAGACTGTCTCACCTTGGCATTACTGCACATGCATCCTCCCCTACCTCCTTTCATCTTCAGTGCCTACCTTTCCCCTTCTGTGCCTCTTTGCCTCTCCTTTTTGCTGATTTGACTTACTTATTTTTTCAATAACATATTCTTGATTCTGAAGAACAAACGCTTTAAACCAAGCAAACCTAAAGACTTCATGGGCTGTGTTTGTTGCTGTCTCACGATTCATTTGGTTTGTGTTAGATGCAGGATGAGCAAAGAGCATTGCTCTGGCCTGGTTAGGTAGTAGCTAATTACAAACTGTTTGGGGCAATTGTCAAGTGGTTGGCATTAGTTTTTACTGATAGGGTGTGCAAATCTCAGCCTTAAAATGAGGTTCTTCCAAAGATGCTCTGACCCTTACCACCAAAGTACAGCATGAAGTTGCTCGGTCGTGCTTTGCCCAGTGTGGTGTTTATGCCCAAACTTGCAGAAACCTTCATAATAGTGGCAGAGGAAGTTCTGTAGGGCAAACTTGGGTAAAAAAACCCCCCAAAACAGCAGCAGAACTTCCCTCCTTGTGCCCCCAGATGTACGTTACTGTTCCTTAACAGTAGAGGAGAACTGAATTAGCACTAGATTTGAATCTTGTGTCTCTGACCCCTGTGTTTGCTCATAGGTTTTTTTAAATTACAGTAGAGTAAAAACCAGAAGTTTATTGGGAAAGATATGATGCAAACAAGATTTTATTTTAACCAGTAAAAGTAATACCTTTGCTGTTTCTCTTTTTACATCAGATAGCAGCTTGCCACTACAGATTTCTAAAAATACACATTAATAGTGTTTTGTCTTTGTTATGAGATGGATCAATGTGTAGTTTTGTCTGTTAATTTAATCTTTTTGTGCAATATGGAACTGTAGTCTCTGGTGACTAGTCTTTGAGAGAAGACCCCAAACACCCCTACCTGGCATTCCTTTTAAAGTCTCATTTTAGTCATTAGCACTTTAGCAATATTTATGGAAGAAGTGTTACTTTGTTCTGATGAGTAAGCAGGTTCAGCTGCTGTTGCACAGAACTTTAATCCAATGGATGTGTCTCTGGTAGAATCCTACCATAGGCAGGACTCAGGTCATGAGTTGAGCAGCAGAGTGGAATTCCACTTGCTGCCAAATTGGACGGTAGAAGTATGTCTATATTTTTTAATTTGGTGTTGCAAATGATAGTACAAATAGCTCATTTTCACTTAGCACTTTTACTAGCCTAATTATTCTTTAGAAAACCTCATATCTGGATTTAAGGGATTGAGTGAAGAGGAATTCCTCCACAGGTTTTTGCCTTGCACTGGTTAGTATCTTCATCTGAGGAAACGCTTTAAAATGTGTTGTACTTCCACACTGAAGCTTTCTTTATGGCCCCTGTGTTTGCTAAACTGCTGGTGGGCCACATTCAGAGGGCTTTGCAAATTCCTGCAGCTGGCTTTCCTGGCTGAAATCCTGTGTGTTTTGTTTCAGAGGGCACAGCAATTTGCCAGCGCTGCATTGCAAGAGCGGTGCCGACCTTCTTATGCGAAGAAAGAAATGGGGAAGTTGTTTGCAGAGAAATACAGCATGGACATATCTCCCTTTGTAAGGAAAAATATAAATGAAGATGAAGCTTTATTTAAATATGAGCCCCCATTTGGATTTCACAAGTTCTTTGATAAACTTAAAGGACTTCTTGAACTCTTACCTGAGCATGATTTACCAGAAGATTTGAAGTCAAAGCACTGTAAGCGTTGTGTTGTTGTTGGCAGTGGTGGAATTCTTCATGGATCAGAGCTGGGTCACTTATTGAATCAGTTTGATATTGTTATAAGGTATGTGTTTTCCATTTAAGGAGCCCAGCTACTTCATCATTACTTTATGAGTCAGCATTGTTTTTTAAGAGGAAAATATCTACCATTTATGCAACTTACAAGACTGTTTCTGAGAGTGCTTTTGAGAAATTTACTTGTGACTTGGTGGAATTTGAAGTCTTAGGAGCAAAATAAATTGTCATGTTTACAAGACAGGAATTCAGTGTAATTATTTGTGGACTTCAGGTACAAAAATCACATGGGCAGAAAGTAGATAGAAACTAGTGACATCACAGACAAGTAGACAATACTGGTTTGTTATATATTTATCCATTCACATTTTAAAGCTTTCAAATCTTAAACTTCAGGACTTGAGGACTCACCTCTGCTTTTTTCCCCATGGCTAGTTTGGGTGCTTGTTTGAAGGATTCTTTTATAACAGCTGTTTCAAACACAATAAAAATTAATTGATGTTTCGGTACACAGTTTGCTTACATACTTTATAGCACACTTATCTTCCCTTATCTTTATGAGGACAGTGCTTTCTGTGATTGTCCATGATTTCTGACATCTGAATGACATGCTCTGTATTTGTGCCTTCTGAACATTACAGTTTGACTCTCCTCCTTGTTTGGATCATGTAAAGTCACAAATAAATTTCATACAAGCATTTTCCCAGCTTGTTTTGTAAACTAAGGCTTACTCCCCTTATAAAGGGAAGATTTCATTGAGTCAATAGCTCTTATTCAAAGGTAAAAAAACCTGCTAGCTTGTGGAGGGGCAGAGAACTTGCATTAGCTGTTTTCTGAAATCAGAGCTGGCACCATGAAGATGATTCTACTGTTGATGTAGAAAAGTTTGCAGGACTTGAATTGCTCTGCAGAACTCCTGGAGGGAGGTGATGCTGTTCTTGTCAGCAGTGTGCCAGCATCTGAAGTTTTTGGTGAGCTGGAATGATATAAACCCACAGGATGCATTACATTGCATGGCAGGAGTAAATTAAATAATTTTTTATGTGGAATACTCATGTGAATGTGTGTGTGCGTGTCTGAAAAGGATAACGCGGGCAACTTTCTGTGTTTTCTTCCTCTTCCACTTTTAAGCCTCTCTGAGTTGACATAAGGCAATAGATATGAATTTCTGCAATGCTGTCTTAAATGACTTTACTCTTCAAACTTTTCTTGCCAAAGTTCTGTGCTTGTACCATTTAATCTAGAAATAGAATTGGCTTCCTCCCAAAGATAAGGGCTGGAAGAGTGAGTGAGGCAAGGAATATGGGGGTTGTGAGAAAACATTGTAGTCTGTTCTGTTAAAAATCTGTGGGCCAAATTACAAGTTTTTGCTTCTTGTCTGATATTTTAATGAGATTGTAAGCTGTTTATTTCATACCCCTCTGTTGTGGGTTTCTTTTCCTGTAGGTTAAATGATGCACCAGTTCAAGGCTACACAGATCATGTTGGTAACAAAACAACAATACGGATGACTTACCCTGAAGGAGCCCCCCTTTCTGAACACGAGTATCCTCCTGCAAGCTTGTTTGTGGCTGTTTTGTTTAAAAGTGTTGATTTCAATTGGCTTCAAGCCATGATAAAAAATGAAACCTTGGTATGTAATGTGACAGTCTTAAGTACCTGTATTTTTGTTTGTTTTGTTTTCTAATGCTTAAAGAAGCTGATTGATCTGTTACTTCCTGGTTTATTGTGCTGAGGATCTTTTATATAACCTTGTGGGGTTTTTTTAGCTCCGTCTCCTAGTTACAGTTGGACCAGCATTTGTGTTGAAGCCCCATGCTGACAGTAACACTTTTTTTCGTGCAGATTTTGGTGGTTTGCACCGGGCTGCGTGACATACTGAGTGTTTACTAAAGGGAACTTGTTTCACATTAGGTTTTAGTGACTTGAACAAGTCTGCAGAGCCCAAAATAGAAATGAGATTTCTGAATGCCAGTCTGTTTTTTAGCAGCTTAAGTCTGTACTGCTACAATGGGCGTACATGGAGCTAACATGTAACTGAACATTTTTCTGGGGTTCCTAAACCATGAGGTTGCTTATTTCTCACTAAACATTTAAAGAAGAGCAGAGATTTCTAAGGAGCTGATGGAAGGGTTTTCTGTTTCCAAATTAATTTGAATTGGTCGCTTCCACCTCTTTCAATTTGCAGGCAGATATTTCAGCAAGTAAGAATTACTGAGAGAGATTTAGAAGAAGGCCTGTCAAGTCTTTTAACAGTTTGATCTATGCTAGAATAGGTACTCCAAATTCCCTTCTTAGCTCTGTGATTTTTACACTGGGATCATCTGAAAGGTCTGTTTAATCTTGACCATGACTGTCTGCTACTACACTGAAGAGCCAGGAAGATGCTTAAGGGACTGGAACATCTCTACCGTGAGGAAAGATTGATAGAGCTGGGAGTGTTTAGCCTAGAGAAGAGAAGGTATGTGAGGGATCTTATTACTGTCCATAAATATATGAGGGGAGGGTGCAAAGAGGATGGAGCCAGGCTCTTTTTGGGGGTGCCCCATGATAGGACAAGAGGCAATGGGTGCAAACTGAAGCACTGGAAGGTTCTTCTGAACATCAGGAAACACTTTTCTGTGATGGTGACTGAGTGCTGGTGCAGGTTGCCCAGGAAGTTTGTTCAGTTGAATATCCATGGGTATCTTCCTCAAAAGTCATCTAGATGTGGTCCTGAGCATCTGACTCAAGGTGTCTGCTTGAGCCAGGGGAGCTGGACCGTGTGATCTCCAGAGGTCCCTTCTAACCTCAACAGCTCTGATTCTGTGAACTGCAAACCTACTTCTTTCAAATATTCAGCTGTCAGTTGGCTGAGCTCTCTGTGCAGGCATTGGTACTGAAGTAAACTGATCCAGAGCATGGTCAGGAAAACAGGAGCACTGCAACCTGTATTCGATCAGTTCAAGCTGCTGTTCCTTAAAGCCTGTTTAAAAAATACAGGTTGGTTGCAGCTGTATCAGTTTTATCATTTGCTTAATGTGGCCCATTTCATAGAAAGACTTGTAGAGTGAGTGTGGTGTGGTATTTTTTTCTTCCATTAGCAGGCATCTAGCTGACTACAGTGGCATGAGATCAGAATCTGGATTTCTGTAAATCCTCTTCTGAAGAGTTAAGTTTATTACTAGATGGATGCTGTCAAACAGCAGCTCTTCACTTCAAATCTTGAGCACAATTGTTTTAAATCCAGTGCTTGCTCCAAAATGCCTGGTTAATGATTGTGGGAAACTGTGGTTTCCCCATGTCTTTAAATATTGCTGCCTGCTCTGTTGTGCTGGGGTAGCCTGAAGAACCCATGGGTGTTGGTGAATATGTTGACTGATTAACATAAAGTGCAGTCAAATATTCAGAATAAACAACTTTTCCCTCTGCTGTTCTCTCTCAATTCCAGATACTTTGAAGGTTTTTCCTCTTTTAGGTCGGTTATTTGATCTGTACACTGGTATTTCTGAACCACCTTAACTATAAACTGGTTCCTGAATTTTTCAGGGTCATTGGTGAATTCTGTAACTTGTGTACTGTGTGTGTCTCAGAGTTTCCCTTTGAACAATACTTTTTTTTGTCTCTTAGCCTCTGTGGGTGCGACTCTTCTTTTGGAAGGAGGTTGCTGAGAAAATTCCTTTCACATCAAAGCAGTTTCGGATTCTGAATCCAGTCATTATCAAAGAAACAGCTTTGGACATTTTACAGTTCCCTGAGCCTCGATCAAAATTCTGGGGTTGGGATAAGGTAAGAAGTTCCCTTTTACCAAAAGGAGACAGTAAAATACAAGGTAAATTAAATAAGAAACTGAAAAAAAAATTTGTGCTTTTTACTTTCTCTGTGCACTTTCAGAGCTGTTCTCAGGTAATAGGGAAATTAATGTGCTCTCAAAAGACTCCAGCGTTTTCTTGTGCAAAATCAAAGTAAGATTTCAGCCTGCCTTTTTAGGTGAGGTATTTTGCCTGTGCATGCTGACATGAAATGGCATTCAGATGCAGTGAGACATCAACTCATTCCAGTGTTTAACAACACGTGTTTGATGTATGTTAAGCCTGTAAAGAATGGCCCTGTTAAGCCAAACCAGCCATCAGCTGTAGACAGATGTGTCTCCAGCTGCAGGGAAAGCAGAGAGAGTCTGGAAACCAGGCCAGTGTAAAGCAGCCTTGCAGCTGTTGGAATTGCTGTGTATGCCACAGTATGCTCAGTAGCAGCTGATGGGCATTTCCTCCCTCTATGTCCTTTGCTCCAGGAGTGGTACCGAGTGATGAATTGGCTGGTTGAATTACACATTGCATTTTTGTTATTTTAATTGTGTGTTTAAGAAATTGGCAGTCACTAGTTCCCTTGAACTACAAAAAATACTTACTAACTACCATTTTAAAAAAACATTTTGTGTGAAAGCATTTAAGATTCTTGCACAAATACTTGAACAATCTTCTCACGTTTGTTTATCAAAATAATATACCAAGCTAAGTTTCTTAATTGTACTGTAGTATGTTTGCCTCTTTCACAGGTTGTTTGGTGAAAAGTCTTATTGTGTAGAATACTGTTAGAGAGCCTGATGTTGCTCAAGACTGGAATAACTGTACATCAAGAAATGTCAAGTTTAACTCCGTGTCAGGAGTTGTTTGACTGTTTGAAGTAAAGGTTCACTTGCAGTTTAACTACAGAGTGATAGGGCATCTTGCCTTCACAGGAAAAAAAAATTAGTGTTCACAGCCAAAAGCCTCATTAAAGACCATACTTAAGTTGTATTGGTATTTTGCCCTGGAGTTTTTAGTTTTACTTGATCATTGAATTGATTTTTAGTTGTAGTTTTAAGTGATTTCAGTTTTGAATGAGGAGAGGGAATACACAAAGCCATTAAATTGTGTAAAGTGTTTATAAACCTGGTAAAGTACAATATGTTTGAACTGAGAAAACTTCACTTTTCTCCTTTTTTAGAATGTACCTACAATTGGGGTCACAGCAGTTGTTCTGGCCACACATTTATGTGATGAAGTGAGCTTAGCAGGATTTGGATATGACCTGGATCAGCCCAGCACACCTTTGCACTATTACAACAACCTCTGCATGGCTGCCATGAAAGAACAAACTATGCACAATGTGACAAGTGAAACCAAATTCCTGCAAAAACTGGTCAAAGAAAAGGTTGTCAAAGACCTCACTGGAGGGATACACTGTGAATTCTGCAGCAAAGACAGCTAGTGAGTGATGTGCAGCTTGGATAAGATTTATTAAATTTCCAGAGGTTCAGCTGGATCAGCCCTTTCCCTATCTTTAGTTCTTTAAACTGTACATGAAATGGACATGGAATCCTTGCTGCCCTTTTTAATATCATGTTCAAATTGTCGGACTTTTAAATTAGTTTTCATGTCAGATTTTACTTTGCACATTTCTGTGAATAGCTATGTAAATACAACTTGGATTTGAAAGACATCCATTTAAAATATTTAATGTTTTAAGTTGTCTGAATAAAAGCAGATTTTTTGTTTTCAGATGTATATGGAACGCACATGGCTGGCCTGAATTATCTAATAGTGTACAAGAGCTATTTTCCACTGATCTGCTGTCTTTTTTGGTCCAGGTCTTGGTGTCTTGACTCCTTTTCATGAATGCCATGAAAAGAAAGGCATATGCTTCTCAAGTCTTTCATGTCTTGAACCTGAGCATTACATTTCACCCTCAGATGTTTATATTCTTTTGATTTTGTGCTAATACATTTTTTTGGGGGTGAAGGAGAAAAGTAGGAGTGGAGTTGAAGGCAAAGGAGCTGTTGTGGCAACAAGTAAGTAGTAAGTACTTGATGTTCATGATTGAACATTATGATTGATTGATTGATTGATATTAAAACCATTGTTGTATTAATGTATTGGGTTAGAATCTTGCTTTGTGAAGCACAGTTGGGCCCAGGGCACTCTAGAAGAGGATTTAGGCAGGAGGAGGCTTGAACCCAGACCAGGTCATTTGCTGTTTCCATTCCTGAAGACCCATCTAAATGTTTCTAACTAGATGATTTGCAGCAGAGATCAACTACCCCAATTAAAGAAGTGGCATTAATACAAAATCTGCCCCTTTTTATTTATTTTGTGAGTGACTTGAGAATTGCCAGTTCTATAAAATACTAGTTTGTATGAATCATTTAGCAATACTAGAATCTATGACTAGGTTACAATTTCCACTGGTTAACTTATGATCCTTAAGTAATTAATTATGGATATTTTCACCTTTATAGTTTGCAATGCTGATAACCCTTGTGAAGTCCAGTATGGACTACTTAACTGGAGAGATGGAGTTGTTGGTTTTCCCCCAAGTCAATAATTGGGTCAGTGTCTAAGTTAAGAAGAAAATCACTGTAAGAAAGTAGTATAATCTAGTAACAAGCTAGATAACTACTAAAAATGGCATATTTAAAAAACAAAAAGAGAAAAGAAAGCTATAGATGTATGTTCTTGGGGGTGGAAATCAGTGCACTGCAAGGACACAGGGCTGTGCAGACCTGTAAGCAAGTTTTTATGTTAATTTAAATTTTGTTATTAGTAGAGTATCAAGTTTGCACTGAGGAGTGGTGTTATCTACAATATGTGAAAAGCTTTCTTTGGAACTGAAAGCTCATTAGGAAATCCATCAAAAGTTGGCCTAGACATGTCATTCATAGTCATGGACTCTTCATATGGTGAATGTTCCCACTTTTTTCTTTTTTTTTAAAATTTTTTATTAGGGACAAAGATATGAATGTTGTTGTAGTTCCAAATTTTCAAAATACTCATGTGGAAATGCAAGATTAGGGTGGTTGTGTTTTGGGTTTTTGTTCCGTGAAGAGAAGACCTATTGAATGATAATGTTAGTGTGCAGGAGCAGCAGGCTGATGCTCACTGTTATACTAAGAGGCAATAAAAGGACTTCAGATCACAAAGCATATCTGAAGAAAGTTGTGAACCTCATCCTTTCCTACGTCCCACATACCAACACGTCCATGAAAGTCAGTTGTGGGTGGTGAACAGATTTGAAAATCGGAAATTCTTGTTTCTGGCACTGTCTTGTGTTCATAGCAATAATACTAATCTAGCCTCCTTCTCCATGAAAAACATTAATTTTTATACTAGCAATAAATTTCTAGTCTAGGGTTTGTTTTTTTTTTTGTAAGTATAATATATTATTTAATTTAAAAATATTTCATGTGTGAAGAGTTTTATACAAATAGTCTTTTGGTTAATATATTAAAATGTGGTAACTATCTTCTCCTGGTATTTAAACTGGAAGCAGAATACCTTAATTTCATTTAGTATTAATGCAATTTTGGAAGATTTCAGAATGTGTGTGTTGGGAAGATTTCCTGAATACACCAGAAGTCTGTGTTTCTGAGCACCTGGTCCCTCACCAGTTTGCTTTATTCAGCAACTTAAAAATAATCAGTTGATTAATGTAAATGCCAATAGCTTTTTGGAGATGCTGTATTTACTGTTGAATTCTCAAATTGTGTTGATGTAGGAGTAGATTTCCTACCTGTTTTATGGCTTGTGATAAAACCTTGTTCCCCATGGTAGTCTGTGCAGACTCGATACTCCATGAAATGGCAGCAAAAAGCAATAAACTGATGAAACCACTTTCTATTTATGTATTTGTCACTCAGTTTGCTGTTTGTTCTCTCTCCTTTATTAAGGATTTTACATGTCTTGCTGATCCAGTGAAAAGTCTTGATACAATCCCAGGCACCCAAGAACAGGAGAGGTAGTAGCTGGTAATTTTTCTCTGTTCATTTATGCCTTTTTAATACCTGTCAGTGGAATTACCTGTCTGGTACTTGGAAGAGAGAATCCCTGTCAACACTGTCCATATTGTAGGCTTCCAGGATTTTGAAGTTAATGTGGATGAGAATATTTTGGACTGGGTTATAGCATTGGCCTTAAAATCAAGGGTGTCTCTCCTTAAATGGTATAAACAGACTGCAGCTTCTGGTCTGTGCTTCAGCCTTGATGAAGTGAGATAAGAACAAAGCTCTGTGTGTCCATTTACGCTTTGCAATGGATCTGCATCATCCTTTGTAAACAGGTCTTAATGGTGTTTGGTTAAAAAGTCACCAAAGAGTTGGGGAGCTGTGATAAAGCCATTGTGTTCCACATCGACTTCCTCTTTGCAGCTCTCTTCGTAGGAACTATCACAGTCAGGGATGTGCCTTATCTATTCTGGTGCTGAATTTTTTTGTGGGTCCTGTGCAGGAAGTTGCTCAAGGAGACAGACAGAGCTGCTTGACACGAGTGGGGAAGTGCCAAAAAGGGTGGCTGCAGTCTGTTACTGGATGGAATCGAAACTGGGTACTGAGCTCACAGGGACTGCTGAGATGCTAATAAGGAACTGAAGAGCAGGTCATGCTCTCCAGTGCATGGATGTGTGTTGATAGTCCAGCTCTCCTGCTGCAGGTGGAACTCCAGCAGGAAATGGGAGGGCACCGGGGAGGCGGCTGTGTAGTGTGAGTGTGATCCTTCGGCCTGTGCTGAAGGAGAACGGAGGAAGAGCACCTCTGTTAAGACCAGCTCAGATATGATGCTGTACCTTCCTTCCTCCAGCCTGCCAGCAGCAAGGTTTTATACAAGTGCTTGATTTTACCACAGCTCAGGAAAAGGCTTTTTACCCACAGGGTGGTTGAGCACTGGAAGAGGCTCTCCAGGGCAGTGGGCACAGCACCAGCCTGGCAGAGCTCAAGAAGTGTTTGAACAATGCTCTTGGGCACATGGTGTGACTCTTGGAGATGGTGCTGTGCAGTGCCAGGAGTTGGACTCCCTGATCCTCGTGGGTCCCTTCCAACTCAGCATATTCTGTGATTCTGTAAAATGTGGGTACATACTGGTCAAAAGAGTTTTGAGCCATGTGGCATCAGCCTCTTCCCACATCTCCTGATGTGCTGGAAGACAAACAACTCACCCCTAGAGTCTCTAAAGGGCTTAGTCACACCTTGCCTAAAGCTTCGTGTCTTTAATTGTCCTTTTGAGCTACCCTGCTTTTCTTGCCACAGGCTCCTGTTTTCTCTGCCTCCATGGCCAATGTATTTTCCCTAAAGCAACCCTGTGCCCACCGGTGATGTGAATTGCAAACAGATATGCAGTCTTGCATTTCAGCATGTCCCCAGCCAAAAGGAGGGTGTGCTGCAAAACGTCCTGTGTTTTATACATGTATAATCCTTCCCACCCTTCCCTGGGAAGGAGCTGCACTGGCTCATAGCTCTGTGCTGGTGATGGACCTGTACATTGCCATGAAGGAATCCTGCTCCAGCTCTACCTGTATTCTTTGCTCCTCTCTGTGTACAGCTTATTTGCACCTGTGTGCTTAAAGCAACAAAACTCTTAATTTAAAAGAATACATTAAAATGCTTTCCTGGAATAATGACAAGGGATCTTTTGGTGGGGACCTGGTATGTGCTCCTCACAAGCTGGAGTCCAAACTGTCACATGTGGCTGACCTTCTCAAGGATATGACAGCATCAGTGACTGCTCTGATGGCCAAGGTAGGAGGCAAGTGTTAAATCAACTGTGCTATGACTGCTTCTGTGGTTTACATGGATGTGAAAAGCCAGGAATTGACAGAACTGTGTTTCCAGGTGGGGGAATGGAGAGGCAGGGCCCATAAATTTTCTTATTCTCTTCAGCTACCTGCTTCTTCCAGCAGATTTACCCTTTTCTCCTTGTCCAAGGACTTGTGCATCACCTCTTTGTGGTTTAACAAAAAAACTCAAGGACACTTGTGACTGAATCTTGACTGAAAGTCTGATGCCTGTCAACACTTGTATTTTCCAGCCTGTGAACTGGAATTAGAGCTGCTCATGCTTGGAGAGTTGAGCAGGGCTGAACATAAGTAGTTTACCTCCCTTTGGGGTCATCTGCCTGATCATTTGTTTTCACAGCCTCCCTCTCCGGTGCTCGGGCCAAAACCAACTTTTTCCCAAGTTCCTGCATATGCCATAGAAGAGAACAAAGCCTTCTTGTTCAGTGCAGCCACTCTCCCTCCTCGTGGGCAGTGAGGAGCCCTGACCTTTGGAAGGAGGCACTTCCAGTGGCACGGGATGGCTTTGGCTGTGGTCAGGTTCTGGAGCTGCTCGTTGGAAGGGGCTGCCAAGGCTCAAATAGAATGTGGTGGGCAAGCTGCAGAAAAACCCATTTTCCACAAGCTGGAGTCATCTCTCTGACAAAGGAAAATGAGAAATCCAAGCAACCACAGTAGTGCTGAGCATCACATGCTTCATTCCCAGTGATCTTTGTGTTCCTGCTGTGTAGCTGAAATAATTATTCTGTAGCTCAAGGAAGTCATAAGCCCCAGCTGGAGAAGCAGAAGTATTTTGCCTTTTTAATGCAAAATCTCCAAAAAGAAAGAAGGGTTGGTTTGTTCCATCAGTCAAGTAACAAGATTACCATGAGCATTTTAAGTTTGATGGCTGGGTAGGGAGGTCTGGGGTTATTTTTAAGCAAGTCTTTTCCTATTTATAGAGGCAGTTAATGGGGTCAGATCATGGCTTAGCTCAAAACCCCAAGGAGTTTCCTCTGCATGGTCATGAGAATCTGAACCCTGTCACCACTTCTTTTGCCTAGTTTTATCAGGCTTGATTTCTAAGCCCACTCTGTCACCCATCTAACACCTAACCTGTGCTCTCAGCTCTTCTTGAGAAGCCTCATTTAGACTTGTTTGTGCTAGGCAAAGGACACAGGTGCTGTCAGACACCCAGGTCCCTCAGCAGTTCTCAGGCGTCTTGTTGCAGCTCTCAGGCCATCAACAGAGATTTCGTCTCAGAGGAAGGAGAATTTAGAAATAATGTCAGATACAGGTTTTGCTTTGTTCACGCCTACAGAGATGAACTGAATGTGAGTTTGTAGCTCTGCAGCCTCGGGACGAACTTTGGGGGATGGCTTGGGCTGGAACCTCCTGCTGCAGTGGGATATCCCCAGCCATTGTTTCTAACAGCTCAGGCTGTGTTAGAAATGTCAGTGATTTTAAATAGCTGGGTACTGAAGCAGCTGCCCCCATGCCCGACAGCCGACCTGGGGGCTCACAGATAAGAGATGCTGAATTTTAAGCTGTGGTATAAAAGCAGATGAGGCGAAATGTCCATGAAAGCAGCGCCAAGGAGGGTTCCCCGTGGTTAGCAGCTTGGGCTCTTGTTCCAGCTGAAATTCTGGGAGGAATTTCCCATCCGCTGAGGGAGCGAGGAGCGGGCTCGCAGCCCCATCTAGTGCCGTGCCGGGATGCGCACAAGCTGTGCTCGAGGCTCCCCGGCTGCCGTGCGCCGATTCGAGGCATCAAAACAGGAAAAATCCTGAACTCCAAACGCAACACGTGTAGGAATGTAAACCTGAAGTGAAGGGCATGGGAATGAACCGCTTTCCTTGCTTAATACACAAGTGGAGCTCAAGATAAGCGCATTTATCCCGTGTACAGTTTTGTGGAAGGGAGCCGTCTCCAGCTCCAGAGGGAGCCTTGCTGCATGTGTTGTTGGATGCTCCGTTTCCCACGGAGCTGGGCTCTTGCACGGAGGTCAATTCTCTATGCCGCCAGAAAAACTTGAAGGGCCTCAAAAATCCTGAGATCTCTAAAAACATGGCTAGCAAGGATACTTGAGCAAGCAGAGATCACCTAGTCCAGAGAAGATGATGCAAAGGGTCAATAACAGAGAGAGTCATTACCTTCTTCCCTCTGCATCATTCTGTGGAAAGGACAAGAAGTAATGGACACAAAGAGCATCCTGGGAGGTTTAGGGTCAATAAAGAGATTTTTCTAACATGAGATTAGAGAAGCATTAGTGTGAATTGTGCTGGGAGGCCTTCCAGCACTGGAAAGTTTGAAGACAGTATTGGATAAGCTCCAGCCAGGACTGTTTCAGCTGCAGCTGATCCCACTGTGGGCAGGGGATGGATTTAGCTGCCCTGAGGGACGAAGAGAGTGCTCTTTCCAGCCTCTCTCATTTTGCCCTTTTGATTTGATGATGCTGGGGTTGTAGTTACTCACCCTTGCTTCGGAGGCATTTTTGTCTCTCCTTATAGGACATGCTGCAAAAAAGTCATAGAACTGGAGAAAGAGTCTTCCCTGTAGCTACAGCTGATGCTGGGGTAGAGGGGAGGGAATGCAAGTGCCTGATTCAGAAGGAGCTGTGAGTTGAACCTCACCATAGCTGAAATTAGAGCATCTCCTGAACAGATTTAAAATGCACAATCCTGGAAAAAGCATCTTAACAGCTTCCAGAGGTTGTAATTTAGTAGGAAATGCATCTTCAGACATGTTTGAGCACTGGGGCTAGAACTTGCCTCTCTTATTCAGTGGTTGGGAATGTCAGCTTAGGAGAGGAGGTCTGGGGACAAAAGAGGCTCCCCATTGTGTAGAAATAAAGAGAAGTCTCAAAAATTGCAGGAAACCTGTTCTTTGCACTTCCATTTAGTTTCTCTCTCCTCCTGTGGAAATAATGTGTGAAATCTGGAGAAGCCAGTTGGAGCCAAAGGATGTAATCGACCCTGACACTGTAAAACACTTCCCTGTGCAATCGTGCCCGCAGCCTGTCCAGGGAGGATTTGCTCCGTGGCTCATTGCACTCTCAGCTGGCATTTTGCTTCAGCTGCTCCTTGCACCTGCAGCCGTGGTGTCAGTGGGAGGAGCTGCCATGTGAAACCCGCAGCACAGGTGGGGTGGGAAGGCACAGGGGAGATGTGTTTCAGTCTGTGCCCAGCATGCACCTCATGAAGCCCCAAATGAGGGACGGGGTGGGTTCTCTGCAGGCACAAAGTTGTGCAGCTGGAAGCTGCACTGATTGATGCTCCAGCAGCGTGTGAGCTCACCCATCAATATCCACTGCAGCTGCTTCTGCCATGTCTGATGTCCCTGGGGAATCTCTTCCTTGTGTTTGAAGAGCCTCTGCTTTGTCTCTACTCCAAGTTTTCTGATCACTGTATCAGTGAAGAGAGAAAGAGGAGTAATACACAACTGGTTAAGACACTGGCCTGGGAAACTCAAACATTTTTCCCAAGCTCTGCTTATCTCTGACCCTCAGCCCAATCCTTGACTGTAAAGGGATTTTGTGCATACCACTCCTGCTCTTGTTTTGGGATATACTTGCAAGCATGACTTGTCCTTGGCCCCTTAGCTAGTCTTGTGAGCCTGTTCTGACTCTCATTAGGGGATGTAGCCTGTCCCTGATCCAGCCCATGTGACAGTGACGTCTCCTCCCCCATTCTGGACTGGTTTGCTGGCTGCTGTTGATGGTTGCAGTGAGTTAAGGCAATGCAATGACATCTTTGGGCCCCCACTCCAGCTGACATTACTTGGAGGTCTCATCCATTTTAACCTGGAGCTGAATCCTGAGCATATGTGGGCCAGACAGGGAGAACACCACTGCTCTCTGTCCAAACAGCGTTTCCCAGATCAGAGCTTTGCTGTCATTTCCCTCTGCAGTCCACAAAAGACAGAGTTGCCATAAAATGATCACACCTGGTAGTACAACTTCCTGATGTATCTGTGAAAAGATCCTCCTGTTCGACCCAGCAACTGGCAATCATCAACATGCAGAGTTCCAAATGAAATACATTCCTGTGCAGCTTTCAGTCCTTTGACAGAGATATTTCCCAGTGTAAAGCTGCCATGAAAAGTGTAAGCCAAAAACATATCATTTCTCAACCAGTGGTGCTAGGAACATGGCTGCGAAATCCAGAAACGAAGCAAATGCACCTGGAGTGATTTTATTCTGGTTCTGACTTTTTTTCCCATCTGCGCTGGCTGTTAGACAAGAACTGAATGAAGCTCAATTCATCATCTCATAAGAGGGCAGTGTGGAAGAAGGGAATAGGAACACCACAGGGATGTGTAACTTGCTGTCCATGGCACATGTTACCCCAGCAGCTGAAACACCAAGACTGCTGTCACCCCTTGTGTTAGCAGCTCCCTGGAAACAGGGGGGACAAGCAAGGCTGTTCTTGTACACAAACACGGAGGCAACTGGGTGTTGAGGCCCTTCTTCCTGCTTACATGTGCAGATGTCACTCCAGGAGGACCTGCAGATCCAGCATTGGGTTCCCACAGTAGAATCATGGAATACCTCCAACCTTTGGAGAGTACTAGGGGATGTTTTAAACTGGTGGATCTTCTAGCAGGTAAATTTTTAAAAAAATTATTTTAGGGGTTTTTTTTTTTTTTTTGTTTTTGTTTTTTGATATCTGAGTTGGGACCCTTGGGTTGGGTGCCAATTCTAATATGAGGGCAGTTTGCTTTTTGCTGATGTGCCTGCAGGCAGGGATGCCCACAGCAGGCAGGGCAGGTCAGAGGGGATGTGGCTGCCACTCAGCACGTTGCCTTTGCTGTAGCCTGCACCCGGCTTTCACTTTGTCTTTGAAAAGTCATTGGTTAGTTGAATGACAAATATTTCTTTATTTTTTCTCATTAGGTTTACTGAAGAAATAAAGATTATATACAGTGACCTCTGCCTGCTGGTTCCCCAACTAGCTCATGCCGAATTTTAAATAAACTTTACATATGAGGAGAGTTGTTAAAGGTATTACAAATTCATAAACAATGTAAAAATCTCTGCCTGGGTAGGGGAGAAATAAAGGTAAGTCATTTCCCACCCTGTTTCAGCCAGCCAGCTCTGGCTGCGATACTTGGTGGGAATCCAGGCTTGCTTAATCCTGCTGCTCACAGACCTTCTAACTTTGGCATTTGCAGGTGCAGTTTTAGGAGTGACTTTAGGGTTACAGAAGCATGATCCATGGGGTTTTTCAGTTTGCTAGAAAAGAGGATGCTTGAAATTTCAACAGGAGTCTTTGCAGGCAGGAGTTTCATCCTCACCAGATGGATTTGATGGCTGCCTTGGTGGCAATGAGCAGGGAATCATTTTAGAGTTGGGAAACACCACCCAGCCTCATCTCTGGGCTGAGCTGTAAGGGAATGGAAGGATCAGCAGAAGTGGGTGTATGCTCACTAATGCTCTCACTGCTGTGATTATCGAGCTTGTGCTGCTTCTCCTCTAAAGTCCTTCCTGAAGGGAAGTCCTGCGGACAGTCACACTCTCCTTGGAGTACCTCACTTGCCATTGACTCTGCTTTTCTTCCAACAGACAAAGCTTGGTGGACATAAATCAAAAGGGACAAGTGGAGTGTATGAAACATGCTACTCTACTATGTGTATTGGGGAATATCAGAAAGCATTTTGCAGCAGCCAGGAGATTTCAGGTTTGGCTACAGGACTGTAGTCCATAAAAGTTGCTGGGATAGCTCTGGTTCTTTTTCCCCCAAGAGAGGAAACCTTTCTCTCTGTCTCATTTGCTGCTCCTACTGATGCCAGATCTCCCTGTGTGAATGCATTTCTTTTCCTTCACACCCTCAGATAGACTTTCCATTGATGCTGCCCAACTTTGTGGCCTTTAGATCCTGGAGCTGAGCTCTGAAATAGCCTCCTTCCAGATGAAAAGGAGGGGTGAGGAGCTAAAAAGCAGTGGGTATCACTTTTTTATCAGTTACAGTGCTTCCCAGGATATGTGGTTAGAGAAGTGCAGAGCTTAGGAAAAATCCAAGCTGAGAACCTGGCCTCAGCATCAATGATTTCCTTTCTGAGATGAGCTGTTGCTCTGCTCTCCAAAGTAAGGATCTCCCACTGTTTTATGTGATTCTTTTGGGGTTTTTTTATGTCACACACCTCATTCAAGGGGCATCTGCAGAGAGTTTTCTCATGGAAAGTGCAATCATTTTCTGGAATGTGTTGCTGCAGAGTATTGCTGAATCCAGGGACTTAGCAAAATTCAGAGGATGTCAGATATTTGTACGGATCACAACACTAGTCTGGACCCATAAGGGATTACGCTAACAGGTTTTGGAGAAGATCTGAACAGTGCTTTTAGGCCTTAGCTGTTTTCTTGTGCTCAGAGCTTAGGAGGAGACCAACACTTTCAAGAAGTTATAGTCCTTTCTCAGCAGAGCCTTGTGCTGCTGCATATGAATCAGTCTATCCATCCATCCATCCATCCATCCATGCATCCATCCATCCATCCATCCATCCAATGGTCAGTCTCCAGCAATCCCATATGCATCAGTGTAAAAATGCACAGCTCAGTGAGTGCTGTGCAGTGAGTGCTGGTGGCTCCCAGTCCCTCAGGTCAAGGTGGCCAAGCTTGAAAGCAAGCCAGAATCAATCTGTTGTTTTCTTTTTTTCTCTGTTTTCCAATTTATGGCTGATGTTTTTTTGCTACTGCCCAGTCCCCAAAAGTCAGTCTCCAGCAATCCCATATGCATCAGTGTAAAAATGCACAGCTCAGTGAGTGCTGTGCAGTGAGTGCTGGTGGCTCCCAGTCCCTCAGGTCAAGGTGGCCAAGCTTGAAAGCAAGCCAGAATCAATCTGTTGTTTTCTTTTTTTCTCTGTTTTCCAATTTATGGCTGATGTTTTTTTGCTACTGCCCAGTCCCCAAAAGGGACAGAGTGATGATGATGGTGTGTTCCTCTGCTTCTAACACTCTATAACAAATTTTTATTATTTTACTAGCCGTCTTCCTTGTGTATTGAGGGGATGCTCTGCCTTTTTGCAGCCCCTTGTGTTTATCTTGGCCTCCTTCTGGCAACTTTTGTTACCAGGATGCCTCCTAAGTGCACCTACACCATCTCTGCCTGCCCTTTTGGTAATCACAGCACTGACATATATATGTGAAGTTGTGTCTGGCTGTGTCATCAGTGCTAGAAAGCACTCACATGCTCTTGCTTGCTCTGCTGTAGAAGTAAGCTTATACTGTGATTCAAGGGAAGTTTAACCAATTTTACACCGGTCAGCGTGTTTATAATTTATGGATGCCATAGGAGTCTGCATCATCTGAGCAGACTTTTGTGTGTGCATGCATCGGCATCGCAGCACCTCTCGCTGCTCCGGTTTGGGCTCCATGCTCTCTGCGTGCTGAGAGAGGGAGGCAAAGCCTGCCCGAAGGCAGGAGCAGGTTTGCATCCTCCCGTCTCCGCCCTGAGCATCGCAGCCCGGCGCGGACGCCGCTCAGTCTCGGCTCTGTTTGACCGCGCCGGACACGCGGCGGGCGCGCTCCCGGCAGAGGGCAGTGACAGACAGACGGACGGACGGACGGACCGATGGACGGGTGCACGGATGCGCAACCCACGCCAAGCGCTGTCCTGCCCTTCTCCGGGGCTCTTCAGCCGGGATCGCGGGCCTGTTAAGCTGAGCACAAGCCCCGTGCCGAAGGGCTGGGCTGGAGGAGGCCGGGCTGGCGGGATCGGGGCTCCGTCTCCCGTTTCCCCAGCTGACGACAGTGCCTGCGGCTCCAGCCCGTAAAACCTGAGCTTGGAGCGGGTCTTTGCTAGGATGGGGTGTGGGGGGAAGGGTTTAAAGAGGTCCCTGCACGATGCTACTCCTTGCACAATTCGTAGGGAGGATTTCTCTTTTTGGCATAATTTATTTTGAATGAGTGTTTCAGTGTGGGTTGGGGGAGAGCGCAGCTGCAATCCCATATTCTGACCATAGATTTTTGTTTAAGTACACTGAGAACAGATTGCAGACTGAAGCCTTAGAGGTGATGCCAGGAGAAAACTGCCAGTCTAACATATGCATAAATGTAATAATATATATTTTTTCTTTTGACTAGCTACCGCCTCCCTTTAGATTCCCCAGTGACAGACTGTGCCTCAAAGCATTTCACTCAGATACCAATATGCACAAACAAAACCTGTGTGTTTTGCTCAGCAACCCACTGATCAGTGAAACTTGAAACAGGAGAGCTGAAATAAAACATTCAATATTAACCTATTAAAAATTCCAGGAGGGTCTTTCTACAAATTGTCTGTCTCACAGTTTGCCCTGAATAGCACAGTGTCCTCCTTATACTGCAGCTGCTCTTGTGAGGTCTCGAAAGACATGCAGCTCCAGGCCTGGTTAACATTTAGATGGGAGACCTCCAAGAGCTTTGGCTGGTTGGGAAACAAATACTGGAGTTTCAGTAAGTGGCATTTTCCTGTCCTGAGTCATTGTTGAACACACGCCCGTTCCAGCAGCAGAAGATCTCATTCTTCAGCGCTTTCATTCTGGCACCCAAGAGCTCTCCAAAGTTAAAGCCCATCTTGTCAACACCAGATGCACTGAGATACTCTGGGTGTTTGCTAAAGAGGAAAGACACATGTGCAGGACTTGGTCCTGACACCCATCACAGCATTCAGCAATGGATGGGACCTTGAAATTCAAGTGTTGAACAAAAATGGCATTTTTAGTACAGCAAGGGTCTGGCTAGGTGATACTAGAGGGAGGATTTTTTTGAAGGAGGTATTCAAATCTCCCTGTGCTTTTCCCTTTTGTTTGATAGCATCAAGCTGACAGTAGCTGGTCCTGACCCTTCCCTCCAAGGGTTGCTAACAGCAGCCTCACTTCTCTCGCAGTGCCTGTTGTTCTTGCATATATATCATTTGCTGTCTTCTGAAAGCAGAACATCTGTCAAGTCTATGCTCCCTCCAGACTCTTCCAGGTGGGAATCATTACTGCTGATTTACACCTGATGACTCAGAGCAGAAGATGGAGAAGATGGGGATGTTCTTCTCAAACAGGAGCAGGACAAACTGCACCTGGAAGAGTTTCTTTGCTGGAATGAGCTGGATGTCTGGAGGGGGCCAAGCTCCATAAGCAAAGGGATTAATCTTGGTGAGACAACAGAAAGTGTTTTATTTGCTGGAAGTTTATTGAATGGAATCTTTCCAGTGACACCCTGAAGGTCACTAGAAGCTTCACACAATTCAAAACTGGTTGCAGAGTAGAGTACTGAGCAGGGGAAGGTTATTCTCTTCCCTGCATGGATCTTTATTTTCCTGTGGTCCTGTGCCCTCCTAAGGGCTTACAGCTCCAAGATGTCAGTGTGATGGCTCTGGGCAGGGTGACAGACAGACAGAGGACACCCTGCACAAGGCAGGTGTGGAGCTGGGTACCTTTCTCTGAAATATGTACAGCAGGGGAGAGGAGAGGGTGATTCTTGCACTTCCTGCAGGGCTGGGGACATCCTGGCCTCCGTGGCTTGATCGTAATTGCTCTGTACTCCAAAATGGTGTGTTGGCAGAAATTACACTCGCTGGTGTGTTCACCTGCAGAGGCTTCCCACTGCTGGGGACTTATCTGATGACTGGTGGTGCTTCTGAGGGGGTATGATTTCAGACTATTTCCACAGGCTGTTTGCAGGGTTTTCCATCTTGAGCAGAAAAAAGAAGCCCAGTAACAGATTTTCCCTGATTTCATCCTCAGACTGATGTGGGTGGAGATGCTGTATTGCTTACTGAGAACACAGCTGATGTTTTGTGGGGTTCCCAGGAATTCAGTGTGGGTGCCCTGAGCCAGGGCTGCTTTGTTTTAAAAGCAAATGTGAGCTCTTGGACCTGGCCCTGTGGGATGCTGACACCACCTGGCAGAAGGGCTGTGCTCAGATCAGGGTGACTGCATGTGTTCAATTTTGAGCTGGAGGAGGAGAGCTATGGTGAGTCCTGGGTCAGTGACAATGAGGTCTGGACACCAGATGTGCAAAGCCTGGCAGCGCGAGACGGGAAGGCTGTTTGGAGAAGAACATTTTGGAAGTCTGGGGGAGTGCACAGTGGGATACTAGATCTCAAATTAAATCCTCAGCCAAAAAGGGAGGAATCTAGCAGCAGTTTTATCAGGCTGGGCTACTGCAGGAATTGCTTCAGTTGCTGGCCAGGAGTGTTGCTGAGAAATTGAATCCTGCAGCAGCCTTATCTGATGGCTCAAGGGAACGGCTTCCAGATTTTGCAAAGTGGTCCCTCTTAGTGTGAGGCAGTGGGGCAGTGAGCTGGTTTGGGATCTCTGTGTGAGCTTTTGAAGGTGCCCAATGTCGAGCAGTGCTTTCAACTGAAGGTTGTGCCTGCCTGGAACCAACACTGCAGACACAGCAGAGACACATCACTGCTTGACACAGCTGCAGAGCTTCTTTATTCTTATTGGTTTACCCCCATGGATGGGATTAGTGAGGCACTGGCCCAGGTTGCCCAAATAAATGTTCGAGGCCAGATTGGATGGGTTTTGGAGTAACCTGGTCTGGTGAGTGGGAGGGAGGTTGGAACTGGGTGATCTTTAAGGTCTCTTCTGACTCAAGCCATTCTATGATTCTACTGAAAATGGGCAGGAGGTTCTGCAGCAAGTGGTGCTCCTTAGATACAGAAATTCATGCTTTGGTGTTAGTTAGTTACACTGTGAGCTCCTCAGATATGAGTGAGATGACTGTGGGCTGCTGGAGCAGCAGGAGATGCCTTTTTACATGGCTCCATCTGCTCCTGTTGCTCTTGGCAGGTGTTACGTGCCTCCTGTGACATGAGTTGTTGTGGCTGCTGTGCTGTGGATGAGAGATCTGTTTCCAGAGCAAAACCCAAGCACTTCCCAGCACCATGGCTATCTTTGTGTGCAGTGTGAGAAATGAGCAATGCCAAACTGTGTTTTGAGTCTTTAGCAAGGACTATGGCTGTGGATAAACAAACCAGACATTTCTAGTGTGCTTCTCTTTGTGCTCATGCTGGTCTTTAGCTTGGTATGCCTTGCATGTTAAGAACCATGCTAATTTTTAAATTGGCTATTTAAACATTTTGTTGTAAGGAAAAACATGAAAACAGGAGTAAAAATCGATGATATAGAGAAAGGCAGTGCCCACTAACATGCAGGAAGGCACCTTGTTGGTGGGAGCCAAGGTCCCTTATGCATGTCAGGCATTTCCTGGAGTAAACAGTAGCTGTGTGAATTTCAGGGGTGTGAATTTTGAATTAAACACTGAAAGTTCCTGTTATGTGTCTGTCAAGTGCCCAGTATCTTTGGTGGATGCAGATGGTGGGGGGAGATATTCCTTTGGAAGGCTCAACAGGGAGAAATGGTGAAGGGCCTTGAGGGGAAGCCGTGCAAGGAGGAGCTGAGGGCACCTGGTCTGTTCAGCCTGGAGAGGAGGAGACTGAGAGAGACCTCACTGCAGTTACAGCTTCCTTGTGAGGGGAAGAGGAGGGGCAGGCACCGCTCTCTGCTCTGTGGTGACAGTGACAGGAGCCGAGGGAATGGCCTGAAGTTGTGTCAGGGGAGGCTGAGGTTGGATATCAGGAAAAGATTCTTCACCCAGAGGGTGGTTGGGCACTGAACAGGTTCCCCAGGGCAGTGGTCACAGCACCAGCCTGGCAGAGCTCAAGGAGTGTTTGCACAATGCCCTCAGGCACATTGTGTGATTTTTGGGGATGTCCTGTGCAGGACTAAGAGTCGGACTTGATGATTGCTGTAGGTCCCTTCCTACTCAGGATATTCCAGGATTCTGTGATTCAAAGCTGTGGAGAACTCCCAAAATCAATAAACCACCTGCACCATGGCATTAATTTTGGATATGAGCCCCCCAATTCAACAGGGAGGCCCAGCAGCTGGTTGGCTGTGGGGGTTACAGCTCCTTCCTTCTCTTGAGGGGTTTTTCACAGGTCAGCACTATCAGACATCTCTGTGTTACAGGGATGTTCATGTAGGAGCTCTATTTACCTTGGTCCTAAACTGAAAGTTTCAGCTTAGGTTCACCCACTAACTCAGGTCCCTAACTTTGAAGCAGTGTCTGGTCCAAATTCCCTCTAAAATCAATAGACACGATTTGCTCTAGACCTAAGGTTTGAATTGTCTCCACAGGCTGTAAAGAGAGCACAGAACAGTGAGACATCTTACTAATGATACAGAGGGATAGGATGAATCCAGTCCCAGTCCTCAGCACTCCTGACCCTTGTAAAGCCCACTAGCCACCATTTTTGCACATTTTTGTTCCAAGACCACATCATTAATAATGCTCATCCCTGCAGACCTCAGTGTGGCCCAGAATCCCATCTCACAAGGTGTCACACCAACACAGCTTGTTGACACCCTTTTCCTCAGTGATGGTCACAGCAGCCCTGTGAATCTTATAAAAGTTTGTTTGCTGTTATGAATTGCTGATATCAATGATGATAAACCCTGAGTGAAGCTCCAGCTTTAGGATCTCTGATGTACAGCTGAGGTGGGAACCTTTGCTTAATGGGGCTCTCATGTCACCCTCCCTCCTCCTACACCCCAGTCCCAGGCCCTGGCTCACTGCAGAGGATCTAGTGGAGAAGAGTGGGTTTCCTAAAGAGAACCATGTCTGCTGCATGAGAGTGCTGCATGACCAGAGAACCACATCCCTGCACCGCAGGACCACAATGCAGCATCTCAGCTCTGCCCTGGGAGCACCTCCTCTTGTTCAAGGCCATTGTATCCTGCCAGGGAGCTCCCAGGAAAGCCTTGGGAGCGGGATTTCAAGGGTGGGTGTTGTGGGGACCAGCAGGTGTGGGGCAAAAGGCCAGATGACACCTCAGAGCAGAGCAGGGAATGGGGCAAGCCCTTACAAGGGAATGTACAGTATGCAGGGCACACGGAGGCAGCGTCCATCAGCCAGTACAGTAACAGCCTGGAATAGTTTGGCTGGGTAGCCCTGCATGAGGAAATGGTCCTGAAATAGGTTGATAGCCCTGATGTTATTTTTGTTATGCTGGAAACCACAGACCTGGCATCCTGGGTGGCTGCTGGCTCCCAGGTGGCTGCTCTGGGGTGGGGCATTCTAATGTGGGAGGTGCAGAAGTCACCTTGCAGTTGGGAGATGAGGGGGATTTAGAGGCAAATGGTAGAAGATTTGTAAAAATGAGCTTGCAATGCTCTGTTGAGGAGCAATATAAGCATGGCATGGGAACTCAGTAGATTAGATGCTGAGGGCCAGGGATGGAGGAGAGGGGTCCAGGAAGGAATCCCTCTTCCTTTCTGGCACTGCTTCATCATGTGGATGGCAGGCAAAGCTCCACTGCTGCGGTCACCTTTGTCTCAAAAGTCCACACAACACAGCAGATGCTTCTGTCAGAGCCACCATCTTGAAATACAGCTCAAATTGTAAAATACCTCCCAAAGTGACAGTCCCCACAGGGAACTGACCAGTGGCCAACCAAATTCCTGGTTCAGTCAAAGACTGTCCCAAAAGCAGCCCTAGGGTTGTAGCCTTAAATCACTCAGGACTACGGAGTTTATGAGGCCTGTAGAAACTTTCTGACCTCAGTGATTAATTTTTAGCCAAAAAGCTGTTTTTTAGATCTCAGCATGAGGCAAACTTTAGCAGGAAAATAGTTCAACACTCAAAAGCAAATTTTGCAGAAAAAAAGGTGTTAAGCCTAAAATTTCATATAGGAAAGTTGGGAGGAGAGCTGTGCCAAGCTCCACGTATGAAGCAGGCTCTGACTTACTGGGTCCTCAAAATAAGTGGCCACTTTTATAAGGTGACAATGATTTCCAGATTGTGTGTTCCTGCCTGCTGTGAGCAGGGGTAGAACAGGCCAATTTGCTGTCACTGGGCTCCAAGGTGGATCCCTCTTTCTCACTGCATCTGAAAGACAAGCAGAACGAAGAAATTGAGGTTGAAATTGAGGGACTGTGGGTTGTCATATGGCTTCAAAGAGTTGTGCTTGAAGACGCAGCACTTGTAACTACTGAGGTGCCTGCACAGTGTCAGCAGTGTGACACATGATCATAATGAGGAGAAATATCTCCAGAAATAGAAGCACATTTAGCTGCAGTGTGTGCTTCTCCCATGCTCCTTTACTTATGGAATATGAAAAGCATGGAGGGAATCACCTCCTTTCCTCCTTCTTGAGACAGTTCCTTAGGCAGGTTTGGGGCTTGTTGTGCTCTGTGGGAGGGTATGGAGAAAGGGATGTTCTTTGGGTGCACAGGACGTTCCCATGAAGGAATATTTAAGGATCTCATGAGTCAGGGGAGGCAGCTCCT
Source organism: Pardalotus punctatus (assembly GCA_013400915.1). Taxonomy (NCBI): domain Eukaryota; kingdom Metazoa; phylum Chordata; class Aves; order Passeriformes; family Pardalotidae; genus Pardalotus; species Pardalotus punctatus. The sequence continues at coordinate 39,959 of VZTX01023011.1, forward strand.
GTGTTAGAACATGGAGCTGAAAAAATGTTTCAGATGAATATGGAGAGAGGAGGGGGCTGTAGGGAACTCATAGTTTTCACTCATAGATATCCTATCTATGAATTCCCCATCTACTGCTCTTGATATGAAATGTCATGGCTCATTTATTTTTGTCACTATTGTGAGCTGCTGTGAACATTCTCAGATTAAATGATACTTTGTTAAAACACCATCAACATGGGCACAAGAAGAAAACTATTCATGGGTTTGTCCTGCTCCTCAAAGAGTTGAGTTCCTACCTTTACAACCAACATCCAGGTTTCTCTTGCAATTTCTCATCCTCCTTAGGAATGACAAAACCCCTCTCGTGGCCCTTCCAGTGAACTCTCTGCCTGGAAACCCCAAAACTGTGACTTTATTTAGAGCCTGAAGGGGCCAGCTCTGGATTGTGTCAGGCAGGATGTCCTGGGACTTGAGGTCTTGAGAAGAAGTGACGGATAGGATGAAAAACAAACAAAAAAACCCACCCCAAAAAAAGAAATCAAGCACCGTTTTTATTTCCTTTCCCAAAGGTCTCCTTAACACCATTTCATTTTGAAACAAAATGTGCAAGAGCCATGTGCTAGAATGGGAAGATGGTCTCAATTCACAAGTGTGGGGTTAGCTCCTGGTCTCACACTGTGCTCCTTCAGGGCATGTGATGACGAGGAGAATGTCTATGGGCAATGCAGAATGGAGAGGATGTCCAAATATTCCCTGCCTTCATCTTTCTTGAGAGGAGTGGGAGCATGTTCCTGAAGTCCAAGCTGAGTGCATCTGAGGTGAAAGTGTTTTTGGAATAAATGTTAAGTTTGTTATACATGGGCTATTGCATGGTGGATTATTGCAGAGCTGCAAGAGTGCATTTCTCTCTGTTCTCAAAGTGAGTAAAATTTGGTTGTTTTCCTCTAGATGAGCCTGTAGATGTGGTGGATGCTTTTGTGGCTCTCTTGAAGCAGGAAAGTTACACAAAACACTTTCTTTCTGATGGTTCCACATCCACCCTCTCTTAAATCTGGTGTAATTGCTTACATTTCCAGTCTCCGATGGTCAGAAAGATCCTAAAAAGACTTGTAGATCATACAATGGAAGAAGAACTGGTGGGGTTTTATGTAAAATGATTCTGTACCTCTGAGAACAGCCATTGATTTTTATTGAAAAACACATGTAATGATTACTATGCTTGGTAACAGCATTCCCAGATTGAGCCTAAAAGTATGGAGAAATATGATAAGGGGTGTGGTGGGAAGGGTTTATTTGCTCTCATTTGGGATGACTGGGATAATACAGCTGGAGTAGATGTGAAATAATGTAGCCTGGAAGTGTTTACAGAATGAATCTGAGTTACAGCACCTGAGTTAACCTGAGGATAATTTAGGTGTCTCAGGGATGTCAGGGAACCTGTATTTTGTATATGTTTATGCATCATACACAATTAAGCACAAACTTACCTCTGTAACCTCTTTGCATTAGAGTCTTGGAGGGCACCAGCAGAAAACAGGTTACAAAAATGGCCAACTCATGGAAAAAGTTATAGCGGGCTTTTTGCCCTTAGCTACATTTCCAAACACAGACACTTTGATGGGACCTCAGCACGAGGTTGACACATCTGAAGGACGGGATGCCATCCAGAGGGACCTGGACAGGCTCGGGAAGAGGGCCCATGGTAATCTCACTTGACAAGGCCATACTGGTGTTACAACTGGCTCAGGGAAATTCCTGGTATCAGTCCAGGCTGGGGGATGAACAGACCAAAACCAGCCCTGCCAAGAAGGCCTTGGGGGTGCTGGTGGATGGAAGACTGGACATGATCTGGCCATGTGCACAGGCAACCCGGAAACCACCTGTGTCCTGGGCTGCATCCAAAGCAGGGTGGGCAGGTCGAGGGTGGGGATTCCGCCCCTCTGCCCTGCTCAGGTGAGACCCCACCTGCAGAGCTGCCTCCAGCTCTGAGGTCCCAGCACAGGAAGGCTTGGAGCTGCTGGAGCCAGTCCCAAGGAGGCACCAAGGTGATCAGAGGGATGGAGCACCTCTCCCATGAGGAAAGGCTGAGAGAATTGGAATTGTTCAGCCTAGAAAAGAGAAAGCTTTGGGGGGACCTAATTGTGGCCTTCCAGTACCTGAAGGGAACTTACAGGAAAGATGGGGCAGGACTATTGACAAGGGCATGTAGTGACAGGACAAGGGGGAATGGCTTCAAATTGTGAGTAGGTTTAGATTAGATATTAGGTTGGAATTCTTTACTGCAAGGGTCGGGAGACAATGGAACAGGCTGTTCAGGGAAGCTGTGGCTTCCCCATCCCTGAAGAGTTCCAGGCCAGGTTGGATGGGGCTCTGAGCAATCTGGTCTAGTGGAAGGTGTCCCTGCCCATGGCAAGGGATTTCGAACAAGATGATCTTCAAGGTCCTCTTCCAACCCAAACCATTCTGTGATTCTGTGATGCCATTGAGACATCTTAGGTCAAATCTAACATGGATCTCTATGTCTCTGTATTTGCCTGTGTGTCCAGCATAGTGAATCCTCCACATTCATAAGAATGTGGGATGTGGGAGTAGGAAAGATCACTTGGATACATGCTGTGACCCTTGGTGTTTCAAACAGCAGTGATATAAAGCGCCCCCACATGCACCCTACATCTTCATTAATTTAGTCAGATCCATCTGTCTGAAAACCACTTTTTGTCATGTAGTCCCTATTGGAAGCCTGTTCCAGGCAAGAGCTTCTCAGAGGGATGTTTTCTCTCTCTAATTTTTTGCTTAATTTATTCCTGGCCCCTTCATACCCGTTTGTTCCTGTGCCAACATTGTCTTTTAGCTTCAATAGCTCAGCTGCCTCTCTGATGCTTGCCCCAATGTATTTATAGACAGCAATCGTGTCTCCTCTCAGCTTTCCTTCTGTGGTCTAAATGAGCTTTTTTAGCAGATGACTACCTAGGGAGCAGAGACGTGTAGACACATCTCATGCGGCCTGACAGTGGCTGGCACCCACAGCAGCCCCAGGGTGTCAGGGCAGAGTGAGCTGTGTTGTCCCAAGAAAGAGCTGCAGGGTGACCTGAGCATTTCATGTCCTGCTGGCACGTCCTAGGTGGCAGTGCTGGAGTCATGCTGCCCTTGTGCTACATCCAAAAGTTGTTGCTAAAAGCTGAGGAGGAAGCCGTGCTGGTGCTTCTGGAAAAATGCACGACCCATTGCTGAGAGACCCCAAAGTCGATAATTTTACTTTTTTCCTGAGAAGTTTAAGAAGTGGTGCAAGCATGAGACGAAACTGATATTTCTATTCAGAGATGCCTCTTCCTACCACATCACTCAGCTGAAGAGGTGGTGCACTCTCTGTCTTGGGATGGCTTTTAAAAGAATATATTGAAGCCTGACCCACTATCTTCAGTCTTTGTGGGACATATGAGTGGAAAAAGAGGCACAAGCTGTGGGAGCAAGAGGTTTCTGCCCATCTTTTACTTATTCTGATGTCTACACACCGGTCTCCAGACAGGGTGTGAAGAGATGGAGAGCATGGCTTTGCCACTGATGCATTAGGTGACCTGTGACAGCTATTGCACCTCTCTTTGCTTTCTCATCACCCCTTTGGGCTGTATCCCCCCTGGGGTCTGCATACACTCAGCACACTGCCCACAGCACTGCAGGGACCCTCCTTTTGGGCTTCCTGTGACCTTCTCCAGCAATGCCAGCAATCGCTTCCTGCTTTGTTTATTGTTCCCCTCTGCCTCAGAACCAGCTGCTCACATCGCAGAATTTGCAAGGGCTGACATTATTCCATGGGAAGGAAATAGAGCTGCATTTTAGCTTTTATTTATGTGGTTCTCCTACTTCACCTATGCTTAGGGCTTCTGTGAGATCTGTCACCACTCAGCAGAAAGGAAGGAAACAATGAGTCCTTGCCTGAGAGTGATTTTTCTTCTGCAGACACTTTTGATGAAAACAGAAGTCCTCTTGGGTCTGTTAAAATGGAACTGAATATGCTGCAGCTGACAGTGGCAGCAGTAATTTGCTTTTCTCAATCCGGTTTGTTTCAGCTGCCTGGTTGCCCATCCTAATGTCTCCTTTTTGGTCTCAAACTGTTCCTGCAGTGCAATCTGGCTGCACCTCTTGCCCCTGCAGAAAATGGAAACCCCAGGAGAAAACTGAAGCTCCCATAAAGCACTGCAATGTGCATTTTAGGTCTGATGGTTTTCCTGTGGTCAAAAAAATTTCCATTATAAAAATTATTTATTTTGAGGGAAGGTTAAAACATCAATGGAAATGTGACCATACATGGACAAGAAAATCCACCCTAGTTATGTGCATCCAGTGTTTGCTGCCATGTTGTAGGAACATTGCATGAAACCATTTTTATGGGATGTGCTGCTTTGAGCTTTACTTGTGCCCTAATACAAATGCTGTAACTCTACATGCTTTATTTCAGGAGATATTGGAGAGTTCAGGTGAGGTGCTCACACACAGTTCTAGGAAATATCACAGTAAAGACCAGCTTTAGAAATAGCTTTAGAAATAGCTTTAGAAATAGAAAGACTTTTCACCAGTGCAGAGTTTTTGCTAGTAATAGTACTTGGAGAAGACAATTTCCTCTTTTTATCTGTCTCTCATCTCTTCCTTTGACAGCCAGTCTGATATCACCACCTGATTCTAAACCAAATGAGAACTCTTCAGTTCTGTCTTTCATGCCTCAACCAGGTTAGCAAACTTACACTCACTGACCAATTCTTGAGATTCATTTTAGTCCCCTTTGGCAGAAGGCAAACTTCAGAAACATTTTAGCATGTGGATGGAGAGCAGGGATTGCTGGAGATCTGTGCAGCAGAGCCAAAGCCTGGTGGTGTGGACACCCATGTGGGGTAGGAGAGATGAGCTCTCTGTCTCCAACCTGGTGGCATCAGCTTAGGGACAAGCTGCAGCACTTTAACCCTTTAGCACCAGTGGGAGCACTCAAAATGAAATAAAATTATCTTATTTTCCAAATGGCTCTCAGCAGAGTCAGATGTTTGTCACAGGGATGGAGGACAAGATGGTTTGGCCTGTGAGGGTCTGGGGACATGCAAGAGTGTGCACGACCCTGCGGATATGAGCTGCAAACACCCCCGGTACTGGGGGCTGTGGTGGGGTGCCTGTTGTGGTGCTGTGACCCACGGGGTTGTGCATGTCACCGCTGGGGCAGAAGGATGTGGCATTGGCCGGGCAGGGGCTGAGCGCTGCGTCCTGCTGGAGCTGAGTCAGGGTTTGCAGGCAGAAAGCAATTTATCAATCTGTTGTGCTTACTTTCTCCTGACCTGTGTGATCAAGAGCAAATTGCCCGGGACGAAACAAAAGAAGTGAAAAAATGAAGAGGGACGAGGTTACAACCTTCCTGCTTGCAAGGGGAGGCTGTAAAATGGCATTTGAGGGAAGTGCTGGGTCTCTCCCGTTGTGCGGCTGCCTGTGCTCACTCAGATTTTCAGCATCTGCAAATATGTGCTAGAGGGAGTTGACTGCTGCATTTTTGTCAGCTCCCTCCTCAAAGGCAGAACTTGACGTCCTGCTTCTCTTTTCCTCTTATTTGTCTCCTCCCGCCTCCCCTTTTCCCCTGTCCACATGACAGTCATAAAAAGATAATGGAAACAATATGGGAACAGTCCCGGTTAGAGCAGCTTCCTTGTGGATGAGAGCCGCGTGCAGTAGCTGAGGAGGCTGTGAGGTCCCTTTGGAAAGCCAGTGAGGGCAGGTCATGGTGTCCTTGTTTCCAAAATCAGGGCTGTGCTAGGACTGTACATGTGGAGTGGAGCCATTTGGTTACCAGGCATTGGGCATTGCGCTGGTGGCATAGGAAACCCCAAGATGAGGCTATTATATTTGAATTTTGGTTTTCTACTGAAATGCTCTTTAGGGCAAGGCCATCAGAGGGTGATAAAAGCATCCTGAACTCTTTCCTCCACCCATCCTGGCCATGAGCCTTCCCAGTCCCTGCCAGGCAGGAGCTGCTGTGGATGGGCCTGTTGACTGTAGCCTGCTGGTGACTGTTTGCAGCCAGGAAGGACAATATGCTGATTGCAGAATCCGGTTTAATTACTCACAGCACATGCCATTAAGAGCAATTGGCTCGGTTTTTGCAGGAGCAACACATCTGAACTGACTCACCTTCATAAAACTTGGCTCACATGCTAATTAGATGGCTTGGCTTAAAAAGATTGAGCCCCTATTCTGCCACCAGCTCGCAGGACCCAGTGTTATTTAAAGATCCTGGGTTTCCTTATATAAGTGTTCAATTGTTTTTTCAACTGAAGAAAAAAGAAAGGCTCAAAAGAGAAAAGAAAAAAAGAAAAAACTCAACCCACCCTTTAAACAGAATATAAATTTATACATCATTGAGTTCTTAATTTTCATGGAATTTCTCTCCCCCTCACAGACAGAAGTTGTATATACAGGATTTTAGTATTTCCTCTCCGGCTCCAGCCCCAATTTGAAGGACTGTAAAAGTTTGAACCGATTCCAATAGTGCGTGGTTTGCATGGTCTGTGCTACGCTGCAGAGTCAAAACAGCCCACACAGTAACAGACATGCAGTAAATCTTGGGAGAAGTGTTTCCTTTCTTCACACACACACACACTGAGGATTGAAATTCAATTATAGTTTTAAAATAATACTGAAATTTGGAGGCAGAGGATAAAAAAGCAAGCAGCACTCCTCACAGCGAGGAACCCGGCGTGTTTTGAAGTGCGATCAGGTTTCAGGGAGCTCGGAGCTGATGATAACGTGTTCAGCATATTCTGCGGTCGGGCTAGTTTGCAAACATGAACTCATTATTACTGAATGATCATGGCAGTTAATTGTCTTTGGAGAGAAATTTAGAGTCCCCTTGCACTGCATTTTTTGCCTATCCCATGTACTTTTTCACAGATCTTAGGAAGAACAGAATGTAAAACTACAGATCATCAAATTAGCCTTTAATAATGCTGTGAGACCTGCGTGCACCACAAATACACAAAATCCTTCCTTCTCCTCTGTCTTTTCCCCCTTGCACATATTATAAACAAAGGAAGAGAGCAGCAGGCTCTGCGCCAGCTCTACCCATGTTTTCTCTTTATCTTTCCTTCCATCACGCTTTTGACTAATTATATCGTTGTGCCTGCAGGAGAGGGGCCATATCATCGGATATTTGCAAAATGCTCAGCAGCAGCAGCAGCAGCAATGATCGTGGAACCCAAAACAACCCAGGACTTTGCTGGCTGAGCATGAGGCACGTTTTAATAACAGAGTGACACTGGATCGGGAGTTTGCCAGCGATGCTCACATCAACCCCGCAGCGTGAGATTGGGCTGAACACTGCCAGCAGGGACGTCGTCCTCCTCTGAAAAGGAGGCTGAGTTGTGAGTTTGGAGAGGAGAGCAGCCCATTTTGTGGGAACTGTTGCTGTCTGCTGTGCAGGAATGAGCCCAGAGACTGGGTGTAAAACCTTTAGTTTCCTTTCCAGGTCAAGAATGGCTGTAAAAAGGACCCAGCTGAGACATAAACACCACAGAGTCATAGAACAGTTTGGGTTGGAAGGGACCTTAAAGATCATGTAGTTCCAAGCCCCTGCCATGGGCAGGTATGCCACCCACTAGACCAGGTTGCTCAAAGCCCCATCCAACCTGGCCTTGAACCCTTCCAGGGATGGAGAATCCACAACTTCTCTGGGCAGCAGTGCCAGGGCCTCAGCACCCTGATGGTACAGAATTTCTTCCTAGTATCTTATCTAAATCTACCCTCTTTTAGTTTAAAGCCATTACCCTTTGTCCTATCACTACACGTCCTTGTCAAAAGGCCCTCTCCAGCTCTCTTGGAGACTCTTTAGGTACTGGAAGGTTCTAGAAGGTCTGCCCAGTGGGTTCTTCAGGCTGAACACCCCCAGTTCTCTCAGCCTGTCTCCATAGCAGAGGTGCTCCAGCCTTCTGAGCATTTCCGTGACCTCCTCTGGACTTGCTCCATCCTTCTTACGCTGGGGACTCCAGATCTGGACACAGTACTCCAGTGGGGTCTCACAAATGCAGAGCAGAGGGGCAGAATCCCCTCCCTCGAACTGCTAGTCATACTTCTTTGGATGAAGTCCTTCTTTTGATGCAAACATGAGTTGGAAAAGAGACTGGACTGGGAAGGGGAGTACAAGGAGATGTAGCAAGAACAAGGCAGGTGGAGAGAAGGTAGAGCCAAGCAAAGGCAAACAGAGCCCAAGAGACCTGACTGGCTGAAACATTTCCCACTCTGAGATATGGTGGTTGAATTTTGCCTTGGAATTCGTTGATTCAGGTGGAAAATCCATAGGGATTACACCCTTGCTCTCTTCCAGCTGGAATCAGCATTTGTATTTCCAGGGGTAGCTGAAGTACTCATTTCCCCACAACCGCACAAAGGGATTTTGTTTACAGGTGTTCAGTGGCAAACCCCAAAACCCAGGGAAGCTGGGCTTTGGAGGCTGGAGATTCACCCTCTGCCACAGAGGTTTAAAAAGTGCCTTTGGATGATGCATTTCTGGAGTATCCAGAGAATTAGCCAGGAGAAAGGAACAGATGAGCAGCATCTCCACCCACCATGGGAGGTTTGCACCTCTGCTTGAAGTTGCCTAACTGAAGTCTATGCTACCCAGAATTTCAAAATCTGGTCCTGATTTCCAAGGCCTTTGCTAGCAGAATTTGGGCTTGGGCTTGTAGCTGAGCCCAGTTCAGTCCTGCACCCCTGTAAGTTTGGACAGAATAGGCTGGAGGGTTGGTACACATCAGTGAAACATTAGTGAAATGTGTCCCTGCCCATGGATTTCAATACTGTCTGCTCTCGTAAGCAGCCTGTTGCACAAGTCATGCTGCCTGTGGTTTTTAACTGGTAACCAGATCAAAGCCCAACGAGCTTTCCAAGTATTTTGGGTATGTTTTGTTCCATTTTGATCCCTTCTCTTTCCTCAGCAAACACTCTGCCATCCAGTCATTACTTTCACCTGAATCGCTTGATCAACCAAATTTGACAAAGGCAAGGCAGCCTCATAGATAGTTTAGGTTTTTAATGGATTTGTGCAAATCGCTTATGGGGAGAGGTGGGACCTGGATTATGCTCCCAGGATGAGGCCACAGCCCCCTTCGCTGCTGGACAGTGCAAAGTGCACCACTGGCCATGTCTTTCCTGTCCTGGGAAAAAGGGGAAAAGTTGTAGGGGAAAAGTCTTCAAGAAAATAGCTTTCATTAGGCCTGCTACTCAATTTTAAAAAAAATTCTGTGCACTCAAAATCTGTTGTTGAAGAGCATTTAAAAATATATCTGTCTGAGGGGTTGTTTTGCTTTTTTACATCCTCTTTCCAGTAGTACTTTGGCCATGCTGATGAAGGACTCCAAAATGTGTTTTTCTCAATTTGCTGATGTGTAACCCTAGATGTGGTTCCTCTCTAAGACCAGGTTACCTAATATACTGTTACACTTGGGGGTGCTGACTCATGAGAGTATACAGCATTCTGCATTTAATAACTCCTATTTAGGGGTCTTTGAAGTGACATCATCTCTAACCTCACTGGAGTTGGCACACAGGAAAGATGAGCCCGCACCAACATGCCTGAAATTTTAGTGTTGTGCCCAGCTTGTTGTCAGTAGCGTACCCAAAAATTGAATTGCAAATGCCATAATATTTGGAAAAACACCGACACATTTTTTCCCCCCTGGGTTCATTCACATATTTAGGAGTGAAAATACTTTCACAGCTGGTGGCTCAATATAGACTGGCTTCCATGCACCCTACAGCTCTGAGAATCTCTACAGATATGTAATTGTCCGAGCCATTTTGGGTCACCAAACAGACAGGTTATTTCAGTCACTGCACATTAAACTTCTGGGATCCTCTAAAGCGAGGATTTGCTGCCACATAAAATTGGTGTGGGATGGGCTTGGGAGCCAGGATTTGGTACTATTTCATCAGAGCATTTGCCAGCAAGGGCACCAGAGATTTTAGGGACTTTGGGACCGCCTGGACCAGAGTGGTGGGGAAAATAAGCCCCTTTGCTAATGGAACAACTTTAGTTTTGCTTCCTGTTCAGAATGTTGCCCATAAGATTGCCTAGGGCCAGAAGCTCTCATCTACCACATGGGCAGAGCAAGAGAAGAGGGCTCTGTTATTAAAGTTCATTTAAAAACACTTTGATGGCTCAAAGAGAAGGACAAATTAACTTAATCTTGCCAGCTCTTAGTAGCGGGTTTTGGTTTTGCTTGTTACTTTTTTTTTTGTTTGTTCGTTTTTTGTTTTTCTGTGGGTTGCTTTGTTTGGTTTTTTTTTTGTTTGTTTGTTTGTTTGTTTATTGTTAGTTTGTTTTTTCTTTTTTGTCCTGTGAGTCTTCAATGCTCATCCAAATGTGTGAGCTGGGCATCCTGGGGAATGGTTTGGGCAAAATACAGGGACCATGCTGGGTGGAATCTGAGGACTTGCAGAGAGTCTTTTGCCAACTAGGTACCTTAAGGTACCTACCCCAGCTGAAGTAGAGCATCACAACCTTCATTTTTCCTCCTTTTGACTAAAAATAAGTGAGATGAGGGCTGGATGCTTTTGTAATGAGTCTCACTATCATAAATCTTGTCATAAGCTGCCACCTGAAGGTGCTATTTTGCACCTGTTGCTTTTCCTTTTTGTGCCAGAAACGTGGGCTTCTTGTCACTAGGGGGAATTTGTTTTAGTTGTTTTTAAGCAGAGGTCTGGTCTCCAAACAAGAAAACACCAGAGATGGCGTGTCCTACCCACCGAAAACTAGTGGTTTGGAGAAGGATCTTTTATTGGGATGAGAAGCTGAGCTGTGATAAACAGATTTTTGTTTGTTTGTTTGTTTGTGTGCCTTAGCTACGGAACACAACATTTGTAAAAAATTTAGGTCTTGCTCTGGCCAAGCTTAAAATTTCTATCTTTATTTCAATAACCCAAGAAATAAAAGAAAAATTCTTGTGCCAAGCCAAAATGTTCCCTTGAGTTAAAGAAAAATATTTTATCTTCAGGCAGACGATGTTCTTCAAATCTACTTCTTAGGGCTTTGTATGATGAAACCCTAAAAATCCCTTCTGCCACAGAAGGAGAGCCCATTGCTTTCTCGTCAGACTGCAGATAAAATTTCCCAATATTCATAGAATCTTAGAACAGTTTGGGTTGGAAAGAAACTTGAAGATCATGTAGTTCCAACTCCCCTGCCACAGACAGGGATGCCATGGAAAGGGACACCCTGTCCATGGCATATTTGTGTTGATGTATGAAATGTTTAATAGTGTCAGTCAGAGAAAATGAAAAATCCCACCAGAGGTCTTTAATAGGGTGATTCAGATGCCACATTGCAGCCTGTATCTAGACTGGGAGTATATTTTGCTCAAAGCTCAGCAAACCATGATTCTTCCCACATTTCTGCAGCTGTTTTTGTGTCTTCTACTGCTCACCTTCCCCTGGGGGCAGCTGAAGCTGGGTCCTGTCAACCCCAGCAGCAGGAGGTGGTGAGTGGCTGGTCCAGGGGACAGCACGCTGCTCCTGCAGGGCTGACCTCAGTAATTCAACCCACTGGGCTTTGGTAATGCTTAATTGTGTAGCTTTGTCCTGTGGTCTGGTGATTTGAGGCAGGAAGATGGGAGATGTTCAGAATGCCCCAGGAGGAGGAGGAAATTGAAGCAAGGTCCCTCACAGCCCAAGTGAACGTACTAAGCATGAAGCTGTTGGATGAAAGAAAGGGCTGTTGATGTGTGTAAGGGAGAAACAGTCATAACTGCATTTTTGGGTGAACTTACTCCACACTGAAGATAAATATTCTGGCCTTCTCTGCTAAGTCACAGCCTCCCATTCAAATCTTTGAGTTTTCTGTTCACAGAATGACCTTTAATTGTGTTAAAGGCTCTGCAAATCTGTTTTGGAGAGAGCGGTAGCTAGAATGGAATGGCTCCTTACGTAAAGCCAAGAGACATGAATAGTTCGAGGCAGCTGCAGGGATTAATGCTTTGCAGGGCGGCTCTTTGTCTTGGGCCACGGAGAGGACTGGTATTTGGCACTCTGTTTTGCTGCATATTTTATGGTCTGGAAGAGGTCTTAACAACTTTTATAATGCAGTCACTCCACAATGGCTCTCTTCAGCGGGGCTGAGAGCTTGTTGGTATGAAAACATGCACTTTTTTGCATGGACATATGGGACAGGGTGCTCTCCACCGAGGAGTTCCTTCCAGGTAGAGGTAAAAGGCTTGCTGTTAGGATCTGAGGTTCCAAAGGTCGTGAGATTTGGGGTGGAGTTGTGTGTTTTGGCAAGATGACACATGGTTTTGGTTTGGTTTCTGCTTTCAGAACAGGAACATGCTCATGCAGTGAGCCATTGGCACAGGGCTCTTGGGGTCTGGGACCATGACCAGAGCTCTACAATGCCAGACATGGAGATACGATGACAATCCTTAGTAGACTCCAGCTCAAGATATTCAGTGGTAAAGGAGGTGACCTTGAGCCTTGTAGGATGATTTGATCTCTGAGGCTAATTGCCATCGTATGCACAAAGCCACTGCACTTTTTTAGGTTACTGAATTTTAGGTTGCTGCATTTTAGGCAAACAGAAAACATCTTGGTCATACATACTAACAGCAAAAACTTGCAACTGTACCAGTTATGATACCAAATTTCCTTCATGCTGCTTCTTTCCTGCAATTTATTTCTTCCTTCCAGCATATATTCACTTTCCACTTGTTTATTACAACAGTATTGCTCTCTCCTGGCTCAACCTTTGCTTCCTAAAAGCTTGCAGCATGTCCAGCCATGGCTCTCACTGAGCTGGAGGGACAAATCAGGTGCAACCTCCTTTTAGGCTATAGGAAATCTGCAGGGATGTGGTCCCATTTTGAAATTTTGTGGACCGGAAATGCACATTCTGTGAGATCATCCACTGTGATATCTGTTGGGAGGAACTACAGATGCCGCGTGCAGTGCTCAGTTCACCCAAACCCTGTCTGACAGGAAAAGGAATTCCTGTGTAATAAAAATTAAGATAATTGCCTATGAAGAAATATTTCATTGTCGAGGGTATTTTCATACACATTAGTGGAGAGGAGGTCAAATTCAGAGAACATAAGATCAAGCCCTGGAAGAGATGACTTTGTTTTTGTTTAAATTACCATTTTGTGTTTTTTTCACAGATGCTGTTCGGTTCTGAGGTAACTCTCCACTTATTTTTCTGGGGAAAGCTTTAAAGTCCTAAAACTGTGGAAGCTCTGAGCAAAGAGAATATAATTGTTCTCTCTATCTATTCAACATCTATTGAGGAAGCTATGCCACATATTTTGAAGAAAACAGTTTTTTCTTCCAGCATCTCAAAGTGTAAACCTGAATAGCTCACCTGGTTCCATCTGACACCCTAGTCAGGAGAGCAGCACCTGGGAAAGGCCAGACCTGCTCATCTCTGGCTCTGGGGATACCAAGAATATGGAGTTTAAAGGAGTCACAGCTGGCTGTGGAGAAGTATCTGGTGCTGCCCCTTTATCTGTTCTGATCCTGCCTAAACAAACTTCACATCAAGGGATGGTGAAAGTAAAGTGTTAAACAGAGGTAAAATTGAGAAAGACAAAAATGCAGGAGGAATAAGAACTATCATAGGTTTCTGGGCTTTTGTGGCTGGAGTAAGAGCAGTTGGGTGGAGGATGAGGACAGAGCTGTGCAGAAGATGCTGTTTTACTCTCAGTCTTCCACTTCCCTATAAATACATGTAAGTTCAGGACTACTGGGGCTGAATTTGTATTGAAGTTTGCTAGGAGAGGTAGTGGGGAATGGATTAAGGAGAGAAAAAATGATGAGAAAATGCCTTCAAAATATTTAGAATTAGGTGAGATGCTCTTGCTGATGTTGGCCAAGGGCTTGGAAGACCTTGGTTTTGTGCTGGGTCAACCATAAGACACCATTCAAAGATTTCAGCTCATATATTTGCTTTCCAGTTGTAACAGGCTTAGGAAAAGGTTCTTCTTCCAGAGGGCAGCTGGGCACTGAACAGGTTCCCCAGGGCAGTGGTCACAGCACCAGCCTGGCAGAGCTCAAGGAGCATTTGGACAATGCTGTCAGGCACATGATGGGATTATTGGGGTTCTCCTGTGCAGGCTCATAAGCTGGACTTCAATGATCCTTGTGGGTTCCTTCCAACTCAAGATATTCTATGATTCTGTGGTCATTGTGGGGATTCATTTGCAAGTGCCTGTACATCTCCATAGACTGGGACATGCTGGCTGCATCATTTCTTCACAGTGGTTCAGGGCAGCCAGAGTCTGTACAAGATAAGAGACCCTTTGACTGAATCCCTTGTGTGTTAGGGAGCCTGTTCTATCAGTTTGAGGTACCACATGAAATACACTGGGTCTTCATCTGGGAAATAATTCTTGTCTTTCCACCAAAGGAATCTAAGAAAGAGAAAAGCAGGACACCTTTTGACCAAATACATTATTTTCTCATCTGCTTCGGCTCTGCTGAAGATCAGCACTGGCATATTAAGAGCAAAGATTTGAAGGTAACTTCCTCTCTGCGAGTAAAAGGTGGTGATTGCGGGGTAAAAAACACCTGATGGTTGGGATCCTGATAGGATTAGCAAAAGCCCAGAACTGAGCTTCCAGACAACACACTGCTGACAAACAGGATTCACAAACTCTCAGATTTTGATCTCCACTTGTTTTTATGCAGCAGTCCAAGAGGTCCTAGAAAGAACATATTTCACCCCTCTGTCCTTCCAGAGAGACCTCATGTCAGTTTGATACAGAGGAGCCTTGGACTGAGGTGCTGTCTGAGTGGCAGTGGCTGCCTATCTGCTCCTCTCCTTCAGCTGCACTCCCTAGAGAACTCTTTTTTTCCCTTTTTTTTTTTTCTTTCCCCTTTGTCTCCTGCTTAGTAAAATCTCCTTCTGTTTGTCCTTGCTTTTAACAACTGAGAATGTGCCTGTGTGTTGTCTACACTGGATTTTTGAATGAGTGCCTATTGGGCAGCTGGTGCTGTTGGCATTTTGGTCTAGACTGGTGAGAAGAAAGGAGAAGAACTTGGATTCAGGACTCCAAAAACTGAAACCACCTCATTTTTCATCCCCTTTGATTAACTCGCTGGTTTATTTGCCTGTAACAATGACAAATGATGCCACCAGCTGATGCTATCACATTTGGCAGAGTCAGCCTGGTTTTGAACTCGTCAATTAAAACTCTACATTTTATGGTAATGCTTCATAAGCTCTTGAGGGAAAAATGTCTCTGACAGATACAAGCTAAGCAGGAAACTGAAAGGTTCCCAACAGCAAGAACAAAAAATTCCTTCATGTCCTACTATTCTGAGTCACTAATATTCACCAATGCTGCTCACCACCATGATTGTAGGATGCCCGTGTTTTATTCTTATTGGGGTTTTTTTGTCTGTTTTACAGTCAGTCTAATGGTACTGTTATTTACACCAGTATAAACTGGAAGCACTTTCACAGGAATTAACTGTGCTGGCTTTACAGTAGCACAGGCTCCAGAAAGGCTTAAAATACCTCATCCAAGCAGCTGAGGGCAGGTGGCTGCTTGTTGAAGTAGAAATTTCACCTTTCTCTAAAAATCTGGCTCCTGCCTTCCTGGTTTTTAGGAGAGGTTCTCTGAATGCAGAAATCTCAAACCAAGAAAGCAAACTAAAACTGCCAAGGTTGTATTCTTCCCCTCTTGTTATTGTTGCCTGGGGGGTGTCTGGGAAGGTGTCTTGTGGTTTTTGAATTTTCAGGTCAAATATTACTGAATGTCAGGGCTTTGCAAGGAAGTGACCATGCCACACCTGTTGCATCCGTTAATGCCAACAACAATTTTGTGCTCTGAGATGCTCTGTTTGTGGAATTGACCCAAACCCTCTCCTGTCCTGAATCACATCTGAAATGTTTTACATCCAGTGGAGAGAAACAGACACCCCAACTCCCCCAGACTACTTGGAATGCTGCGCTAGAGGGCCATGAATCCCACCTAGTGTCCTAAAATCCAGTTTAATCCCCATCATGAATATAACAAGTGTGGTCAAACTTTGACCCTACAAGGTGTGTACCCAAATCCTCATATCCGTTCAAGCCACAGAACATGTCCAGGAAGAGGGGATAGGAGGAAATCTTCACAGTTTGCTCCAGGCACGGCTCACAAGAGAGTAAACTGTTTCCTTGAGGGTTCCCCTGTAAGACAGGAGCAAGATGACAACTTGGACTTTTTTTTTGCCTAGAGGTGAATGGGGGTTGTTGTGTTCAGACCCACTTTTCTGGGGAACAGCTCTAATAAAATCAGGGATGTGGTGATGTGCTCTTGCTGGTGTGAGCTCTGCAGCACATGGAAGAGGAGGATGAGTCAGGAGCCACACACCTGGTGCTCTGGAGGAGACACAGGTAGACCTAAATGGCTCTGCATTTTGCATGAAGTTTGATTTTTGCAGGCAAAGGCAGCAGGATGAGTGGCTGTGCTGTAAATCTGACCTGTAAAATGCAAAGCACTCATCCACCCCTCCCCTCCAGCAGCGCTGTTAGCAATTAATTCAGCACATCTGCTAATGCTCCTTGTCTCTCTCCACTGCCCATGGCTCTTGTTTAAATGTTAATACCGCATGTGCTACCTTTTATCTGGAGATGAAGATGGATTGCTCTGTCAGACTGGATTTAAATTCATTTTGCTGTTAAAAATTTGTAATTATATTGAAAGGTTGTATGAAGTCCAAGACCTCTCTGGGCTACTGTGGTTAATTAGCTGCTACAGATATTGTGCATTCAATCAAATTGTTCTCACTGCATTAAATTTGGTTATTAAACACTGGAAATAGTTGAGATATTAGCAATGCTTGATTGCTGGAAGGTCACACTCTTCGTTACTCATCCAGGATGTGTGTCAGGCAATTTAAGTGCAAATGGATTTGTGGGTTGAAGAGCCCTCTGAGAAGGGATTTGGTAATGGTTGGCAGATTTGCACAGGCACTGAGGATGTAGTGGGAGGCTGGGGCTGAGACCTTCATGAAGCAATGAGCTCTTCATGCAGCAGAGGAGGTGAGATCTGTCCCTGCTTGCAGGCTCCATCAAGCAAACAGTGCTTGTGAGTGACCTACTGAAAGGGACCTGTCGGGCTCTTTGGAGGTAGGGAGAGGGTCATTCCAAACAAATTCAGATGGGAACGAAGAGAAAGCTTTCAATGACAATATCGAATTGGGTTTGGGTAGGAAGCTACTACGTATAAATGGAAATCTCTTTGTGCTAATACTCTGGAAAATGTTGGCTTTTGACAAGTAAAACCTTGTGACCACAGAGAAGGAAAACATCTCTTGATGGTGCATCTGGTGACACCAGCAGACAGAAGAAAGCTCCTGAGTGCTGGGCTGGGTTCTGCCCAGTTTGAAGGCATCATGTGATGTGGGGAACCTGACACAGACACCTTCACCTCAGAGATGGGAACACTGCGGCAGGACATGAATCAAAATTACAGACAACAGAAATCTGATCTTTTCTAGAAACAAACCCAAAGCTTCTCTGTTGCTCAAAGTCCACTTCAGTGCTTTATTTGGGATAGTAAAGACAGCCCTCAGCCCGTCTCTGCAGGGATGATGCTGCAGCATGGGGTTCATACTTCCAAGTAATGCAACAGACCCTTCCTCCTTAGCAGCTTTCACCTGCCACCTCCATATCCCTAAGTGAGGGGGGAATATTCAGTTCCCCAGGAAAACTGCAGTGAACGGTGCTGTACCCCTGACTCTTATGCCAGGTGCTCCCCAAAAATCATTACTGCTGTCTGCTCTTCTGCAGGAATGTGGCATGCCTGTCTCCATTAACCTTTCTTTTGGAAAAATACAGAGGAGAAGAGGTTATTCTTTCTCTCTCCATTGGACATATGCTATCTCCCAGCCCTGCAGACTGCAGATGGTTTTCTTTGTCAGAGGATTTTGGCTGAGCTGCCGTGATAATTACACAGCTGGGCAGTGGGAAATCCCGCCCAGTAGCTGACGCCTGCCTAATCGCTGCTGGTTGTGTTCGGAGACTCCAGGACCTGCTGTAATAACACAGCCACTTAATTAGTCTTTTCCTGAGTAAAGGCTTTGGAAAGCAAAGGAATTGCAGCTTCCTAGATCCTCTTAATGATGTGAGTACACAATGGATGAAAACAGTCCTGATAAAGGACCACGAAGGGAGCTCATGCAGCTGAATGTCAAATTTTTGCCCTGCCTCAGTTTCCCTTTCTTGGTTTGCTCTCCGGTGTCAGGACAATCCAAGTAACACCCACTCGGGGGCATGGTTTATTACAAGGACATTACAGTTCAAATGTCAGGATAAATCAATATAAACATTTCCTTCTGTCCCAGGGCTGTCTGGCACTTCATCCACCTCTCTGTGAGGCTTTCACCACAAGCAGCCCCAGCTCACCACCCAAGCTAACTGCTCCGTGTAAGTGCCTCTGAAACCAGCCTTGCTGTTATTTTAGCTTGCTTCTAGGTTGTATTAATGACAGAGTGTCTCTTCTGCGTTTGGAGGATTCAGAAGCCGAATTAACAGCAAGCTGAATCACAGCAATTTACTGTGCTTTCACCCTGTTGCAACTGGGAAAACTTTTGCAGAGATTTAAACTAATTTATTCCCCTTGCCCTGCTTGCCTTGGGCTTAGGAAACAGCATTGTTAACCACGGCTCAGCTGACAGCATTGCACTGTGTCAAAGCTTAAATAAACTTTGCTGAAAGTCAGAGTTAAAATAGTGCAAGGGCCATTATTATCCAAACGTGGAAAAAGAAAAGAAAAACCCTTATCTGCTCCTCTTCCTCATTGACCACTCAGCCCCCTTATAATCTCTCATTATTCCTTTCTTGCCTGGACTGTGAGAACTTACCAGCCCCTCAGACCATCCTCCTTTTCCCTGATCCTGACAATACCTTTGTCCTCATAACCAGCTCCTGACCTCTCTCTTCCTCACCCACACATTCTTTATTCCTTCCCTTATCCAACCTACCCCAAATCCATCTCCTTCTCTTAGCAGTTCTTGTCTCGGTTGATCTCTCTGAACATCCATCTCAAAGTCCTCCAAGGTGGCATTTTTGCTGGGTGGCAATCCCATTTTTGCCTAGATTTGAAACTCTTCACCTCTCCTCTTCCTGGCACGCTCTTCCACTTGCCACTGACAGTGTGGTTGCCTTCCCTGTGTTGGCCTTCCTTTGCCTGGTCTTCCTTATAGAAACCTGTGCTCTGGCAGGTCATCAAATAACAGCCTCAGAAAACATCCAAACAGGCCATGAAAACAAGAAAAATAGGGTATTTCCACAGGAAAAGCAGCCGTAAGATGGCTCTACTTAATTACAAAGACTCCAAGGTCTCTTTGTTTTAACCGGGCAAAGAATGGCCATTCCATGGGAGATTGGTTGGATGAGTGAAATTCAAAAGCTGGTCCAAACTTTTATTGTCGTTTTCTTCGTAAAAGTGCAGCTCTGACACTCCAACTCCAGCCCAGATTATCTCCTTTTCTGTACAGTTTCTGGTTTCAGTGTTGGGATCAAAACAAGTCATTCCTGGCAATGGGGTGCCAACACCTTCTCTGTTCTGAGCTGGGTTTGCTCTTCAGTTCCACCTCCGAGTTCAGAGCTTGGGGCAGAGATGTATTAGTGTTTTTCATTTTGTTTTTAGTCCCTAGCAATGTATTTGTGTCAGGGGTTCATAACATTTAATTTTTCCTGTCCATCTTTCATGTCCACATTTTTTGTGCCAAACTTTGAATATTAATACAGTTCTTTGTGGTAGACCCAGGGCCAGCAGCTTTAATAAACCTGTGGATAAATGACATTTAGGCACGTTGGAGGACACATAGCAGCAACTTCTTCTCCCAGAACCACACGCCCAAATGTGTTCCCAGTACAAGTACTGCTGAATCCAGACTCCAGATATTTATTCTCCTTTGCTACATTTCTTATTTCCTGAGAGTTAGTTGGTATCTCACAGAAAAAGCTCAAGCCATTTCCAACTCAGAGCTGTCTGTCTCCTGAGGCAGCTCCACAGCTCTAAAGATTGGTCTTGTGGTAGTCAAAACCAGACCAGGATCACTGCCCTGGGTCCTCTGGGTGAGAAAAGAGAGGAGGGGAGAGGAGATAAAAGTGAGGGTGTGATAGTCTCTCCAATGGACCTGCTTACAGAGCTCCTGGGTGAAATTATTCATTCAAAACATTCTTTTTGCTGAGAATGCCTTTAAAAAAAAAAAAATCAAAACAAAAATTCTGTGGGAAATGTCCAATTTCAACAACAATTTTAAGGTTTTCATTGAGGAAGAAAAAGCTTGAAAAATGTGCAGATTTTTGGCAAAAGTAAGCTAAGGAGTTTGGCAAAAACCCAAACAAAAACCAAAAACCAGAAACCCCAAATTGCTTTGGTTTCTGGCCAAAATGTTTCCAGTTTTTGATTGCCAGAAACCAAACATTTTTCAGTTTTTGCTTCTTCAATGAAAACCTCATAACTTCTGCAGAAAAATGTTAAGATAATCTTTTGTTTTCACTGATTGTCTTTCATAGGAACAGAAACAATTTCTGCCTTTTCCCTTTTTTCTCCATGGATGGATGTGTGTGTGACCATGGGACTGCGATGGCCCATTTGTGAACTCCATTTGCCTGTCAACCTGAGCTGTAGCACTTTCTCTGCCTGGCTTAACTCCTCCAGCCCTGTCTGCCTGCCCATTTCTGGCTGTTTGTGGGCAGGTTTGAGCATCCCCTGCAAAATACTTTGGGCCTTCAGCCTCCAGAGCTGTCAGGAGTATCTGAGGATGGCAAACACATTACGGGACTAGCTGGGCATTATGCAGGATTTGGCCCTCAAAAAACCCTACCTTCATCTTGGCGAGGAAGCCTGGATGAGGCAACACATCTTGGCTTCCTTATTTTGATTTTTCAGCCTTGCTTACCACCCACTGTGCCTGGGATTACACCTGTCCTAGTGAGCATGTTCTGCATCGCTGTGTTCCAGCTTGGATACACTCCCTTAAAAACAATTACTTCATGTGGTGGATCTAGTTAACACTCCTTCCAGCTCTGAGCTGCCTCTGACCCTGCAGATGCTAAGTGTTAGCAGTTGTGCTCTAGTTGCTGTAATTCTCATTACCTCAGTGTAGACAAGACCTGTTTGCACCTTGAAAGCTTTAAAACCTTTTAGGGGAATCCCTATGGAGGGTTTGATGATGGTGGTGTTTTTTTTCTTCCCAACAATGCTGAGTGCCAGTGTCTGCCAGGTTCCTTCACTGGAGCTATATGAGATGGGCACTTGTGGCAGCTCAGCCAACATTTTGCCCTTTACCAGCCTGCTGAAGTCATCGCCAAATATAAAGCCAGGCCCTTGTGGGCTTTCTTCTTGGTTTCAGATGTGAAGGTGACCAGCTGTTGATTGAGTGTTGCAGAGATCTTTGGAGAACAGTGTGCATTCAGCTCAGAGATGAAGGGCTAAATTCAGACCATTTGTGCTCTTGGCATGCTGCTCCTCCTCATCGCTGTGTGTTTGCTTTAGAAGTCTGACTGGCTGACATGCCCCGGCCGCCAGCTAATGCGGATTAATTCTGACTCTCTTCAGGCTTCAAGGAAACAGATTGTGGAGGGGTTTTCATCACAAGGGGAATGAAAGAAGCTAGCAGAGTATCTTAACCCAAACCACGTCACCCATTGCTTTCAATCAGAAAGGAGGACAGATGAGATTAACCTCAAAATCCCCCCCGGCTTCCTTGCGGACGCTGCAAACCACAGTGCCAAGTGAGAGAGGAATGCAGGAAGAGGATGATTTTTTTTTTTTGTGGACATGTAAGGAACTGGACTTAGACCACCAAGCCCATTCCACATTGGCCACCGAACAGTCATCAGAGGGTGTTGACTTTTGACCACTACTGTTTTTGTTAACAGGAAAAATAAAACCATATGTTGCTTAAGTAGATGCACAAAACTTTTCTCCAAATCCCCACAGACAAACTGTCAGCAGCAAAAGTATTTACTTTGGTAATGCAGCTGGGCTTAATCCCAGCCCCATTGTGTTTGTGCATGCCTTTTCACCACGGAGCTCAATAACATGCTGTTTGCGAAGAGGGTGAATGAATGCATGCAGTATGATTTCGGTTATTAGGCCTATCGGTTACAGCCTGAGACAAAAGGCTGGAGTCAACAATGGTAGCACTGCATAGGCACTGCTCATGCTTCGAGTTAGGCTAAATGGAAATCTTACTCATCAGTCATGTCAACTAGCCATCAGCTTGAGGTAGGACAGCGGGACTTGGCCCGGTGGTGCAGATCCTCAGCTGGCTTAAATCAGCGTAAATCCAGTGTAGTCCAAGGAGCCACAGCTGAGGATTTTGGCGCCTACTGTCTATTTTTGAGTTTAGTGGTTGTTGAATACTTAATTCTCTGGGCTGCAGGCTCCTGCAGCTGAGCCGTGGATGTGCTTGCAGGTTGCTTCCTCCTGGCTGGGGGGTCACAAACATCAGTGAGGGACCTGCATGGCACCTCTGTAGGTGCCAGCCTTGGGGCAATCCCAAGCACTAACACAGGCTGGGTGGAGAATGGGCTGCGAGCAGCCTTGGGGAGAAGGACTTGGGGGTGTTAGTGGCTAAGAATCTCAACATAGCCCCTGAAGAAGATTGTCCATGTGCACTTGACACCCAAAAAGCCAGTTGTGTTCTGGGCTGCATCACAAGAAGGGTGACCAGAAGGTCAAGGGAGGTGGTTCTGCCCCTTTACTCTGCTCTCATGAAGACCCACCTGCAGTGTTGTGTCCAGATATGGGGCCCCAGCACCAGAAGGATCTGGACCTGATGGAGCAAGTCCAGAGGATTGGATCAAGTCCACAAAGATGCTCAGAGGGCTGGAGCACCTCTGCTATGGAGACAGGCTGAGAGAGCTGATGATGTTCAGCCTGAAGAAAAGGCTGCACCTTCCTGTACCTAAAAAGGCCTCAAGAGAGCTGGAGAGGGCCTTTTGACAAGGGCATTGAGTGACAGGACAAGAGGGAATGGCTTCTAACTGACAGAGGGCAGCTTCAGTTTAGATTTGAGGAAGAAATTGTTCACTCTGAGGGTAGTGATGTACTGGCACAGGTTTCTCAGAGAAGCTGTGGATGCCCCATCCCTGGGAATGTTCAAGGCCAGGTTGGATGGGGCTCTGAGCAGCCTGGTCCAGTGCAAGGAGTCCCTGTCCATGGCAGGGGGATTGGAATGAGATGATCTTCAAGGTCCTTTCCAACCCCAGCCATGCTGTGATTCTGTGACATGGCCACATCAAAATCTGGGGGCAGAGTAACTCCATGTTCAAATACTGTGAACACTGAAAGTTTTAAACAGGTGCCAGGGGAGATCAAACCAGGCACCAAATCAGCTCTCTTGTGAGCCTTTTTTATCTTAGGTTGCAAACATTTACAGCCAAGGGCAAGGGCAGCAGCAGGTCCATGCCTGGTGCCAACACTGATTTGGTGTCAGGATGGGCAGGACGTGGGTCCACTCCCCATGGGCAGAGTGCTGTCCACATGGCCTGGTCCCCACTGTGCTGGGTTGGTGACAGGGCAGGGTGCATACCCCCATCACAAACTTGCCAAAATGCTTCTTTACAACCTGAAAATCTGCGGCTGCTGCAACTGTAATTTGGAAAGGGGGAGAAAAGCCACCTGTATTCATCATCACCAGAAGAGCCACAATATTTCAGAATGGTTCTTTCTCACACAGCTGCAGCTAGAGGTGTGAAAGTAGTTCAGCTCCCATGAAAAACTGTTTTGATGCCTTCTTGTGCCAGAAGTGCTACATGGAGATGCATTTGTAGCAGAGTTGTGTTTCAAGTATGAGGAAAACTGACCGTGGTTCAACTCAATGCGAATTGTCTGTTCCCAAACACAAAATAAGTGAGGCAGAGGCCAAATTTGTCTTTGTGAAAAATATAAAGAACTCATTTTCTCAGGGTAAAGGCTCATAGATAAACCAGATGTTCCCAGATAAAAGAAGATCTGGTTCTTCTGACATTTCTATAAACCTTTTTTCTAATATTCCATAATAAACTCGACCAGCTTGCTGATAGAGCTATGTAACACAGATCATTCAGACCTGCAAGAAAACTCCATGACAAGATGGGTGATTTAAAATATCCTTTGTAGACAGGTTCAAGAAACTTTAACACCTGATAAAACTTAGGGATAGTCCCTAAAATACCCCTGTAAAATATGGGACCCTTGTGTGAAGGTTGTTTGACACCATTTGCTTCACCATGTCGAAAAATATTACAGTGCCACCAATTACTTCCATAAGTAATTCTCACTGGGATGAGAAGTAGATGTATTTTGGGGCAGTAGCAGAGCAAGGCAAGAAGAAATTAAACCAGAGAGAAAGCCCAGAACTTCAGACATGCTCTGGTAACACACATATTCAGCATCACAAATCTATGGCTGTGTCGGAGTATTGCAATCAGTAAAATAATGTGATTTAAACACCGACACTGGGTGTGCTGAGAGCTGCACGAGAGAAAAACCTTCTGTCCTGAAGAACTGATGGGCACTGAGACGCCAGGGCAGGGCTGGGAAGCTCTGCAGAAGGAACATTGAGGTTGAAGACAATGAGGCAACCGTTAAATATCACCCATGGAAAAATGCTGGTATTTTTTCTGGTTTTCTGGGGAGTGGCAAAATGACTCTTTTGTGGAAGAATTTCAACTTTCAGCAGAGAAAATGAGCTTTTTGGTATTGTTTTTCCCAAAACAAGTTTTCCTCTTTATTTTTTATTTAAGTTGCCCTTGCCACTGAATCTCAAGATTTTCTTCAAAATTTCCTATGGGGCATGAGACTGAGAATTGTTCTAAGTAGTTATTTCTATATATAAACTCTAAACTTCTCAGCGTTGCCCTCATGCTTCTCCTCCTCCTCATCCAGGACTCAGTCCCCTATTCAAGATTGTCCTTGAGCAAAGCTGCCTGAAGGGACACCCAGTGCTCCTTAGCCCCAAACATTTTCCTTCTGTTGCTTGGCAGTTTTCTGCCCTGCAGCTGTGCCAGAACAATTGCTTGTGGGTCATGCTGCAAATGGGGTCCGAGCAATTTCTTTAAGTCTCAGTTAATCTATTTCCCTCCTGTTAGTACCAAGTGTTTTCTTTCACTGACCTGTTTACAGATGAACAGGTCCTAAGGAGGAGAACATTCAGGGACTGCTTTAGCTGGCTCTACCTCTGGAAAAATGTCACATGGAAAGTGTTGGGGGGGCATTTTCTGGCCGGTGCCTTGTGTCATTGAAGCAATCAGCTCTTTGAGATCAGTCATGGGCAGAAAATCTCAGTGCTGTGTTTTCCCATGCCAAATACCTCCAGGTAATGAAGGTCTGAGCTGCACATCCAGGGTGGGTATTGCCTGGGAAAGGACACGAGCACGAGCGCTCCCAGAACGGTCACGGGTTGTTGGTTAATGCCATTTTCAAGGCTTCCCATGTCTTTGCTTGGCTGCGGTGCCCAGAACAGGCTGCTGTGGAAGAGAGGGTTGAACCACAGGAAAATTATAAGTGAGTTAAAACATTCGTGGCCTCCTCAAGCCAGCTAGGATGCTATTTAAAGGACTGTATTATTCCCTGCTGCATCTTCTGGCCTGTACAGGGAGCTTTCATTAGCGCAGCTGGCAGAGAGAGAGAGATAGTGCCTTGGAGAGCTCATGCGGCTTTCCACAACATCTCGGCTTGAAAGAGCCTTTGACTGTGCATCTTGCAAAATGTTTTCTCTGAGCTGTCAAAATATGCATCAGTCAAACCAGAGGAGTCTGGAATGTGTTACGTGCGCATTGGTGCACCGTGACCAGCGGAGCTGGAGCCATGGGGAGGGGGTCACAGCAGGGGCTCTCTCAATCCCAGAGACACCGTGGTCCATGGGCAATGTCTGAGGTTCTGGGAAGTACCTCAACCTCTGTTGTGGGGGGAAAAAGCCCCTCAAACCCAAGGGGGGTTCTCTTCAGAGGTCACAGATCTTTTGAACCCTCTGAGGTTTGAAAGCAAGCAAGCGACATTTTGCTAGCTCATCCCTCAAAGAAGGGAAGATCCCTTGGCTTTCTTCTCTTCCACAGGGGTAGAGGGTCCCAGCAGAGCATGGGAGGGTGCACAGGCAGGGACAGAGGGTCACCTGTCACAGCACAGAGTTACAGCCTCCATGGAGACCATCTGAGCTGGGAACCCTCACGGGTGACAGAGCTCCCAGAGCTGGTGTGGTCCTGTCTTGCACAGGAAAAATCTTCCATGGACTGGAGGCTCTCCTGCCCTGCTGTGTCTGACCTGTGATGTTGAGGAGCAGGACACTGGCCATCACTCAGCCTTGAAAACATCTGAGTTGCTGCCATAATTTGGGAGTCAGCCCTCAGGAGCCCATTTTGTGTGTCTCATGCCCAGCCCTGAGGACATGAAGGCTGTTAAAGGGGGCTGCTCCAGCATCCCCATTTTCCTAAGGACAGGGAGAGCACTCCACAAAGCAAACCCTGGTAACACAGGGATGGACAAGCAGGCAAGCTGCTTTTAGTAAAACCCCTGGGCACTTCTCTGGAGCCTGCTGGAAGCTGTTTGGAGGCACTTTATTTTGAGAAGAGATTTTGGTGTCGTGTGTTGTCAGAAAACATCCAAGTGAGTCCTGATCACGGCCAGAGGGTGTCCTTCGGAGCATGTGGGATTTCTTGGCCAGGCTTGGTGGCTTGCTGTGCTGCTGGAGCCCTCGCGATGGTGCCAGTCTGACTCTCGGACAGTGCCAGGTGCCATCCGTGTCCCCAGGGCAGCCCAGGGAGCAGGTTCCTCCCAAGCCGCTCGCTATTGGGAATGCAGGCATAGTGTTTCCATGAGTAAGCCTCGCTTGCAGGGGTGCATGTTTGCAGGATGAGGCCATGGAGCGAATTTGTGAGTGAGCTCCTGCCCTGCTGCAGAGCTGACGAGGTGCATGTGATGTGGAGCTGGGCAAATGCACGCTCGAGAGCTTTTAATTTCATGCTTCCTGAGCAAGCACACTGTTCTTCGTAAAAACCACAGGACTCTTGGTGGGTTTATATCTGTATTAAATTCAGCATTTCTTTAAAAGTAGAAAAGACTTTAAATTGGGGTGTTACAGAGATGAGGCAGATTTGCCTGTGGGCTGGGCCAAGTGGCATCTTCCTGGTTTTCCGAGTGTGGTGTGGTCCTCCCTGTGGATCTGAGGCACTGCACATCACTGAACATTCAAAAATACACACTGCGAACATCTTGCTTTGTTTGAGCTGTGGCCCTTCCCTTCCAAGCACAGTGGATAACAAACGAGGTGTGAGGTAGGGGTGTGTAAGGAGTCCCCATGCAAAGGCAGAAAGGTTTAGTACCCCCAAGCAGCAGGTCCCCATTCAGGTCCTGATTGCAGTCTCATGTCATGTTAACATCACATAACTGGAGCTGATGTGCTCCCAGAAGGACTAATTAGTCTTGATTTTGGATGATGCTGATGTGGCCAGACCATTTCCAGGTCTGAGGTCACCTCTGGGATCTGTGCACTGTGCTTTGTGCTGCTGTGCTCCCAGATGTGCACAGAAAGACACTGCTCCTCCACTTAGTGAGGTGCAAGGAAAGAAAGGTAGTAGTGAATGTAGCAAAGCTGTTAGGTTTGTAAATGCAATTTTTTTTCTTTTCTCTAATTCACTGACTGCTCTACAGCCCAAAACACCACCCTTGAACTGCAAATCCTTACCAGATTTCCAGTCCTTACCTGGCTTCTAATCTTTTAAACCCATTCTCCCTCATCTAGTAGATAGCACACGGAAACCTTTGGGTTCACGGTCATACTCCCTGCACGGATGTGAGTGCAGTCCAAGCAAATAAATCCTGAGTGCAAGCATTCATACATGAAGAACTTCACACTCGGAAACATGACCACACGAAATTGCTGCCAGAGTCTTAAAAGCAGCTTTTGAAAATATTGGCCCTGCATCTTGTATTTCTGCAGCGAATGGTTTGATTCATCATGGAAGCACCAGCCAACTGCTCATCAGACTGCATCCTGGAGATGCAGGGAGGAGAGAGGCTGGGATGAAGACAGCTCTCTGCTTGTACATAAATACATCCTGGACTGATTAGCTACCAGAGGAGAAGGAAATCTTTATGATTTCTGCCTTTATTTGCCATGTCTCTGTAATTACAAAGACTTCATATAGAAGAGTATCTTTCAAGTATATGAAGCATATGCTCCCCAGAAACACTCAGCAGCAACGTTTTTGGCTCCTGTGACTAATGCTTGCAGAAGGTTCAATTTCCTGACCGTCAGCACCAGGTTTTATTAAGAATGAACATTTTCCCTTTATTTTCCACCCAGTTCCCAAAGTATTATCGATAGCTGATTATTACTATTTTACGTGAGGTCATAGCAATTAGTTTTGAATTGTAGACCTTCAAATGTGCAGTCTGTAAAAGTCAGGTCAGTGTTGGAGTGCAGAGGTAGTATATGTCTGTAAGCCACCCTGAGGCTATAAACTCCATCATGGAGAAGTTAGGAGATTCCAGACTGAAGGTTTCATCTCCAGTGTTCATTTAGCTTTTACAGACATATGTCTCAAGAAGGACTCATGACCATTTTACATTTTTTTTGCAGGATCTGCTCCATTCAGCTCACCAAAGAGGCACTGCTCCTGCAAGGAGCACCCACTCAGCATTTTATGTCAGCCTTGGGGTTGCTCCAACGTGTGCTGTTGGTGAGGTGGGACAGCTCTACCCCTCTCAGCCTTGGCTGTTTGGAGTCCTGCTCACCCCACTGTTCCTCTCTGTCTTCTGCTGGCTTAAGGCTGTCTGTGGGTCTTGCCAACTGGTCTCACTTTCAGCCCTCTCAGCCTTCTTCCAAAACAACTCCCTTGCTTTCCTCTGTACAGCAACCCCAGGAGTGATTTATGGTGTAATTCATGAGTTATATACTATTACAATGTGTATCGTGGAAAGGAAGAGAGCAATGGGATCTTCTGCTTCATTGCAAAGACCCCTGTACTTAAGCCCATGGTTTACCCTCTCTTACATATTTGGGATGGGGGCCAGGATATTAGGAAAAAATCCTTCACTGAAAGAGCAGTTAAGCATTGGAACAGGGTCCTCAGGAAAGTGATGGAGTCACCATCCCTGGAAGTGTTCAAAAACCAAGTAAGTGTGGCACTTTGTGATATGGCTTATGTTGGTACCTGATCAAAAGCTGGACTTACAGGTCTTTTTCAACCTTAATGATTCTATGATTTTTTCAGAGGGAGCATGCTCATGGGGACAGGAACTCGACTTTAATACCTACCAGTATTTGAAGTAAGTGACCTTTCATTGCATAAAACCCATCCTTGACACGGGGTCACTGGGACACCGAACTGGTTTCCTGTGCTTAACGCTATGAGAAATCCCTTGGGTTTCAGAAAGATCAAACATGCTGATGCCCCCAAATCACACTTATTTCAATATTGATATGAAAGGACACAGATTTTATAAGTTACTGGTGTGTTGTGTGTTAAAACTTTTAAAAGAGTGTCCTGGGCAAACTTATTCTATGTGTAACTTTGGGTTTAACTTCATACTCCCTCAGTCCTTAAATTTTATAACACATTTTGATTCAGTCAGGATTTGCTTGAATTCACCTGGTTATATCTGAGGGCAGCATTTGCCCTTCTCTCTGCTGCTAAGTGGAGTTACACTTAAAGTGGTCCTTGAAGGAAAAGGTACAACTAATAACAGTGAAATTCAATTACTGAATAGCTATCAATGACAAAGTGTTGTGGAAAACACTTTGATCTGAATAAAACACTTAGCTCTACACAAAATGAAATATTGTCTGATATCTAGGGCTTTTCACAAGCAAGTGGAAACAAAGGTAATTATGATAGGCAGAGAGAAAAATCAATGTTTTGATTTGAAAATTAGCCTTTTCTAGATTGTTTTTTCTGGATGACAATCTGACAACGTTTTATGAAATATTTTGATCTGCTTGAAATAGTCTCTCTCTTTCTCTCTTTTTCTCTCTTTCTTTCTCTCTTTCTCTCTTTCTCTCTTTCTCTCTTTCTCTCTTTCTCTCTTTCTCTCTTTCTCTCTTTCTCTCTTTCTCTCTTTCTCTCTTTCTTCTTTTTTTTAAACCAAAAAGTTGTATTTTTGGCTGAAAATTTTTACTGTATCCAGAAAGGGAAATTGTTCTGTCAAGGGTATTGTAAAAAGCCCTGTGTTTCATTGCCTTTTAATGGAACCTTAATAGAAGTTGGCAGTGTAGATGACGAAGCTGGAAGGCTGCAGTGAAATTTAAACAATCAGAAGTTGTTCTGAGGTTCAAAACCATGAGAGAGCCCTTGAAGCCCATAACTATTCACTTGGCCATAAAAATGGCTGATCTCATTTCTTCCCATCATGTCCCATCCTCTGGAGAAACGCTCACAACTGCAAGAAGCCCATGGGAGACCATGCTATGGCTATTGATTTGAGATGGAAGATGTGCAGATACTGCAATGAGGATGGGAAGGATCAGCTTCACCCAAAAAAATGCATTAAAATCTGGAAAAGCTCTTGGGTCTGTGAAGGAGAGGATAAATTTAATCAATGTCAATGTTTCCAGCCGATTCAGAAAAGCCTGACTATGCATTAAGCTGTAATGACCTCTGGCAGACTTTTAATCTAGATGTGAGCATTTTAACTTTCTTTTTAATGAGGAGCATGGCTTCTAAATCCTTTGAAAAAGTTGCATCTGAATGAGTTTATGCTACTTGCAGCTTACATTGCACCCACTGGAAATTCCTTGGGTTTTTGCTGGAGTATTCCTGAAGCCAGAATTAGAATATTCCCCAGGGATGACACTATCTGGGCTGATACTACTCTTTCTCCCCTACACTGGTGATTTGTTCCCCTTCATTGCTGCTACATGTTCAGAAGGCTTTTAGCTCAGTCTATTGGTTCGTCTATTGCAGAGCCTTTAATAATGGTTACTTCCTGGTAGTGAATGCTGAACTTGGTCTAGCGGGACCTGTTTGTAGCATAGTTTTCCATAATTACCCAAAATTTACACAGCAATTCCAAGCTTATTATATGGGGCATAGTATGTAATTACAGGCATAACATATTAGGTCCTAATAACAGCAAATATATAATTACACAAATCATTCATGTTACTGTGCTGATATTTTTATATAGAGTGGGTGAATATAATTACTCATAATGACAATACCCATCTTACAGCTGCAGTGTAATTGGTGCCACTGTGACATGTAGCAGGGCAGGGGCAGGAGTCAGGAAACTTCCACTGAAATATGGTTGAGTTCATGAAATACCACATCCAAAAACCAAGGTGGAGACTCTATATTTAAAATTTATATGTGAGAATTTTATTCATCACAACAACCATCCAGGAAGAGGGATCCACATAGTCTCGCTTAGATGATGGATCTCCTCATTAGTTATGGGAGGGGGACATGGTTCTCCAGACCCCAGAGTTGTGGAGGGAGGAAAGGAATCCTATAAATGCAGCAGCAAAGAGGGTTGAGGCAGCAGATCACCAGGTGAGCTGTGCACATGGTGTGTCTCACCTTCCAGCTTGGAAAAGCTGGGCTCAGCCCAAGATTTGTAATAAAAGTGCTTTGAGTCACTGTAGACCTCCCCTGAAAGGTGACTGCTGATCTCTGCCAAAGGTACATAGCTTGCAGGGAGAAGGTGTTAGTGCTGGCATCTGTCAGACAGCCCTGCGTGTGGATTAAGGACATAGAAGGGGTTCGAGGCCAGCCCTGACCTTTGCATGCAACTCTGTGAGGGATTTGTGTTCATACATAGGGGTTCATGAGGGTTTATGAATTACTTGGGTTGATGCACATTGGTTAATGGGTTGATTAAGCACTGCTGTCCTGGCACTCCAAGATGCATCATCTCAGCCCTTGGCATGAGGGCAGCTTGGTGGAGGGTAGAAACAATGGAGTTTATTTTTCCTGGAGTACTATATCAAAAAGTTCAGGCGGTGACTTTTGTTTCAACATCTACATATTTATATCTGCTGCATATTTTTGGCTGAAATTTGTTTCCTTTGCTGACAGGTTAACCTGCTTTCTGGGGTCTGTCTGCAGCAGCCCACCAGCACCTTTGCCAACACTAACCTGGATTTACAACGTTGAGCCCCTGTTTTCCACAGCAGCAGGACAAGGGTCAGCCACTCTCATTTTGTTCATGTCTCCAGAGCACCTCAAAGTGACTGGAGGAGAAAAAAACAGGCTGGGGTCTGCCCTGAGGCATATCCTCAGGGGCACATGGTTGGGAGTTATCAACAGGACACAGTTTGCTACTTTGGCCACCTTGGTTTGGGCAGAAAACCTCTGTTTTGCCACCCTGTTTTGGTGTAGAAATACCCCAGTGAGAGCAGAGATGATGAATGGGAACCATGGGAGCCAGAACCAGCCTGCGAAAGTGATTTTACCCAACCATGCAAATATTGATGGGTCAGCCTGAGTGGGAGTATTTCTATTGATGGGGGGCAGGGGGAGAAGGAGATGCTCACCTGAGCCTGGCCTGGGCTGTTGTGCAAATGTGGTTGTGTTGGTCTGCAAATCATAGAATTAGAATATCCTGAGCTGGGGAGGACCCATAAAGGTCATCAAAGCTCCTGGCCCTGCACAGGAGAACTCCAAAAATCACATGATGTGCCTGACAGCATTGTCCAAATTCTTCTTCAACTCTGTTGCATGCCATGATCCCTTCCCTGGGGAGCCTGTTCCAGTGCCCAACCACTCTCTGGGTAAACAACATTTTCTTACTATCAACCTAAACTTCCCCTGACACAACTTGCATGCTGTTCCTTGGGTCCTAATGGTTACATCCAACACTGAAAGCCACCTTGAGCTCAGTGTTCAAGGATAGAAATGGTAAGAAAAGGTCATACTGCTCCCTTGCATGTTTACTGATCCCACCAGCCTCAAGCAACAGCAAACAGTTGAAAGAAAGGAGCCTGCCTTTATGGGGCAGATTATTCCACACACTATCTTTGAGATTTCACAGACAGCCTTTCAACCCCTGGCAACTTCAGGGGTTATATAAGGGGTGATATAAAACCTGGCTTGAAAAAGTTTGGATTGAGAACTGCCTGTGCAGGACAGAGCTCCGTGTGCAAGAAGGACTTGGCAGCTGTGAGGACATTTATTTATCAAGCAGGTAAATGGTGACTGCTGATGTGAATCCTGTGCAGTACTTTGAACAAGTCTGCCAGTGTTGTCACATTTATAAGATGATCCTCACCGTGGTCCTTTGCCTTTGGTATCAACTTGGCCACTAAATTCCTTCAGCAATTGCTAGATCAGAATTAAGTGGAGGTGCTGATGCCCTTCACCCACCACAGCTGGCACCTGTGCAGTGCATGCAGTATGAGCAGTGGGTGCAGTGCTTTACATCCAGGCAATGTTACTGTTTTGGTTTGTGATTTCTGGTTAAATACGGCACCCTGGTTCTAATATGGCATTCAATATCTGTGAAAAACCCAAATATCTTTCCTGTATGTAATGAACATCATCTCCCCTCTGTCCCATGGTGGGTCATGGTCAGCTGAACAGAGCTTCCTTTGTGGGGGCTGTGTTTCCAGGGCTCCTATGCCCTCCCATCCAATGCGTGGAGCTGGGAGTCGGTGCCAACTGGGAGCAAAGGCTTTGGCTCCACTGACCCTGGGGAGGTGATGGCACGAGGGCTGTTTTGCTTTTCCAGCATGATAACAAACATCACTCCCTTGTTATCTTCAGAGAAAGCGATCTCTCTGGGAGGGGAGGAGTGAGGCAAGGTCAGCTCTGTGCCCGGCCAGGAAAGCCTCCATGACAGCGTTCAAACTCACATGTTTGCTACCCTTTGGTAAACATTTATCCTTCTTGTTGTTGTGAGGGCTGGTTGGTGGAGCTGGGCTGAGATGCAGGGGCAGTGGCAGGGGTGGCATTGCTGCTCCTCTCGCCTCATCTGACCTCCCTCTGTGATTCAAAAGCACCCACGCAGCCCCTTGCAGTCTTGCTCGCTTAAACCAGGTAAACCAGTTTATTTTTTTAGCTTTTAGGGGCAATCTCTCTGCCATCATGTACTGGAGGGTGGGAATATTTAAGGAAAGTGAATTTGGGAATTTGTAGATGAGCAACACGATCCCAAGGGTTAATATTTCTGTAATAGGGGGACAAAGAATACTGCATGACCTCAAGTCCCAGTTGCAACCTGATGATGCTGTCCAGCTTGTGACTTACGTATTTGCAGCAAATTCCTTATCTATAACAGGCATTGAAAGGGAAAAAAAGGTAAATAAAACATATCAGCAGTATTGTATCGCTGACTCTCCCTGCAGACCTTGCTTTACTGATAATTATTAACTCTCTCAAACTGAGAGCCACTGCAGAACTCATAACTAAAATATGATGGTATTTCTCAAATTAGAAATGCTCAGCGAGTGTTTCACTCTGCTCAAAGAAAGAAATGCCCACAGGGTTTCTTTAACCTAGGTGTGTTACAGGATAACTTGGGGTTATCTCGACATTGCTCTTGCTCAAAACCCAGATGGGAGAATTGCAGCACGGCCAATGTAAAACCTGCTGTTCCTCCTTTGGGTCATCTTGTGAGGCTGTTTCGGTTTTTTTTCCTACTGCCTTCCATTTTTATTTTTCTCACTGTTTTCTCTGGCTGGGCCACACACACGAGGTACAGTTGCTTGCTGGTTCTTGAAAACAAATGCACTTTAAACCTAGTCCTTTGACATGAGTGCAAACAGCCCTGGAGCGTTTCCCGTGGTCAGTGAGCTCAGCCCTTATCCCCACTATAAGCTAAAAGGCCAGCTTGAACGTACATAATAAAAGACATCGTTAAAAACTGTGCTTTAATAAAGAAATACAAATGACAATCTAAAAATGTATTTTATTGAGCTGCTAATAATGACCAGCAGTGAGAGTGGAGGGGGGAGCAATATAACAAGCTCCTCAGGGGGGTTTGGACACAGCTGTCCCATGTGTCCCAGAAATCTGGTAGAAGACATCTCGAGCTCACTGGGAGCCAGGGGACCTGGCACTGAGCAGCCTGGCACCCCAGACTGAGACCCTGCTCGGGTGAGCTCAGGTTTTGCNAAAAAAAGGTAAATAAAACATATCAGCAGTATTGTATCGCTGACTCTCCCTGCAGACCTTGCTTTACTGATAATTATTAACTCTCTCAAACTGAGAGCCACTGCAGAACTCATAACTAAAATATGATGGTATTTCTCAAATTAGAAATGCTCAGCGAGTGTTTCACTCTGCTCAAAGAAAGAAATGCCCACAGGGTTTCTTTAACCTAGGTGTGTTACAGGATAACTTGGGGTTATCTCGACATTGCTCTTGCTCAAAACCCAGATGGGAGAATTGCAGCACGGCCAATGTAAAACCTGCTGTTCCTCCTTTGGGTCATCTTGTGAGGCTGTTTCGGTTTTTTTTCCTACTGCCTTCCATTTTTATTTTTCTCACTGTTTTCTCTGGCTGGGCCACACACACGAGGTACAGTTGCTTGCTGGTTCTTGAAAACAAATGCACTTTAAACCTAGTCCTTTGACATGAGTGCAAACAGCCCTGGAGCGTTTCCCGTGGTCAGTGAGCTCAGCCCTTATCCCCACTATAAGCTAAAAGGCCAGCTTGAACGTACATAATAAAAGACATCGTTAAAAACTGTGCTTTAATAAAGAAATACAAATGACAATCTAAAAATGTATTTTATTGAGCTGCTAATAATGACCAGCAGTGAGAGTGGAGGGGGGAGCAATATAACAAGCTCCTCAGGGGGGTTTGGACACAGCTGTCCCATGTGTCCCAGAAATCTGGTAGAAGACATCTCGAGCTCACTGGGAGCCAGGGGACCTGGCACTGAGCAGCCTGGCACCCCAGACTGAGACCCTGCTCGGGTGAGCTCAGGTTTTGCACAGCAGCTCCCCAGCTCAGGGCTCACTGGCCAATTGCTCAGCTCAGGAAATAAACAGGCAGGCACTGAGGAGTTCAAGTTTTGTATATTCATGTCAGTAAAAGAGACTATTCCCTCCCCTGCCCAATGATTCCTGCCTGCCCCAGCTCCTCGCCCGCCCCAGTGCCTGGCGATGCCCGGCCAGATCCATGCTGGAGTAAGTCAGACGTACAGGAACCTGATTCACACTGGAGTAGCCAGGATACGAATCTGGCCTCACAAATAACATTTCCCCTTGAGATTAACAAAACATGTTAATCTCCTTGGTTTGTAAACCCATT
This sequence comes from Pardalotus punctatus, assembly GCA_013400915.1. Lineage (NCBI taxonomy): Eukaryota > Metazoa > Chordata > Aves > Passeriformes > Pardalotidae > Pardalotus > Pardalotus punctatus. Next base: position 76,134 of record VZTX01023011.1, read on the forward strand.
TTTTTTTTTACTTGAACACATAGCTCTGTCCCTCCATCATTAGCAGATGTCCTGCATATGAACTGCATTACCTATAAAGTCTGCTTACTCCAAGCAAATGTTTCTCCATCTCTTCTCTTTTTTTTTTTTTAACTTCAATTTGAAGTGAAAGGTACAGTATAGGATTCAAATGCTTTTGCATTACACGGGTTTCTGACCACTTGAAAAACCCCACAGAAAAAAAGACTTCACAAACCTGAAACACCGACTGAACCATTTTGCTGCACTTCTTTCTGCCTGGCTGAACTTTCTTATGATTTTTTTTTTCTCTTTGCTTTACATGGCACTTTGCTTTTGCTTGTTTAATTTTATTTCTTTATTTAAAAAAAAATAAATTCATAGCTCCTGTTTCAGCTCTCACTTCGTGTCAGTATTTCTACCCTGTGGATGTGTCACACAGGCTGGAACATCAGGAAATTGCCCAAAAGGCAGAACTACGGAGTAGCTCAAAGGAAGAAGCAAACCTGAACGCCGAAGCATGGTTTGGTGTTGTCCCAGCTCTTGCCCACACTAAACGCTGGCTCCAGGGCTGCAGGCAGGGAAGTACAGACTGAAGAAACAAGAGGTAACTCACAGAAGGGTACAGAATTTGGGCTTTGTCACTGACAGCTGGCTGGCCTGCTTGCCATGATCTGAATGGCACCTCTGACTTTTCTTTGGCTCAAAGATTTAACATTAAGGCAAAAATAAGACACAGTGTAGAAGCTCCATCAAATCTTTGGCACAACAGCAACAACAACAACAACAACAAAAAATTACTGTACACATGAGCTGAGAGGGTAACATTTCCCAGTTAAGCAAAGGGAAAAGTGCTAAATAAATTGCACATACTAAAAGGTGGCTGGCTTAACAACAATAAGAAGCATCCCTGTCCTTTTGTTTTCTCTTTTCTTTTCCTTTTTTCCTTTCTGTTCCAGAGATTAAGAAAGTTCCTTGGCCAATCGACATCTCCAAAAGGGGTTTCTGCAAAAAAGCTGCTTTCAGTCTTCATCTGGATCGTGCAACCTTTGCCAAGACCAGATGTAACTCTGGCTGGAAGCTCTTCTGAATCCTCCCTTCCTGGTTATTACTCCTGGAAAGAGAAAGATGCACCATGAGAACAGTGAACACATGGTGTCCCGGCGGCTCCTTGCATGGACCATCGCTGACGCACGCGGGAGCATCCTTGGGGACTGCTGGCCATGGATCTGCAATTTTTAAGAGTTGGGCTCACAGAGGAACCATCTGTAGATGCCACAGTGGTGGCCAGAGCCCAGAGAGAGAGGGAGGGCAGACAGGAAAAAGGAAGGCTTGGGGAGGAAAAACAACACAGTAATTTGATGTTGGGTCTAACTCCTGCCACCAAAAAAAAAAAAAAAATAAAAATAGAAGTGATGGCAAATCCCTGCACTTTTCAGTTCAGGAGCAGATCTCAGAAAGCAAAGGAGTTGCAACTAGATGGGTTTACACAGGAGATGGGGTTTACTTCTGTATTTTAGTTGTTGTACTGAGTCTTCTGCAGGCATGGCTGCTCAACCTGTGGGACTGCAACTTGTCCTGTGTGCCTGTGCATCCCCTGCGGGTCACAGCCGTGGCAGATTATCTGGGCAATTGCACTGGGCTACAGAATATTATGGCCAGGTCCATAGGAAAATGGTCAACTCCAAACCATAGCAGCTTTAGACACGGAAAAATCTCATCTAAACCCCCTTTAGCATTAAAATAAGCCCGATGATTATCCCACAAACAATGGTTAGCAGAGTTCAAAACTGAGGAAAATCCTCAGGGCCTGAGGATTTCATGAGACCACATCTCCATTGTCCAAACTGCCTTCATCACGTGGGCTCCTAAATCCTCCTTTAAATAACTTAGGAATTAGAAACTTGGAAATGAGATCACATTTAGCTAGTGCTACCACTGTTTCTTGCTTTTTGCCAGTGGATTTAAGAACCTTTCAGGCTGCAGTACGGCCTCTGAAGGTTCTTTGGACATGGTCACCAATTCCCTGGATAGGTCAGCCATCTTTCTGTCAGTCTCAACAAGGTCAAACTCCTTAAAGCCTGGCCTGAAAAACACTTCTTTTCCCAGCTCTGTTTTGTTTCTGTACTGCTTCTCCTTTTCCATCACTGGATATTGTAACATTAGGGTACAAAATACTAGCAACATCCTGGTATTAATTTTATTTATTATTTTATTTATGACTATCATTAGGGCAGCTGCTGTGAGATCAACCATTACAGCTGATCATCCATGCCAGGCTAAGTGACAAGGGAACTTGAAAATCCATCTTATCACTGCTCCTGTCAAGTGCAGACCTGGGGAAGCACAGAACTGCCCCAGGACCATTAAGGTTTCTCTTGATAAGAGTATTTCACTGAAAGCACCCAGGTCATGCTCCATGCAATAAATGCTGGTGTCTGCTGGACTCCAGATTCCTGGAGTTGTCTCTGGACAGTCCTACCTAGTGCTGCTCAGAGAAGATGTAGAAACTATTGCCCTAATTCAGGGCCTTATTTGGGATTTTGAATAAATGAGGTTTAGGTGGGAGAATGACAAACAGTCTTGTGTATTGCCAATGTTTTTGTTGGGAACCTCCAACAATAAGTAATATATATAAATTACCTGTAATAGAAAAGTTGGTTGTATAATTTATCCCACATTTAACTATGGAGAGAAAATGTAAAAGAAGGGAAGCAATGACTGCTCTCATTAATATTGGAAGACAGTAGAGAGATCAAAAGCATTGGTGGGTTTTGGGAAGCAGAATGGCTTTAGGAAGAGAAGTCTCAGGGTCAATCTCCACTCTGAAGTCTCTGCAATTAGGGAAGATCACCCAAGGTGGGGCAAGAGGGAATATCCACAAACCAGGCAAGGGCAGGTAAGGGAATTCGTGCTGTACCTTCCAGACAGAGGAAATGGGAACGGGAATGCAGAGATCCCTCTGCAACATGATGGAGATGCTCATCACACCTCACTGGCGCTGCCCAATGCTGGCCATGGGTTATGTTTGGTGGGAACAGGCTCCTTTCTTTCCTCCTCCACCCTTTTCCAATCCAGCCAGGAGCTCTGAAGACAGATTTATTAGCCTGGGTCTGCTTTAAACTAATAACATCAGAACTCCCATGGCTCTTGAATTTGACAACTGGCCCAATGACCTTGGTGAGTTTGCAGCATCCCGGAGCATTTCAATCTCTATAAATCAAAGCACTTCTGGAGTTGATTCAGGCTTTGTTCCTTCTCCTGTCTCTTCTACTCACATTTTCCCTTTGCTGTAGTTACCCAGTATCTGTGGGGTGGATCTTACCCTATTCTTGGTAACACCCTTGCTCCAAAGGGGATGGATCCTTCTGGAATCCAGCTCCCACCATAGGAGCAAATCCCTGGCCCCAGCCTTTGTGTGCTGCAATGTGACTGCTCCGACACCCCTTAAGGCAAAGGGGCTTTTGGGGCACTGTCAGGCAACAGGAGAGTCCCACGTCACATCCTTTTGCAAGGAAAAGCTTTGGGCTCTGCTCTTTGGGGTACTGATGCTCAATGCCCCAATGGGCCAATGTAGGGTGTGCAGTGCCCTTGGGGATGCCCTTGGGGTAGCTGCTGCTGCCTCCCTGTCTGGAACTGGGTGATCTTGCTCGTGAACTTGACATGAGCCTCAGCACCCTGCCCCACCTGCAATGGCTGTTTTGGGCCGCAGGGACATAAAAAAAGCAAGTGATAAGCAAATGAATCTCACTACCCTCTCACTGCCTTGTTTTGAAGCAGGTCTCTGGGTGGGTAACCCTTCAGCCAGCCTGCAGCCAGGATAACTCATGGCCAGGCAGACCCAGATCCCCTCCGTCCCCCCAGGGATGCTGTCCCATGGCAGACGGACAGATGGACAGGCTGGGAGTGGGTTGCTGCTCTCCTGTGGTCCAACTCCTCCCTGGAGCCCGCGGAGCTGGCGGCCGTGGGGAAGCAGACTGGCTGGCTGCCCGCTCTCGTCGGCAAGTCCTAGCAGGGAAATGAAGCTATTTTTAAAGAGGAACCTCTGCTAAGTCAAACTGCAGGGAAAGGGAGGTCGAATCTCATTATGAGACCCCCCCCCCTCCTCCCCACACAGGATGGGAAGCCACGAGGAAGAAATGCCATGCAGATCATCAGGGTTTTACTGTGCTGGCTCTGAATGGTTCTGATAATCAATATCAGATGATCAATAACAGCAAGACCCTGCAGCCAGGATCATCCGCACAAACCAGGGGGTGGGAGCTGTGGCTTTATCTCAGGGCTTTGTCTAAATAAATCACGAGTTATGATACAGTGTTATCAAAAAAATATGCTCCAAGCAAATGGTTTCAGTGCTGTACAAATCAAGCCTGCCACTACCATTTCTCTTTTATAATAAAAACCCTAAACTTGTTCACTCCTGCAAGTAAATATGCCTGCAGAACGCCCTCCTTTCAATTTTTTCAGTGGGAATAAGTGTTACCTACGGCGGGAGCTCTGCTTTTAGCAAAGCAGCAATGAGGGGGCATCAAGGCATGGCACAACACCACAATAACTATTTTATATAATGCAATAATTACATGCATAATGTCAGCCCTTTTAGTGCAGCAGGCTGCAACAAACAGAGAAGCTTTTCATTCCATATATGTTTCTCTATAATTTAATTATCTGGGAAAAGATGTACATAAAGTGTATTTTTAATTTTTAATTCCTTGCGTCTGTGCTCATCCACACACACAGGCACAAAAACAAGAAACTAAATTCCAGCCGAAAACTTTTATTGAGCTCCAACTGCTCGCCTGTTATTCATAACCCAGTTTCCTCTCTCACAAAGAGACCTTTCGCATGGTTTTGGGTTTTTTTTCAATGTGTGTGTGTGTTTCTCTTTTTTTTTTTTTTTTTCCTTCTGCCTCGCTAACAGCTGCTCACAGTGTTGTATCCTGAGTGATGATGAGGTTCTGAAAGTGTTTTTTTGGAACAGATGGCCAGGAGAGAGCTGGGGAATGTGCCAGCAGCGAGCTGGGGAATGCGCCAAGTCCTGCAGTGACTGAGTACTCCGGGTTCCAGCTCGCGTGCCTTTCCCCTGCCCTCTGCCCCAAGTGGCGCCAGCAGGACTTCCCAGCTCGCGCTCCGAACATCTGGAGTCTGCGACTGCCAGAAGAGCCGGGACGGGGCGGGGGGGGGGAGGATGAAGCAGAGAAAAAAAAAGAAATCCCTCACCCATCCCTCCCTGCTCCAGCTGAGCTCCCATGGCCGTGGCGATGTTGCTGCCTAGCACGGGAGCTAATCAAAAGCAAAGAGGGGAGGGGAAGGGAAAGAAAACGAACCTTGCCATGGGTGTTTGGGGTGTTGGGTGCTGGGCGTGCTGCGCAGGGTGGTTGTCCGCGGTTGGATCCTGCTCTGTGTGGACCGACCGAAGGGCTGTAGTTGTGCTGATTTGCTGGGGAAGTCAGGTCTGCCCCATAGCCTTGGGGCCAGATCCTGTAGGGCTGGGGGGCCTGTGATGCACAGCTCTGCACCCCCACAAATGCCAGTCTCCAGGAAGAGCCCCCAGCCGTGCACCCTACAGCCCTATCCCAACCCTGAGCCGCAACACTGCTTTACTGCAAGGCACCAGAATTCAGCCCTTGGCGGGGGGGAAAGGCTGGAAAAAGACTGTGTTGTAATCAAGCCAGACCCCAAACACTACAGAATCTATGTGAGGCTTCCAGATGACCTCTAGCCACTGAGGATCATGTGCCACGCAGAAACAGGGTACACTGTGGGTAAGGACTTTTGCTGTTGCATCCTCTGTGCAGCTGGAGAAAACTCCTGACCAGAGCTGAAGGCAGTTCCCCTCCTTTTTCCAGGACATCAGTGTGGCCCCAGCAGGACTTGGGGCTCTGCTGAGGGTGTCGCAACCCAGATCTCCAATGTGGTGCAACTCTTGGGCGCATGGTTAAGGACAACGCTTAGTCCAGATCATTTGTATAACCAAGCAAAAGGCAACATTAAAGAATGAAAATTATCATCAGAATTCACCACCCCCACCCCCCCACAGTCAGCTTTTTTTTCTTCTTTTTTTAAGAAAAGGCATCTGAAGCCTCCTTTGTTGCTCATAAATGAGATGATCTCCCATCACCAAACACTCTCAGTCAACTTTCAATTGCAAGAACTAAAATCACCTTATAACTGTAGTTAGGAAAGAGAAGGGGATTTTTTTTTCCCTAGTCAACTTAGAAAGGCTAAAGCAAGCTTTACTAATTAACAAAATGGGAGTAGAAAGGGGGGGCAGTAAATTTCCTATTGCAACAGCAAAATCTGAACAGCAACCTAACGTTAGGGACAATGATAATTCGCCCCCAAAAACAAAGCAAAAGGCAATACACAATTACAGCAAATGCAACATCTGGAGTCCCTGCCTGCCAAAACAAACTCCAACCAGCTACTTTTTTGTGTGAAAAGCTCACGGTGCCACAGCACATCGCAACCAGAGAGCTGAGAGAGTGAGAGAGGCAGACACACAATAAAATGGAGATGACAGGAGATAAGGGTGTTGTGGACCTAACATGGAGCTTAAGGAGCAGAGGTCTGTGCTCAGGATTGCTGTGATTTTTTTGAGAGACAATATAAAAGGAAACTCAAAAAAACAATAACAAAATAACAACCACCCCAAAGTCGATAATTCAGAGGAACTGCTCAGTGAGCAGTGGTTTCAGAGACCTGATTAAAAACACACAGAGCTTACAAAAACGTGCCGATTTCAACATTAATGAGGGCGCGGCGATTTTGGGCCAAGCCATTGTATCCTCATCCAGCCGCCCATGTGAGACCCCCCAGGAGAGACATCCCTTCACACCACCTGACATCCAGAGCTTGGATCGTCGCCGCACAGCCATCCCGGTTCTGTAATTTCCCTCTGACAACAGCCTTTTCCTCCCTTGTGCTCATGATTTGCTTGGCTCAAGGAGAAAGGAAGACAGCAAGATGAGTCCTCCCAACCCAGGCTTTGCATCCTCACTTCTATCTACTGGGAACTACCAGAGTTACTTAGTGGTACCTGCAGGTTTTAGCTTCATCAGGAGCTGAAGGTGCTCTTGCCATCACCTGAGCAAACACTGCTGGAAATAAAATTGTACTTGCCATCCACAAGGGAATCTGTGTGCTCTGGGGCTGCCCTAAACTTGCAGCAGGAATGCAATGTGCTGTAATTTCCAGCAAGAAAAGCAAGGCAGAGCAGGGATTAAGACCCCACCTCAGGTACAAAGCCTGGCTTTCTTTTCAGAGAGGGCTTCTGGAGAAGGGCTAGGGTGGGCGTCCTTCAAGAATGTGGAGGAAAGGCAGATTTTCTCCTGGTGACACCATTTCTGTGGGTTGGTGGTGCCTGTTGGGAGCGGGAGGTGCCCTGTGAGAGTTCCATTGTTCATGCACTCTCGATGGGCTCCGGGCTTTTCTCCATGCATCCACTCTGGACAGAACTTTAGAGAGCAAACACCGTAAATGGAAGGCTTTTAATTCTTAATTAATTTTTTTAATTAGGGGTGGGCCCAGCCCTAATCCTCAGATGTGAACACCCTGGGATTTGGAGCCATTTAAAATCTGGCTCCCTGTTTTCTGTCTTTAAGCCTGCATTGGTTTACATAAGCCCAGACAATGGGTCTCAGCCCATTGGGCACCCAAAGCCTGAACAGCAGCTCAGAAATGTGCTGAAGCCCCATGAAGGACGCTCATTCTCTTCCTTCCCTCCATTTTGGCTTTGGGAGGGGACTCAAGACCTAACTAGAAATCTGCTAAAGCCTCACAAAGGATGCTCATCCCCTTCTTCTCCCCCATCTTGACCGGGAGAGGACATCCAAGACCCATGCATGCAATCTGCTGAAGCCTCAAAAATTATGCTTTTCTTCTTCCCCATCTTAATTTGGAGAGGAGACCCAGGAACCAATGCTCACCTTGCCCTGGGGTTGGCAGCATCACTTCAGAGTCCCTGGGACACCACTGCCTGTGGCACCACAGACCCCACAGTGAACCCCCAATTTCGGTCTGTGCCCAGGAGCTCCCCCCATATCTCCCAGTCCCAGGTGGTGCTGTCAGCTGTGGGTGAGCAGTGCCGTGTCCCCAACTGGCACTGCTGCTCCAGGGGCATAAATACAGCCAGTGACAGCCAGAGGAAGCAACAGGGAGTGGGCTATTGTGTTTATTTATAAACTGAATTGCTGCAGGATGACTTGTTGGGCTAAAGAAGAGGAAAAGTGAGGAAACCTGCCCGAATCAGAGGCAGATCTTAACAACACCGGGGAAGGAGCCTGGTCCCCAGCTTAGCTGCCCATTCATCCATTAAAATCCTGCTGATTTATTATCCCGCCTGACAAGCAAGCTCAGAGAGCAGGGGGAAGTTCAATTCAAGTTTACAAAACTCTTTTTGTCATAAAAGCCTGAACAAAGACATCAATCACTCCTTTAATTCACCCATGTCACTCTCTGAGAGGAAAACTGGCAGAACGCTCTGCTTCCTCCTCCCGCCGCTTGACGATGATTTCACCTAATTGGTTCAGTGTTAAGTAACCTAAAGGAATGCAAGCCATAATTAGATTTAACGTTGTTTCCTCAAGATACCCACATGTCCTTCAGGTCATACATCTTACTAATGTGTTTATACATACAATGTCTCCATTAGCTACCTTTTTTTTGTTGTCGGGTGATTTTTCTCAGAGATAAGTGTTAGATTAAACAAAACAGAAAACACAGGCGGGCGACAGTGTTTTACAGGCTCCAAAAGGCAACTCAAGGTTGGTTTGGTTTAACAAGTAACAGTCCCAAGATGACTGTTAATAGGATCACACTCGTGTTGAAACACACGATGGGCGACTAACGAGGGGAAGAGCCTAGTGCGGAGGAGGACAGGGAGGAAAGAAAAGCTTTTGATTAGGGAGGAATGTGGTTATTACAAGATCAGATGGATGGAGGAGAAAAAGAGAGAGAGAGAAAAAGGCAAGGGATAAAAAATTAGGAAAATTTCACAAGGTTCAGAAGGGAAAGAAACCACTTTGGATCTTTTTTTCCCCCTCTTTTCCCCTCCCTTTTGTAACTTTTACCATTATTTAGGGGGTGAGGTGGGAGAGAGGCTGTAACATACCTTCCTTTTTTTAGATCTTCCTTCTGCTTGTAAGGTCCTAGTGCACTGCTCCACGCATTCAGAGAAGCTCATGTTACTGTGGTCAGCGCTGTAATCCAGGTCTGCTAGTCTGGCCAGGGAAAGGATATAGTTACAGGCTATTCTCAAGATGGCCAGTTTGGACAACTTTTGACCATAAGAATAGCAGGGAACCTAGAAAGGGTAACAGGGAAAAAGAAATAATTAAAAATTAGGCCAGATAAACAAAATATCTTGCTTGAAGCATGACAAAACAACTGTGAGTTATTTTCTTAGCAGTTTTAACATAAATAGAAACCCTAGTGATAAAATGCCATATGGTCCCAACAGGTTTTTAAGAAGAACTCCCCCGCTGATCTCCATGGGGATGAAAGCAGCACGAAGCCTCTTGATTTCAGCGGGGCAGTTCTGCTTAAAATGTGATGGCAGGATACAGCCCAGGACATCTGCCTGCTGCTCAGTTCACTTCTTGGAGGCCCTGTTTCTCAGAAACCTGCAGCCCCATGCCCCATCTTGAGTAACTTACTCCCCACAAGTAGCTCCCATGTAATCACAGGTCTTGCAGAATAAGCCAAAAAGGAGCTATGGGCAACTATATCACAACTGGGTGTTCTTGTGCTCAAACAATATCAGTTGTGACTTTCAGCCCAGGCAAAACACGATGTTGAGGAGCAAGACCTGGAGGCAGTAATTCCTACTTGTTTAAACACTCCACCATGGTACATCACCCCCCAAAAGAGACCAAATCAGAGCCTGTTTCAGGGAGAGGGATGTATCTTATACAATTTGTTTCTTCCCCGTTAAAGATTCCTACCGTAATGTTAAACATTCCAACAGTTCAAACTAAACAGAATGTGTCTCAATAAGTGAGCAGTACATGGCTCCTGCTGCAGAAGGGTGGGCTGTTTTTCAATCGTAATCCAGCAAATCACTACACCTACACTTGATTTTAGGCACGCAGTGCTAATGTGCCCAGCTTAAAGAGAGGTCTTCTGAGTTCAATAGGCTTGGGACCCCATTTTCTAGTTTTGAAAAATTGCTGAAGGTCAGTCAGCCTTTAACGCATAAGAGTCTCTCGCCTACGGGAAACTGAAGCTGTGTGTTCATGTGAAATCCATCCAACCCCTCAGGTTGTCTGACCACCTGTCAGTCTAAGTTTTCATAGTACATCAATCACTGGAGTGCCTCGATGTTCCTCTACCACCTGCCTCTGTACCAGTCTCCATCCTCCCCAGCCCTCTAGGGTGTCACACTCAGCTTAGGGCTGGAGATTTTTTAACGCCTCTTGCTGTGCTCACGCCTCAGCTTCTCTCTCCTCCACAGGAACACAAAGATGGGATCACGCCCCAAATGCTGTCCCTGACTTTCCAGAAGGTAAGACAGGTTCAGCCCCTCCATGAACCCCACAGCAGCCACACACAGATGCTAAGGGAGGAACAGAACAGCACAGGCATATACAGGATTTCCGCAAGTGTTCTGCCAGGCTCCAACTACCGTCACCTCCATGACCTCAGCTAGATGTGCCATCCCTGTGTTTAGCAACCCATGATAGATCTTTTCTGTCCATAATTTGGTCTGGTAAATTGAACCCCTGTTGATTTTGAGCACCCGCAACATCCTTTTGCAAAGTGTTCTCCCCAGTCTATATAATTTTTTTCTCTTTTTGCTTGTTTTGAACTTGGCTCCTACTGTCTTCCCTTGAGATACCCCTGTTCCTGTCTTAGAAGAGAGGACAACAGATTTTAATTCATGTCCTCTGTGACATACGTTTTTAGCTCACCATCATCTCTTCAGCCTCTTTTCCAAGAGAAAAAGATTAATTCTCCTTAGCAGACAGTTCTATGGAAGCCAACCCATATCTTTGATGACCCCGGCTGCTCTTTCCTGAACCTTTCCTAGTCCCTTTGGAGCTGAGATGATCAGAACAACACACCGTATTCATGTGGGTGCATATATCTAACAGATGCTCATGTTCTCTGTTTTGTTTAATATTCCTTTCTTCCTAACTCCTGATTTGATTTGACTGCTGCCAGACACTGACCTGAGACCTCCCCTGACCCATCTGCAGAAACTCTGAGGTCTCTTTTCTCTGAGATAATGGTCAGCTCAGGGTCTATCACTTCATATGTGCACTCCGGTATGGCTTTTCCCATATGCATCACTTCATTTTATCTGTGTGGTATTTATTTCATCTGCCATATTATTACCTAATCACTCAGATGTGTAAGGTTCAGCACAGCTCACACAGTCACAATTTCAGGTGGTGGGACATGAAGTTCTCTGTTCAAAGAAGAGCTAAGCTCAGAGTCCAACCCTGGTTTGTTCACTCATGACATCCCTCCCTGCAGGAACTGGCCCTTTTTCCCTACCCACCACTCCCTGGTGTACACTGATCACTAATCCATGCTCCCATCCAAACTGCTCAGTTTTTTCTTTCCTAGGGAAGACCTCTGCCATAGTGTTTATGAACATCCAAACGAATTGCCTGGATCACCCTTATCCATGAACACAAAGATTTTAGTGCTGTTGACCCTATGGGCCATGTCTTGTATGAAACATAGAATTCTTTAGGTTGGAAAATACCCCTGAGCATGGACTCCAACCATTAACCCAGCACTGCCAAGGCCACCACTAAACCATGTCCCCAAGCACCCCATGTAAGCATTTTCTGATCACTTCCAGGGTTGGTGACTCCACCACTTCCCTGGGAAGCCTGTTCCGTGTTTGACTGCCCTTTCAGTGATGACATTTTTCTAATATCCCATATATACCTCCCCTGGCACAACTTGAGGCCATTTCCTTTTGTCCTATCACTTGTTACCTGGGAGAAGAGACCAACCCCCACCTGGCTGCACCTTCCTGTCAGGGAGTTGTAAAGAGTGAGAAGGTCCCCCCTGAGCCTCCTTTTCTCATGCTGAGCCCCCCAGCTCCCTCAGCTGCTCCTCATCAGACTTGTGCTCCAGACCCCTCCCCAGATCTGTTGCCTGTCCCCGGACATTGTCCAACATCCCAATGTCCTTTTTGTAGAGAGGGACACAAAACTAAACATGGGATTGGAGGTGTGATACAGCTGAGGTGACCATCAGTACCCAACATGTCCAGAAACCAGCCAAAAAGCTTCAAATGGCCCTTTTTAAATACACACCATCTACTGCTGATGCCTCTGAAAAGACAAGGAATCATAGAATAGTTTGGGTTGGGGGGGGATCTTTAAAGGTCACCTAGTCCCCATTCCCCCCCTGCAATGAGCAGGGACATTGCAGAGAATCTGTTTAAGAGCCCCTCTTTGTCTGACAAAACCTCTCTCTAAATTCCTGCCTCCACTTTTTTTGCCAACATTATGCACCCAGCAATGTCCCTGCCGTCAGTACCTGGTCCCCAGATGCAATGAGCTGTGTTATTTTGAAAGCAAGAGCTTCAGGCAGCAGAAACACCCAAATCTCTTTCGACGCCAATGGAACAAAAACAGAGGAGGCCTCAGATCAAACAGCATCAGGAAAGAACAAAGCAAGATGGAAACTAAAATGGAAGGATTCAGTGAAATGTGGGAGTAATTTCAGAATTAGAGCAAGAAGGAAGTTAAATCGAGTGCAAGGAAAATAGACTATGAAATCCTTGAGGCTGATGCACAGACACAGTCCAGTTACAACACAAGAAGGCAGGCTAATGTCTCTTTTCCTCATCTGTTTTGCTCTTTCTTTTGTGTTTTGGGCCTTTTTTTTTTAAGAAAAAAAAGAAAAAAAAATAAAGAAACAAAACAAACCCCAAACTGTTTTGTAGGACGTTTGCTACAAATGGCAAGGAAGATCTCAGTGCTAACACAGCTGACAAAACCCTCAACTGGGATTACACAACAGTTTTCCCACACTACTGCAGCAGAGCCCAAACTGGAGCTGCCCCATATGTCCATGGGAAGAAGTTCACCTTGAGCAGTTCAGATACTGCTGTAATGGGTGCGGGGCACCAACATTAAGAGATAAGAAGTTTTTTGCCATAGTAACAGTGTTAGAAAAACTATTTCATAGGAACCCTCCCTGTCTTGGCTCAGCTCCTGCCATTTTAATGTTTCCTTTTGAATTAAACATGGGAAATTAAGAGAGGAATGAACCATTTAGTTCAGGTCCAGAGTCAAAACTTCCCCAAGTGTGTGTGTGTGTGTATAACTTTGGTATTATCTCTTCTTTAACATAAAGTCAAGAGCAAAGAGGGGACAGATTTGCACAAATTGGAGTAAAGGGAATCAATGACACACCTGGATGCCAAGAAATCTTCAAATCCAATTTAAAACAGAGGGAGTGTTTCTGAGATGGGAAAAACGCCTGAGGCTGGTGTGGCCCTGCAGGTGTAACCCTCCCAGCTCCCACCGAGTCTCCACCACACAGATCTTTGGCAGGCAGTAACGTGAGCAGGTATCTGTCACGCTCCCGGCAAGGACCAAACCCTTTCCTTCTGTCACCTTCTTGCTCCTCATGCCTGAACCAAACAGACCTCAGTGCTTCAGTGGGGCAGCTGTGAGCTGAGCAGGTCCACCCAGAGTCAGGGGGAACCAGGCTCAAGTTCCTGTGCAGTTAATGAAAATATTTCCCTCATCTGACCTCACTGGTCTCTGCCGAGCAGCAGCATGGCTCACCATCTTGCCTGCAATATTTGCAATGATTAAAAGGAATTAGGAAGGAACTGCAACTGAAATTTCACACCAATCCTAAGAAATGCAGCTGTCTGCTAGAAAGGCAAGGACACTGGCACCATCCTTGGCTTTGGGAGAACAGCACAGAGTGAGCTGGGACCATCAGGAACCAGAGCTTCAGTCAGAGGACGTTTGTTATTTGTGTCTGCAAAGGGCTCTGCAGAGTCTCATGGGTCTTATCAGTGATCCTCAGGCTGGCAGGAGTTGAAGCAAGGCAAGATGAACGCTCCTGGGACATATTCCTGTGCAGAAGAGCCCTTCTTTGGCAGGAAGATAGAATGGGATGTCACCTAATGGGCCTTTTCTATCCTTGACGTCTAAGATTCAGAGGCAGTGCCCTTGGAAAACCAGAGATGCTCCCTTTGAAGTCTGTGGGAAGCCTGCCGTGCACTTGACCCACAGCCAGGCTGCTCGAGGAAGGCAGGGATCCACTGCAGCTCCCCAGAATGTCACCATCATCCACCCCAGGCTGGGAGCTGATTCTGACACAGCACAGGAGACAAGGCTGCAGGATGAGGTTGGGGAGCAGCTAGAGATTGGGGAGAGGGGACAGCTACCACCCTTCCATACGAGGGTGCAGGGTATCTCCACCATGATGGGTCTGCAGGGAATAACCAGGAGCATCCCATGGACTTTAGGAGCATTAAGCCAGTTCACATCACTGAGCTTCTGGCTGGGTAGCTCAGTCCTTATCAATAAGATCCTATTTCCATAAGCACCCTCTGGACCTGTACAGATAATATCTGTAAAACCAAGTCTGCTTTTACAGAGCATGAAAATACTGGGAAAAAAGAAGGGTGTTGAGAGCTGGGGGCCCAGACCTCTCTATTACTGTGCTCAAAATGTGATTTAGCAGCACAGAAGTGCACAGATCCCCTCCACATGAAGGTCACACAGGGCAGAATTGGGTCCCTTGGGCACAGCAGGGAAGAAGGGCAGCTCCAAGGCAGAAAAACAGCCATGTTTGTGATGCAGTATAAGCCAAGCCCTCCTCACAGCTAGTTCCTCAACATGCCATAATAAGCTGCTGAATCTACCTGTCTGCTAATTCATCTGGTTTATTTTTATGCTGGGAGTTAAAACACATCAGGCCCCCCCCTTGCCCCTCTCCCCCAGGAAAACATTTGGCTGCCTCTTCCCTGCATCCCAACACGTAGCCCAACGGTGCTGTCTCATTGTTTGTGCTGCGCCTCCTGCCAAAAATATTTCCAGAGGTTCAATAAATGTCCAGTACTTAGTCCAGTTCTGGCTTTTGTACATCCCTTTCTAGCCCGGGGTGAGTCAGACATTTCCGGGGGTTGAGACACCTTGGGGGAACAGTGGCAGGGTGGGGCAGAGGAATTGACAGTGTCCCTTGCTTGTCGGCCCTGTGCACATGGAAAGCCCCTTTTTCATGATCTCAAGTTATCTTCAGGGCTGGCATCTGTAGAGCTACTGTTGATGTGTCGATGCCTTATCCCTGGAAGGATGCCTCATCCCGAGGCCAAGCAGGATGTGACTTTGAGCAACCTGGGCTAGTGGAAGGTGTCCCTGCCCATGGCAGTGGGGTTGGAATGAGATGGTCTTTAAGGTCCCTTACAACCCAGACCATTCTGTGATTCTATGACTAAGGTACTTAACAAGCTGAAGGCCTTGCCCAGAAGATCATCGCCTGTTTTCAAGATGTCTTACATAATGGAGTGTTTTGGGAAGGGTTTGGAGCCAGCCTTTTTCTTTCCACTCAGTTCTGGGGGAAAAGTGAACACATTTGTGTCCTTCTGCTTTTTGCAAGACTCATTTGATGACCTGGTTGGTGTATTCAGGTTCACCATCAAGGCCATTTGGCTTCCCTACCTTGTTCTAAAAACCACAGGCCCTGAGTCCTTCTAATATCCCAGGTGGGACAATGATGACTTATACAGCTGTATGATGGAAAAGCCTGCAAGCATTCCTGGGACATCCTTTCACAATCCCTCCAGATCCCTTCAGACCTGCTTCCCAAATACCCCTCCTGCTGCCTATAGCACAGCAGCAAACACCTTCCACTGGTGGCTCCTCTGTGCCACTGGTGCTCACTGCATTGACCTGGACCTTTGGGGCAGCACTGTGTGGGCTTGAACCCAGCAAGGCCAGATCCTGCTGTGTGGATATATGGCATGGTTCTCAGGGGACTGCTTCTGGAGAAGGGTCCCATAGTATCACAGAATAGTTTGAGTTGAAAAGGACCTTTAAAGGTCATCTAGTCCAACCCCCTGCAGTGTGCAGGGACATCTTTAACTAGATCAGGTTGCTCAGAGACCTGCCTAGCCTGACCTTGAATGTTTCTAAGGATGGCATATATATCACGTCTCTGGGCAACCTGTGCCAGTGTTTTACAAGCCAGATAGTAAAAACTTTCTTCCTTATATCTAGCCTAAATCTACCCTCTTCTAGGTTAAAACCATTACATCTTGTCCTGTGGCAACAGGGTCTACTGAACAGTTTGTTTTTCCATTTTTCTTGTAGTCCCCCTTTAAGGGGAAGGGATAAGGGGGCTGAAAAAGTCTCCCAGAACCTTCTCATCCTCAGGCTGAACAACTTTCTCAGCCACCCCCCTGATCAAGCCAGTGGCCTCCTCTGGACTTGCTGCAACAGGTCCATGACTTTCCTATGCTGAGGAACCCAGAGCTGGATGCAGCACTGCAGGTGTGGTCTCACCAGAGCAGAGTAGAGGGGAAGAGCCACTTTCTTTAACCATCTGTGGGTGTCACAGTGTCAGATGCTCCACAGAGCTCTGTTCCAGCCAGGGATGGGCAGTGATTCCATACCATGAGCAGGCGAGGCTTTTGTTTCTCTGCCACCAGACTGCAGTGGTGGGGAAGGGGCAGTTCTGTGCTAGCAAAGGAATTTGAAAGAAAGCCTCACCCCTGCCCCACCACAGGGAGCAAAGTGCCCAGCCCAGGCCCAAACCCAGCTGAAAGATGCCAACAAGAACAAAAGCAGCACCGCTCAGGCAGGAGCACCAGTCCTGACCAAGGTACCTTTGCCTCTTGGGTGGGTCCACGCTGTCAAAAACCCAGCTCCCGGTTCCCTCCCAGCTGCTGGCTCCCCCATCATTCACATTGCAAAAACATGAGTTCACTCCTTGGAGCGAATGAATTGGCTTCCTCCAAACAAAACCTAGGTGTGGTGCTGGGTGAGTTCACCCCGGGAATCTCTTCCAAATGGCAGTCTGGTTAATGCTGCCCCAGGCCTGGCTCTGCTCCATTTTGGACAGTCCTCCTGCACTATCTGCAGACATTCTGCAGCCCCAAAGCCTCCTGCACATCCTCAGGGTGCATAACGCAGCCCCTCACTACTGTGACTGAAAAATATCATATTGCTGGGCTGCAGCAAAGCTCTTACCTTATTGCTGCCTCCTTGAACCATTTCCCAAAATATGAACTATACAGACGATTACTGGGGGTTATCAGAGGTGAAATCCCAGAGCTACTGGGCACAGAAAATCTTCTCTGAAAGGGGCTACCTTCCAGCACTGTAGTGGGGAAACACTTTATTGGGGGGCAGACCATCTCCATCTCTGAGCTCTGATGGATCCAATTCCCCTGGTAAATAGGGGAGCAAGCTCCACTGGAGATAACAGCATTACCCCAGACCCTTGGCCTTGGCAACCCTTCAGTCACCAGCCACTGCTGGACACCACGAGGTTTTCCCCTCCCTTGCTATCACTGCTGAGCCCCAGGAGCTGCCATGATCCTGTTTTAGCTGCAAGGAGCATAATCCTCCCACAGCACACATGTGGTTCTGCTTGCATCCCTGCATGGCATGGGGATGGTGCAAACCAGGACCAGGATGGGATATATCCCCTGGGGAATACACATGGCATAGACCAAAGGAGGTGCAGGTTGGGAACAAAGAGTCTAGGGAGCACTGCTGCAAGGTACTGAAAAGTGTCCCACCTCCCCAGTGCAGCCCAGAGAGGAATGTGACAGTGGATTAAGGCAAGGAGCAGAGGCTGGATTCAAAGCTTGATGGAGAAAAGCAGACTCTTTTCTCCAATTTCAGCAGGAGCCATAAGAAAACACAGAGGTTAACTCAGGGTGGCTGCAGCAGGCAGAGCAAATACCTCCCGACAGGAGCAGGATTTGTAGCAAAGGATAAAATCAGCTAGACAGCAGCCAAGGGAAAAAAAAAGCCCTGTTCTCGGTGACACACAGTCATTGTTCTCAGGATTTTTGTCCTTTTGTCTGGCTTCTCCCTTATTTTCTTTCCTCCTGTGTTGCTTCAGGCCAGTATTTTGTCATCTTCTTTAGCTGTTAAACCACAGGGCTGCCCCACTCTGGGCTCTAAATATCCATCAGCGTCACTCGGGACTGCCAGCAACCATGGAGATGCTCTGGTTAATGCTGTGCTGTTCAGTGACAACACACAGTGGCGGCACTGCATGCTGTGTCTGGAAGATGCTCCTGCTCTCCTGAAGTCCAGCTGAATCTCTCCAAACCTTCCCGCCCAGCCTTCACCCCAGAGAGCTCAATGGGTGGTTTGTCTTCAGGAGCTGGGTTTTAAGGCATCCTAGGGTTTCCTGCTTGTGGGATCACAGAGGGATGAATCACTGGGAATAGGGCTGGGAGATGTCAGCAGGTGACCGAGGATAGCTCTCAGCCTCCCCACCACACAGAAAGGACACGTCAGCAACACCGGTCACATGCAGGGTCCCGCCTGCAGAGGTGACAAACCACAGTCACCCTTGGGATGACACACAAAGAGGGCAAGCACAGAATGACGCATTTGCCCAACAGCCTCTGCTGGTTTGTGGCTAAGGCACTGCTGAAGCCACAGGTCCTGCCTCCATTTACTGCCTGCCTTGTCCCTTCAAACCCCTGCAGACAGTTTGCCCCCACAGCCACAAAAACTCCTATAGCCTTGAGGCTGCTGCTCCCGGTGTCCCACCACACTCCCAACAGGAGCGAGCAGGGTCTTTTCTGCACTGATTTAGCAACAAGCCACAGCAGCCATGTGCATGCCGGCAGCAAAAAGTGAAAGGACGCTAGTGGGGAGGGAAAACCTCCATTCCAGCAGCTAAAAATCCCTATAAAACCCTAAAGTATCTCCAGAACCCACATGAGTGCAGAGAGTGAGGCTGTCAGCTGCTGAGGCAGAGAATGTCCTCATAACGCAGTGGTGAAAAGATTTAGAAAAACGCCAATACATTTCAAGGGAAGATAAATGTCTGTGGACACATTTGTTCCTGGTACAGACTCCAGCTCGCTGTGGCTCGATGCACCACTTTCTTCAGGAGGAGCTGGACAGCAATGCTCCAGAGAGAAACCAGATGTGCAGGCCCAGGCAGGCTCCAGATCAGGAAGGCTGCTGTAGTTGTCTCCATCCATCGAGGGAGAGTTTGCTGCCACCTTAGGGTCTGTCAGCACAGCTGAGGAGCTCGATCCCAGCTCCTGGGAGTGCAACGTACTGGTGGGAGCTGGTTATCTTGGCTGTCCATGCAGTCTCATGGTGAAGAGCACTATCTCCTTCTGGCCAAGGCCTCCAGCAGAAAACCCGGCATCTAAGCCCATGCTGTAATAAAACATTATGATGGTTCAGTTTCACAGTTGGGATGTGCTGGAGAATGAGACTCTTGCTGCCAGTAGAAATTTGCAGACAAAAAACCCAAAACCAAACAGGAATTCTGTTGCATGGAGAACAGTTCCTTTGAGGATAGGCAGTGTTGTTGTTGTCACATCTTGTCTCCTCCAGATGGTTGCATTTCTTCATGAATTTGAACACCAACCAGCACAAGCACACGGAGGAGATGACCCCAAGTCCTTATGAACTCAGAGCTGTCTCTGTCTGCATCAGAGATGTTTGGGTTCATTGACCACCCACAATGGCAGGGAGAGGAAAATGATGGAAGTGACAACCCACCGTGTCACATGTGGAAGGTTCTGCAGCAGCTGGGGCTCTGCAAGAACCCACTGACCAGCACCTGCCAGGTCATTTGAGGGCAGGAGACCGGTGCTCCAGATAGGAGCCACCCAGTCACAGGGACAGGAGCAGCTCCCAGGAGGGACACCAGAAAGGCAGCAGCAGATGGACAGCCAAGTACAGCAGAAGTATCTCACTATCTCCAAGTGCTTCAGAGCAGGTCAGTGTTTTCCAAGGACAGCTACCCTGTTTGCCTCAGGAGTCTGCTGTCAGTGGAAGGATCACTTGGACAAATTATGCTTTGCTTGGGGGATAAGGGGGAGAAATCTGTTCAAGACTTAACAGCTGAAGATCACAAGTACCAAGACCAGGGGGAAGGAGCTGTATCTCAAGAGCATCTGCTTTTCAGTCCCACTTCAGTGCTATGGCTGTATGGTGAAGGCAGCAGCTCAACACAAAGAGAGGGAGAGAAATCCTTGTCCCTGGTGGCTCTGACACCAAGGGGTGAACACAATGCCAATGACACATCTCTCCGAACAGCAGGCAGCTTCCCAGAGCTGGCAGCTTGCCACCTACCTCCTACCTCTGAGGTGGCCCTGGCCTCCGAGGCAAGCCAGGGACAGCTCAGTCCTCAGGGGCATGGCTGGGTTAGCCTCTCCTGGTGTGAAAAAACTGTGTTTGGCTCTTCCTCCACCAAGAACTGGGAGAAAAAAAAGAGAACCCACACCCCTTCCTGCCATCTGGAGAGTTAGTTGACACAAGCCAAAACATGTGTGCCATATGTATACAGCTGTGGAGCGCAGGGATGCTGCCGTCAGCCCATCTGTCCAGTGTGCTGCATGCCAGTCGCTTGCCCTCGGGTGGGCTACTGAGACAGGGAGAGTGTCCCACAGAGAGGCATGACTTCCCCTTCCTCCTCCTCCTCCTCAGCAGGCACAGATGGGCTCCCTACAGCATGGCCATGGTGGGTCTCATCCCACAAGGAATGGGGTTTTATCTCACGTGCGCCAGTGAGGATTAGTATCTCCACCCTCATGCATCCAAACAGGGTAGGGACAGGGATGACACCTGCGTGGGTTTTGGGCACCAGTGGCTGAGCAAGGCTCCTGGGTCCAGCAGCTCCACATTCAGCACCTGACCCCCTCCCAAAGGAGTATGGGGCTAGGGTCGGCTGTGTGCAAGCACGGCACAATCCCCTGCTCCTCGCTCGCCTGTCTGTGGGGACGTATCAGTTTCAGTGCCTCAGGAAAAGCCTCCCAGCTGCTTAAGAGCCTGATACGTGATGACAAGGAGGGGACGAAGGACTAACCAAGGAACAAGAAGCAAACAGAGGCCTACAGCAGACAGCACACAGGGATCACCTCCTGTATGGGGCTGAAGGCCCTTTGTGTGCTCCGGGATGTGGGAAGACGGCACTGACCTGGGGCAAGAGAAAGCCTCCCTACTCCATGTAGCTCCACCAGGGCATCTCTATAGCCCTGCTTCCCACCCGCTGGCCAAGGTGTGACAGAAAGCAACGTCTTCTGATCTGAGCCGCTCCCCAGAAACCCCTCCAACCGTCACCACTGTGAATGACGTGAGTGACAAGCCAGCACCACGCATATGTGCAATGAAGCTGACTGTCACCTGATGTCACGTACGGCACCAGGCACGCCGCTGGCAGCCCAACAAGAAATGAATACAAATGTCATCCAATGATGGTCAGGACAGCCAGCCCACCCCTCAGCAAATTGCTAGGAAAACCTTGCGGCAAACATTTCCCAGAGAATGATTTCTTTCTCTCTGCAGAGTGAACACAGCTCTGCCAGTATGTTCCTGTGCTGACCCTAGAGACCGGCTTTCATGGGAAGAGAGGACAGCAACTTGTTCTCCAGGCTCTTTGGGCTCCCAGCTGAGTCCACGGCTGAAGTGATTTATAGAGACAGGGCCAAGGCCAGGAATCTGAGGCTTTTCAAGAGTTGCCCATTTCCCAAAAGAGTGCGGCTTTAATTTGTTGCCTGCCTGACTTCTGCTTGAGGCTCAGCCTAGAACAAGATTGCCAGTGATTTGGGAAATCAGTGCTACTTCCCCTTGCGGTTTTGGTGGTGTAGATGTCTGTTCATGGAGAATTAGACTGACACTTCCAAGCGCGTTACAGACAGTCGCCAAACAACTGAAATATGGAAGCAGCTTACAGAAACAAAATATATCAAGTCTGGGGTTTGCATCTACAAGGGGCAGCCTCTCAGCACCAGGGGACAGCACCCAGCATGCACTGGATTACCAGGATTATAACAGGAGCAGTCAGATCCCACGGCTGTACAGTGATCAAAAATACTCTAATTTAGATGCTCATCGGTGATTCTCTCCTGATATACAGCCCTGGTCTCAGCCCCTGAGGCTGGGGCTGGAAATCTGTCTGTAGAAGCAGATGACAGGAAAGGATTAACTCTTGGGGTGCAGCTACCCAGGACACAGCAGTCATTGAGAAGAGCTACAGACATCGTGCTGAAGATAGGAACAAGCAGATTTCCTCTAAGCAGGAGAGAGGATTGAGTCCTAAAGCGAGCACACTTGGGGAATGGCTCAGATTAGTAATGTCCAAAAGATGGTAGGGAAAAGCCTGCGTGTGTGTGAGCTCCCCTGAAAGCAGAGCACGCTGCTCCCACCAGGCTGGAGGGACCATCCTGGGAGAGTTGATGCTTGGCACCTCTCACAATCAGACTCATCTGCAGCTCACAGCCCTGTGCATCTCCTCCTTCCTGCACACCTGGAACAGACCCATCAGCACTTAACAGAAAGGCAGAGAAGCCAGCACAGCTGGGCTTGCACAATGTGACAGCACATCTTGGTCTATCAGTGAGCTGTTACACGGCGCCTACACGCAGACAGGGCTGAGTACAGGGGCCAGGGCACTGATTTATCCTTGTGCAGAAGATACAAGAGCTTTGCGGCTTCTCTCTATCTCTCCTCATCCTGGGGAGGTGATGGAAGGATTTTGACCAAAACCTTTCATTTACCTTTCAAAAGCTCCGCCCTGACAGTGTGAACATGGCTATTACCCTTCACAGAGGATTTTCAAGTCCTCTTAAGAAGAAAGCCCAGCACCAGACACACTTCAAACACACACCACAGTAAAAATCACGGGAAACTAACTGGCAGAGGTCCGCAACTCAACTCGGCTATCCCCAGCAGACAGGGCACATAGGAAGTTTCAGAGGCAAGAACCCCAAGGGCACTGAGGGATCAGGCACCCTGCACCAAAGTCAAGGGGAGCACGGTGCTGCCCAAATACCCGGTAATCCCTTTGGGGCAAGTCACCACGGCCGGACAGCTGGCAAGTACACGTGCTCTTAGTATAGGAGCATCACCCCAGCTCCCAGCTTGACCAAGTGCCTCTCTACACACTCTGTTCTCACTCGGAGGGATTTCTCGGGTTTGTTTTATTTTTCGCCCTCCGCACCACTCTCCCTCCGGGTGAGAAAAAAAAAATGTCAAAACTTTCTAACTGCAAGCAAATTAAAAGCCCTTATTTATTTATCTTGAGTGTTAGCACAGTTCTAGGGTTGGTACTTCCAGGCATTTTGAACCGACTTCCCCTCCTGTCAGGCGGCCGCTCGGCTCCTGCCCTTCACCTCCCCTGGCCCCGAGCGTGGAGCAGCACGGGTGCTCCGCCGTCCCTGCGCCCCCTCCAGCCCCTCGCAGGGTCCGGCGGGCAGAGCACGGGGCGGGCTGGCGGAGCGCTGCCCGGTGCCCCCCGCCGGCGGGCGGAGGGGCCGGCGGTG